>CM046944.1:97565971-98165971 GCA_025698515.1 Gossypium sturtianum | reverse complement strand
GGTTTTTGGTAAGGTGGTAAGGGTTTATTTCAAAGGATTATTCTTTTAAGTTTCGTTTAAGTCGAAGGCTAATAAACCTTAATGATGATGGTTGATTGTAGGGAAGTGAGGCCGATTCTTTTAGGAGTGTGTTGGATAGTGTTCGAAGGCTTTTGGGGACAAGGAAAGTTTGTGTGGCCGATTTGTCTAATCGGGATTTAAGGCTTTCGTTAAATACAGGTGTGTGTACATACACATCTTATAACTTTTTAATATGCTAAGTGTTATATTATGCCTAATCGATTTATGTAGACATGGATGTAATATCATCATGGTATTAACAAGGATTCGGGTAAGTCTTTGTGACTATGAGATTACTATTTGATGCTTTTTTGGGAAGCATGACACATTTGGTATGTGTATTATTGGACATATGGCAATGATAAATTTATTAATGTTGTTAAAATAAACATTTTTGCATGATTTCAGAAATATATACATAATTGTTTGATATGGGTTGATGAGTGGAGGGGGCAGTGATATTCGTGTCAGACGGACACCAGTGTTTTTGTAACACATCGTGACTACGGTCACCAGAGGTTTGGTACCTCCAGAGGTTTGGCACCTCATAGCGACTTGTCCCCGTGGTTAATTCCACCGTGGGTTGGCCCCACTTTGAGATATGGGATCGTCGCGGTGATTTGGTATCACACGATGGGTTGGCCCCATCATTCGATTTGTGTCTTCTGACACCGAGATTTGGTATCTCCAGTGATTTGGCATCACATCTGTGACTATATGTCACCAGTGTTTTAGTAACACAATTGTGTCTTTGGACACCGATGGTTTGGCACCACCAGTGGTTTGGTACCACACGGGGTAGAAAAAGGCGTATGGATGGTTAGGTTGGGTGTATTTTAAACTTATGCATGATAATTGGTTATAATTTGTGTATGTTGTTGCACTAAACCTGGGAAGGGTTACACATTGAGTCTTGGTGACTCACCTTCTCCTTTAATTTTTCAGTGATTCGTAGATCGCGGGTGAGGAGCCTGGATGGACTCGAGGTGGCCATGCAAAGGAGACTTTTGATAAATGAATTTTGGATTTTATTTATCTTTCTTTTAGGTTTATGTTGCTTATTTGTAATAAGGCCTCCTAGTATGATTTTATTATTGTTTGCGTGTTTGAATGTTTGGTTTAAACTACTTGATGATGTTAAAACGCAGTTGCACATGTTTTCTCAAATTAAACGCAAAATGTTTTAAAGTACCATCGGGTACATTCGAATTTTTAAACAACTCGACTCAAGAAATATTTTAAGTTTGGTTTCTAACAAAGAAAATTTAAATTGAAAGGCATTTCGACTAAATTTCAAAATCGGTTTTAAAATGGTTTTCAAAATCTTTTCTCTGTAGCAAACCAAATTCGGTCATATTGTTTGGGCCGGGTTTGGGGTGTTACAAAATTGGTATCGAGCCAGTTCAAAGCTCTACATTGTAGGGCCCAGGCCCAAAAAAATGTTTTGGTAGGCCTTTTTGAAAAATTTTGGTTTTTAATAAGCATGGCACCGAGTCTCCGGCACCAACCTGCCCAAGTAAGTATCTCTGACTTTTTTTTGTATGAATTATATTCTGTAGAAGGGTAGGAAGCATGGGACGTAGATAGTGATAGTATTTTAAACTTTAGGACTAGTTTACTCCAAACAAAGACATAAGACTTTAATGGCCTAATTAAAACCAACCCGTGACCAAGTCGCGAGTTAGGGTGTGGTAACCTTGGTGCGCATGTCTAGGATTGGATCCTAAGAGCTTGGTACTTGCGGTCCCTCGTGACTCACCTCCTCTTCGCGGGATTCCTACCTGCGTAGCTTCGGTTCACCCTAACCAAGAGGACTCGGTCATAGGCAAAATCCTAAATAAAACCCGAAAGGGATTAGCCATGTTTTAAGGAAAACTTCGGTTTAAAATCATTAAATTATTTTTTTAGATGGTAGGACAAATTTATCTTGAAAATTTTCAAAATATCTCGATTTGTTAAAGTTTTCAAATTTCTTGGTTTATTACAAAAATACCCTTTAGGAAAAACGACGAAAATACCCACAGGTTAGAAATGCAGACAGTAATGCCCAAGAGTGCATAGGTATGAAAGGTATAGGGAATGGATGTATTATTCTGTAAACTAGGATAGAAGACTTAAAACCTTGTTTGATCGAAAGAATCTCTATTAAACTCTTTTCATAAAATTTCTTCGCGGATAATCAAGTGAAACATGTACTAATTCATAAAAATTTCCTAATCGATTAAAGCGCGATAGTTAGAATGAGCTTTAGAGGACGTGGCCGTCGTGGGCGCGGAAGGGTAGGATGGCCGTGCTCGTAACCCGGGTGTCCGGGTCAAGGATCTCGAGAATGAGATACGCCACCACCACCCCCAACCTTTGGAGTGAAGAGCAGATCGATCGGTGACGACGCCAGGTCACAAGCGATGCTACGGGTTCTGGAAAGGGTAGCTGAAATTGGTGGAGGTGGAGGAGCTCGGAAGTCGGTTCCTGAGAGACTTCGAGCTAACGGAGCTGAATTTTTCCGAGGTGTGTCTGGTGTAGCGCCCAATACGGCCGAGTATTGGCTGGAATCGACCGAAAGAATCATGGATGAGATAGATTTGTCTAATGAGGAGAAACTGAAAGGAGCGGTGTCGCTTCTTAAGGATGAGTCCTATCGATGGTGGCTCACGGTTCGAGATGGTGCTACGGCAAATTATCTCACTTGGGAGTATTTCAAGAATTCTTATCAGAAGAAGTATGTTGGCTCAAGCTACATTGATGCTCAAAGGAAAGCTTTTCTGGGGTTAGTACAAGGAAGTAAATCTGTGTCGGAATATGAAGCGGAATTCCTAAGGCTGAGTCGTTATGCTCAGGGAATAGTGGCATCGGAGCATGATCGTTGTGTTCGTTTTGAAGACGGACTTAGAGAGGAGTTAAGGCTGCTGATTGCTCCACAGCAAGAACGTGAGTTTGCTGTCTTGGTGGAGAAGGCGAAGGTAGCCGAAGGAATCAAGGAGTCCGCCAGGCAAAGTTATGATAGAAGCAAGCTGAAGAGAGGCTTTGGATCGTCTGGGTCAGGTGGTAATTGTAACACCCCAAACCCGGCCTAAACGTTACGACCGAATCTGGCATGTCACATGAAAGGAATGTCTAAAAACTGTGCATTCATTAAAAAGATCATATTCTTTATAGTTGTGGTGAGAAATCGAGTTTAAGTAATTTTGAATAAGAAATGGTTTATTATCATTTTAGGAAAATCCCATATTGATCATTTAATAATAAGCAATAAACAAATTAAAAGCTGAAACCAAATAAAATACCCAAGGCCTTATTACATAACAAAAACTCAAAAAAAAATAAGTCCAAATAAAAGAAATGAATTTACGAGTAAGCATATGTATAGCCTCCACGAGTCCACCTCAGCTCCCAAATCCGCGATCTAATGATTACCGCAAAATTTAACTAAGGGGGTGAGTCATCGAGACTCAAAGTGTAAATCCCCATCCAACGTGCCCTTACACAATTTCATATGAAAATATGCATATCATGCACCCAAACCTAGCCATCCAATGCTCCTTTCTCTACCCGTGTGGTACCAAACCACCGGGTGGTGCCAAACCACCGGTGACCCAAAGTCACGAATAATCCAATGATGGGGCCAACCCATCGCGTGATACCAAATCACTAGCGACAATCCCGTATCTCATAAGTGGGGCCAACCCACGGTGGTGTTAACTACGTGGACGAGTCGCAATGAGGTGCCAAACCTCCGGTGTCCCAAAGACACAAGCAGATACCAAATCACCGGTGACCGCGATCACAAATCGATGATGGGGCCAACCCATCGTGTGATACCAAATCACCGGGCGTCAATCTCGTATAATCAATCGTGGGGCCAACCCACTGTGGTGCTAAGCCACCGGGGCGAGGCGCCGAGGTGCCAAACCTCGGTGTCCCAAAGACACGAATGTGATACCAAATCACCGGTGACCGGTCAGACGAATCCAATGATGGGGCCAACCCATCGTGTGATACCAAATCACCGGCGTCAATCCCGTATAATCAATCGTGGGGCCAACCCACCGTGGTGCTAAGCCACTGGGGCGAGACGCGAGGTGCCAAACCTCTCGTGACCCAAAGTCACAATAATCAATCTGTGGTACCAAACCACTTTGGTGGTGCCAAACCACTTTGTGTCCCAAAGACACGGATATCAATCTTCCCCCTCCTCTCATCATACCCATGCAATATGACATAATAATTCGTGTATGCAGTATGTCATGTATGCTAGACATATATCAAATATAAGTATAACATGAATTACCATCATAATCAGATAGACATAAAACAACATAATCACCCTAATCAACCTCTAAGGGTATAACCGTAATTTTACCTACCAAGGGCATTTTCGTAATTTACCTACCAAGGGTATATCGGTAATTTACCCACCAAGGGCATTTTCGTAATTTACCCTTCAGTGGTATTTTAGTAATTTACCTACTAAGGGTATTTCAGTAATTTCGTACCTGGAATGGCCTTTCCAAAGGCCCAGTGTCGCCCCGAGCGACCCAACTACCATTTCTGGTCGAAATGGACTATTGGGCCTAAAGCCCAATTTCGGCCCATTCGGGCCCACACGCTCGTGTGGCCCACCTAGCACAAATCTAGCCATGTATATAAGTTCCACCTAGTCTAGTTCACTATATACTACACAATCGCACAATTTACTCATAAGGGCCCACGGGCCCATTGGGCCCACTTCGGCCCATCGCGCCCAAGCACCCCACCCACAAGAATACTACTTATGGCCTCAACTATCACGTCGAAGCCCCACACGTGCGCCGCACGCTCGTGTAACTACTATTGCCGTGGACCGCACTTCGGCATTTGTCGCCTCTACAACTAGAGTAGAGAGAGTTACAAACCCGATAGGACTCGTGTGTTAATCCGCGCTCAGACCACTCCTCGTGCCCAAACGCCTTCCAAGGTGTCAACTCTCCTCTGGAATGCTCTTTATATAGCTAGATCTTCACCTTCCTTCTTTGTATCTTTCCGATGTGGGATCCCTTCACAAGAGAGTTTAAATTCAACTGAAACTCTTCCCGTCTGCATCGCAAAAATAAATACTCCTTGCTTCTCATGAGATTCGAACCCGTGCTCCTTTGCAACATAATCCACGCTACTAGCCACTTGGCCACAAGCTCCTCTTGTGTCTTAAACCATGCGCAACTAAATATAAATCTATAGCCAAATTCCGAGGTCCAAGTAAAAAGAAAACCAAAATGCAAAAGCCAAGACTTGAACCTTGGACCTCCTTCCTTCCTTATGGCGTCATCCCCTTGCTCCCTAAGTGGCGTCACTTTGCCACTACACCACACACTCCACTTGTGTCATTTTTCCCCACATTTTATTCTTAAGGCCTACTCGCCAACTTCCAGGATTTTTTCACCTAAAACCAAAATTTCCCCAAAGCTAATATTTGATCCCGGACTTCATAGAAGCCCTCTAACCTTCCAAAATAACTTACCTAATAAGTCTAACTTGCATTAATGCCGTTCTCAAAAATTTTAAAAATAAGGCCCATTGGGCCCAATCCTACTAGGCCCAATTTCGGGATGTTACAGTAATGTTCAGAAAAGGTTTAGGCGAGTGGGTCAAATCAGCGGCAGAAGGTCCACAAACCGCTAATCGAGACCGACCCAGTGTAATCATTGTGGGAAGTTCCATTGGGGAGAATGTTGGACCGGAGGGAAAGGATGTTTCGAGTGTGGTTCGTTGGATCATCGTGTGAGAGATCGTCCCGCGTAAGCAAGCTAGAATCGCTTTGAAGGTCAAGGTCGTGCCCGATTCGAAAGGAGGGACCAGATCACGCAGAGAGGTCGTGGTTATGGTAGCGGTGGCTATGGCTCTAGTGGAGGTCGCGGAGCAACCGGGCGAGGTATTGGCAACACGGAGGCTAGGCGGCACTGTTTGGTGTATCTTTGCGGCGTCGTGAGGAAGGAGACGCACCGGATGTCATAACCGTACATTTTTAATTTTTGGTGTTCCATATCTTCGCCTTGATAGATGTGGGTTCGACGCACTCTTACGTTGCTAGTAGTATAGTTGAGACCATGAGTTTAGTTCCCTAGATCGCTTCTAGGAGGATGACTGTACTTAGTCCTTTAGGTCACTCTGTAGAAGTAGATAAGTCAGATAGAGATGTACCCTAGAACTCCAAGGGTAGTGTTTGTAGCCGATCCGATGGAACTAGTTTGAGGAGTTCGATCGATTCTTGGGATGGACTGTTGGTCAAGTACCAAGCAAGTTTGGATTGTCTTTGCTAAGCGCATGGTTTTGAAGACGGTTGAAGGTGAAGAAGTGGTCATGATAGGTAATAGGAGAGATTATCTATCCAACGTGGTATCCGCATTGAAAGCGATAAAGATGGTCGGGAAGGGCCGTGAGGCGTTCGTAGTTCATGTGTGTGCTTTGGAAGCTAAGGAGTCTTCTGTGAGGAATGTTCAAATCAGTAAAGGAATTTGGCCGACGTATTTCTGAAGAACTTCCGGTTGCCTCCGGATCGTGAGGTAGAATTCAGTATAGATCTGTTGCGAACGCAGCGCCGGTGTCTATAGCTCCGTGATAGGATGGCACCGAAGGAATTATTGGAATTGAAGGCTCGAGATACAAGAGTTGTTGGATCGAGGTTTCATTCGACCAAGTGTTTCACCTTTGGGAGCACCGGTACTTTTTGTCAAGAAGAAGGATGGTGCGATGCGGATGTGTATAGACTACCGCCAGTTGAATAAGCTGACGGTTAAAAACAAGTATCCTTTGCCGAGGATAGATGACTTGTTTGATCACCGAAAAAAGGGCTGCGGTTTTCTCTAAGATTGATTTAAGGTCCGGATATCATCACCAAGGTGAAAGAGGTGATATCCATAAGACGGCATTTCGTGACTCGGTATGGACACTACGAGTTCCCGATGATGCCGTTTGGTTTGACTAATGCACCAAAGAGACTTTCATGGACATGATGAATAGGGTATTTCAACAGTTTTTGGATCGGTTTGTTGTGGTCTTTATAGATGATATTTTGGTGTATTCAAGTCGAAAAAAGAGCATGATGCGCATTTGCGAGTAGTGTTGCAGATTCGAGGAAAAGCGGTTGTATGCGAAATTTAGTAAGTGCGAATTTTGGCTTAGGAGGTGACTTTCTTGGGTCACGCGTTGTTTCACCGAAGGGATTAGAGTGGATCCTCGAAAGATTGAGGCGGTGTTGGATTGGAAGCCGCCTAAATCTGTGGCTGAAATTCGAGTTTTCTAGGTCCAGCGGGGTATTACCAAGATTTGTGGAAGGATTTTCTTTGATTGCCGCACCGATGACCAAGTTGTTGAGGAAAGGAGTTCCATTTGTGTGGACCGAGGAGCAACAAGAAAGTTTCGACAAATTGAAGAAGATTCGATCAAGCTCGGTTTTGATTCAACTTTGAGGCGAGGCAAGGAATTCACGGTTTATTGCGATGCATCACATATTGGTTTGGGATGCGTCTTTGATGCAAGAAGGGAAGGTAGTGGCTTATGCATCTCGGCGAGCTGAGACCACATGAGGCTAATTATCCGACTCATGACTTTGAGTTAGCGGTTGTAGTCTTCGCTTTGAAGATATGGAGGCACTATTTGTACGGAGAGAAGTCGATAGTTTATACGGATCACAAGAGTCTTAAGTATCTCTTGACTCGTAAGGATTTGAATTTGAGGCGGCGTAGATGGATTGAGTGTTGAAGGACTACGATTTGCTCGATCGAGTATCATCCTGGTAAGGCTAACGTGGTGGCGTACGCGTTGAGTCGTAAGGTTGTATCGATTTAAGATCGATGTTTGCTCGACTTAGTCCTGCTCGATGATGGGAGTCTTTTGGCGAGAATTGCAAGTCAAGCCGACTTGGTTAGATCGATTAAGGAGAAGCGGCTAGAGGATGATGGTTTGAATGATCGGAGGTTGCAAGTCCGAATGGTGGATTAGAGGATTTTAGTCATCCCAGGTGATGGAGTTTTGTGCTTTAAAGGAAGAGCTTGTATGCCGAAGGATGTGGAGTTGAGACAAAGGATTCTTCGGGCGCACATAGCAGCCCATATGCTATGCATCCCGGAGGTAGCAAGATGTATCGGGATTTGAGAGAGCAATTTTGGTGGCCAGTGTCAAAAACGGAAGTAATCGAGTTCGTGGGTAAGTGTCGACGTGTCAACAAGTCAAGGCTGAACATCGGTTGCCATCCGGTTTACTTCACCGGTGAAGATTCCTCGATGGAAGTGGGAGAGGATCACCATGGACTTTGTCGATGGATTACCTCTTCGCCTAGCAAGAAGAATTCGATTTTGGGTGATTGTGGATCGTCGACTAAATCGGCGCATTTCATACCGTAAGGGTAGATTATTCGCCTGAGGTTAGCTAAGTTATATGTAGCCGAGATAGTGAGATTGCATGGTGTGCCAAGATCGATTATCTCGGATAGGGATCCGAGGTTTACATCGAGGTTTTGGAGAGCGTTCCATCAAGCTTTGGGTACGAGATTGGACTTCAAAGACGACTTTTCATCCGCAATCCGACGGACAATCGGAGAGAGTGATTCGAGATCTTAGAAGATATGCTCGAGAGGTTGTGTTACGGATTTCAGATGGCGATTGGGAGGAGTATCTACTGTTGGCGGAATTCGCTTATAACAATAGTTATCAAGCGAGTATCCAAATGGCTCCATATGAAGCAATCAGTATGGACGGAAGTGCCGTACTCCTACGTGTTGGACGGAATTGGGTGAACGTCGGTTTTGGGTCCGAGTTGGTGACTCAAATCAAGATAAAGTTAAGGTAATTCCGGCTCGTCTCAAGGAAGCGTCGATATAGGCGAGAAGTCTTACGCCGATCTCAAGCGCAAGGAAATGGAATTCGAGGTAGGAGATAAAGTCTTTACGAAGGTGTCGCCTTGGAAAAAGGTGTTGCGCTTTGGGCAAAAAGGAAATTAAGTCCAAGGTTCATCGGCCGTATAATCGTGTTGAAGCGAGTAGGACCGGTAGCTTATCAGCTCGAACTGCCAGCAGAGTTGAGTCAGATTCACGATGTCTTCCATGTGTCGATGCTTAGACGGTATAGGTCGGATCCATCGCACGTCGTGCCAGTAGCAGAGATTGAGGTTAACTCCGACTTATCGTTCGAGGAGGAACCAGTTCAGATCTTAGATCGTGATGTCAAGGTTCTGCGTAGAAAGTCGGTACCTTTGGTGAAAGTGCTATGGCGAAACCATGGTACGGAGGAAGCGACGTGGGAACCCGAGGATGTAATACGGCAGCAATACCCCCATCTCTTCTGATCAGGTAATTTCGAGGACGAAATTATTTTAAGGGGGTAGAACTGTAACATCCTGAAATAGGGGTTATTCGTGATTGAATTATTTTGCTTGTGTTTAAATTTCTGTGATATTATTTGTGGTGTTATAAGACTTAATTAGGGGTCTTGAGTAAGCTCGGTTTAGTAGGATAATTCTTAGTATGGCTTATTTAATGAAGAGGATTAAATGAGCTTAGCACTTAAGTTAATTTAAGTGTATATTAAAGCACAAGATGAATTAGTGGCAAGTTGGTTAAAGAGCTTGAAAGGTTGCATGAGGTTAGTGGTTCGAGTAGTAGGTATAGCATTTTAAAAGTTATTTTTGTATGTTAGCTTTAATGGACGGTCAAACATAATTATGATAGGTGGACTAATAATTTTTGGTAAGTTGAATTGTTGTTTAAGGAAAGCATGGAATAAGGGATAAGATTCCTAAGGTTATGGTATGATATCTTGAAGTTATGGTAAATTGAGGGGACAAAGGCTTGGTTTGTGGAAATGTTTTGGAAACAAATTCATGGCCTTTATGCCATGAACTTGACGGCAAAGTGGCTAAAGGGGGAGCCAAATTTTACCTTAGTTTGGCTAGGATTGAAGTCTTTTATTTTTGGTCATTTCTTTCATTTGGTGCAAAAGTTGCAAAACATTTTCTCTCAAACACTTTTCTTTTTGGCCGAATTCTACATTGTGGTAAGCCTAAACTCTTTTGACCATTTGGTCATTTTTGATCATTTGCTATTTTCTCCTTTTCATTCTCTCAAAAACCGAAACTTGCATTAACCTTTTTGTTCTCCCATTTGTTTTGCTTAAACATCAAAACCTCTATACACTCTTCTTTGCCGAAATTATATTTCTCTTCCCATTATTTTCTTTTTGTCCTATAGCCGAATATACCTCTTTGTTGTGCCAAAAATATTCTTCTTCTATCTTGAATCTCTTAGGCCGAATATTGAAGGTAACATAGTTTTCTTTGGGACTTCTCTAGCAATCGGTTTTTGGTAAGGTGGTAAGGGTTTATTTCAAAGGATTATTCTTTTAAGTTTCGTTTAAGCCAAGGCTAATAAACCTTAATGATGATGGTTGATTGTAGGGAAGTGAGGCCGATTCTTTTAGGAGTGTTTTGGATAGTGTTCAAGGCTTTTGGGGACAAGGAAAGTTTGTGTGGCCGATTTGTCTAATCGGGATTTAAGGCTTTCGTTAAATACAGTGTGTGTACATACACATCTTATAACTTTTAATATGCTAAGTGTTATATTATGCCTAATCGATTTATGTAGACATGGATGTAATATCATCATGGTATTAACAAGGATTCGGGTAAGTCTTTGTGACTATGAGATTACTATTTGATGCTTTTGGGAAGCATGACACATTTGGTATGTGTATTATTGGACATATGGCAATGATAAATTTATTAATGTTGTTAAAATAAACATTTTTGCATGATTTCATAAATATACATAATTGTTTGATATGGGTTGATGAGTGGAGGGGGCAAAGTGATATTCGTGTCGATTTTATTACTAGTGTTTTTGTAACACATCGTGACTACGGTCACCGAGAGGTTTGGTACCTCCAGAGGTTTGGCACCTCATAGCGACTTGTCCCCGTGGTTAATTCCACCGTGGGTTGGCCCCACTTTGAGATATGGGATCGTCTGCGCTGATTTGGTATCACACGATGGGTTGGCCCCATCATTCGATTTGTGTCTTCGGACACCGAGATTTGGTATCTCCAAAGTGATTTGGCATCACATCTGTGACTATATGTCACCAGTGTTTTAGTAACACAATTGTGTCTTTGGACACCAAAGTGGTTTGGCACCACCAAAGTGGTTTGGTACCACACGGGGTAGAAAAAGGCGTATGGATGGTTAGGTTGGGTGCATTTTAAACTTATGCATGATAATTGGTTATAATTTGTGTATGTTGTTGCACTAAACCGGGAAGGGTTACACATTGAGTCTTGGTGACTCACCTTCTCCTTTAATTTTTCGGTGATTCGTAGATCGCGGGTGAGGAGCCGGATGGACTCGAGGTGGCCATGCAGTGGAGACTTTTGATAAATGAATTTTGGATTTTATTTATCTTTCTTTTAGGTTTATGTTGCTTATTTGTAATAAGGCCTCCTAGTATGATTTTATTATTGCTGCGTGTTTGAATGTTTGGTTTAAACTACTTGATGATGTTAAAACGGTTGCACATGTTTTCTCAAATTAAACGCAAAATGTTTTAAAGTACCATCGGGTACATTCGAAATTTTTAAACAACTCGACTCAGCAAATATTTTAAGTTTGGTTTCTAACAAAGAAAATTTAAATTGAAAGGCATTTCGACTAAATTTCAAAATCGGTTTTAAAATGGTTTTCAAAATCTTTTCTCTGTAGCAAACCAAATTCGGTCATATTGTTTGGGCCGGGTTTGGGGTGTTACATTAAAAGTCCAGGAAGTACTTATAATTGGACCCGATAGTGGAGAGGCCCAAAAGCCCCTCATGCTAAATATATGGGACGGTAAACCCTAGTATATATAACAAGGATTTTGTTTTTCTATTGAAATAGACTTCTACTAATTCAACAAGGGTTTCACTTCTTCTCCCTATAAATAGATGGCATTGATAGGGCTAAATACATAACTTTGAAATATTTTTATTCTGCTCGAAAATAGTGAGAATTTATTTTCTAAGTATAAAATTTATTTTTCAAAATAACAATTCTATCAATTTTTCTTTGAAGAGAGATATGATTTCTCACTGAAAGTAAATTAAATAATTTATGGTTCTATATTTTATTTCAATTCGTTCGAGCCAACACTCAAAGCAGTTCGTGGTACGAGAATAGCAGAGAAGGTTGTTCGATTGAAAGACAGGAACGATAAGGATCTGTCTAGTTGAAAACACATGTGTGATTTCGATAAAGAGTTTATTGCTATAAATATCACAAACTTGCCCAGTTTTCAAAATTTTAATTTTTCGCTATGTAAGAAAACCATTTTCAAACAGGATTTTTTCCAACACCACATCATTTCCGAATGTTTCCCATTTCTCCAACTTTACCATTTCTATCCATTTCTGTTCATTTCATTCAACATGTAATTCATTTTTGGTTTCAACGAGCTAGCGGAGGGACCGGTTGGACATATGTGATTAGGGATCAAATGATTTATAATTAAGCTCTAGCTTTTCTTCTATTAATTATAAACTCATTTACTCATGAAGTCATTCCACTATAGTATCATGATTGAGCTCTTCCTAATGACATACCATTATGAAAGCAACTCGATCAGTTCTCGTCCAATGACCTTGTCATAAGTGTGTTACCCTCATAGGATATCCTTAATCTCTTTAGGATAAATCCGTTATTCCAATATGATTCTATTTTATCTCATGGCAACCATTACATCTTCCTTCAGGAAAAGTCAATTACTATTAGATAGTAATTAAGTCATTCATCACAAAGACGAACAACTCGTGGTTGCATTTACTTTCCATCTATCATGTAATGCCAATGAGAAGATACCATTTACCCATATCTTGGGCTATGAATTCCACTGTTGTGAATGTTGTTACATACTGCAAAAGTCGTACACCCAACGCACCAGCTTTCAGTTCCTTACCTATTTGAAGTCAAACTTTTACTTACATCAAAGTATACGAGTCACGCATACATAATCCATCATCCACTCAGGACTAAGGTATGTCACACTATGAATGTCACAAGTGAATAGATCCATAAACGGATTCAGGATTTATTCTGCTTGTGTAACACTTGAATTTCTAATAACCCAGAGATTTGAAATAATTCGAGTACTAAATTGAAAGAGACCACAAGTTGGCAGCCTCTATTGAAAGAAATGGGAAAGTTGGAAATTGAATTGGACATAGTTGAGAACCAAACCTAGTTCCGTTAGAATGGAACCAGCCGATTCCTTAGTGGGAGACATCATAATTAGTAATGGATGGGTTTCATAAGGGTGGTTATAGCGCCAAAAGGGCTATAAATAGCTGGGAAATGGCTTTCTTGGGATGATTTCCTTCCTGAATCTATTTCAGTTTCTTTCATTCTTCATCTTCTTCAGTAGGTCGAAGAAACAATAACTATGGAAGGTTCTGTATGACGCAAGCTTCATAAGGATTAAGCTGGAAAAGTAGGGAAACCAACAACCTACTACCAGGAGAATGGAAGCTCTAGCGTTCGAGGAAGCTAAGCTGTGGAAACGATAAATTTTTAGGTGAGTTCCTAAAACTCTATAGACATTGTGATCTATGTTTTCTGAGTATGTCATAGTTGCATAAACATGAAATATGATGATATGTGCATACATTGCATGACCATTGGAAAAACCTCAAAGGGATATATGAAGTTAGGAAGGGAAATTGGGAGAGAACCTATTAGATACCACCTTGGGCAACGCTTCGGGCCTTGCGAAGGGAACACTGCGGTGTTCGAGCATCAATGTTAGGTGGTACAAAGGAGGTAATGGGCGGAGGATTCAGGAAATCTGTATCATGGAATGATATTTACCGTAACAACTGTATCGACTAGTTCTTTTGGGGTGACACCATGACGACGATTTATGGCGTAAGACCATAGATGAAAGATGCTATGGCATTCTAGTATGAGGTACGTAGCGTAATACTAGATAAAAGACGCCATGGCAGCATGCTACAAGGTAAAAGGTATATGGAGTAAGACAATGGATGAAAGATGCTATAGTGGCATGGTATAAGGTATAAGGTATACGGTGTAAGACCATGGATGAAAGATGCTATGCCGGTCAGGTATAATAAGTAAGACCATGGATGAATGACTCCATGACATCCTTAGAGATAGTCTGCTGGGACAGTAAACACAGAACAAAGATAGTCTGCTGGGACAGTAAACACAAAACAAAGATAGTCTGCTGGGATAGTAAGCACAAAACAGAGATAGCCTGCCAGGACAGTAAACAAAAGGTAAGTCTGCTAGGACAGTAAACATGAGGTAATTCCACTAGGACAATAAATACGGGGTAAGTCCATAGGGACGTGTGAAATGATGTAAGAAGGGTATAAGACCATAGCTCGACTATGGCAACCCATAGAGTCTGCAAGGAAACAGACGCGGAAAGACCTCTAGGACCTCAAGCGCGAGGTATAGGCCTGTACGACAAGTGTGAGAAACCACAAAGGTGGAAGAAAGTGTATGTGGTGGCAAGCGGATCTGAAGGAATCTGCCAAAGTGATAAAAGTGGTAAAGATAGATATGAAATTCGACAAGGCATGGGCGATGACCCAAAAGAATTAGAGAAATATAGGTTGTGTGAGAGCGAGCCTAAGTATGGAAATGTCTAAAGGGGAAACTATCCAGAGATCGCAATCAATGATCCGTCATGAAGAGCCACCAGAGAGTGCTTAATGAAGTTGTATGAGGAGATTTTCATGGCAGGATAGAGACGTGCCCTCCCAGGGAAAAGAGTCTACTCAAGAGAAGGAAGGTCTGTCAAGACTATTCCTCGTAGAGGAAGGTCTATTGTGGATGCAACCCTAAGGTAGTAACTCCGTAAGGGAGAATCAAGAAAGGGACAGTAGGCTCGAATACACCCATAGGCGGTGGTATGTTGGAAGAGATGTTAACGAGTTCTCCAGGACTGCGGTAGGAAAAGTGGGAAGACCGCCAAGGGCTAGTCTAAACATGGGAGTTCACCAAGGAAAAGTATGTTCTAAGGATACTTGGGCAGGGAGTCAGGAAAGTTACCATAGAGGTCTTCAAACACCTTATATATAGGGTGTATGAAAGGGAGGAAAGACGAGAAGTAAGGATAGGTTTGTTGGTATTGTGAGGTATCTGGTATAAGGTCGAAGGTAAGTATGACCAGAGGAAATATTATAGTAAGTCGCGTAGCTCGAAGAATCGGGTGGAGTCTGCCACCCTGGTAAAGAGCACTTGCCTTGAGCTAGCAGGGAGTTAACTTATGTTTATTTTATTTTACATTTTTTACCCTCCTGCGATAGGATTTACTTGTGAGTGCCTTAGTTAAGGAACTCACTAAGTTCTCTCGAACTTACAAATTTGACTGATGTTCGTAAGACTTGCGAGGTTGATCGATGAGTCAATGGAAGGACCAAGCCAAATAGAGTAGAGATCGGGGGTCGCTATTAGATCAAGTCATGCACATAGGAAGGGGGTACTATTCAGTCATCCATACTCCTCCTTATATCTTTAATTTCATCCATACATCATCTTTTTCATCTCTTCTTTAGTTTTACTTGTTTATTTTATTTATTTCCTTTCTTGAATCTAATCTCTTCAAGTTCAATTTTTTCCAGGTTCAAGAAACCAAAAATCCATTTGGTTTGTATTTTTCTTTGCTCCTAGAACATCAAATCCAATCAAATTTAGGATTTTTTCTCCAAACCGAATATGTTTTCCTTCTCTTATTTTGATCATTATTGTTCTTTTCATTCATGTTTTGATATTTCTCATCTAAAAACGTTGTTGCTTATGTCAAGGTATTAAGGTTACAATTTTCCATTCAAGTCGACAACACCTTAAGTCAAATCCGTAACTTGAAAGCTTTCAATCCTAATCTGCCATCCTATATCAAGTCGACCTACAAAACGTTGATTGATTTCCAACAAACAACGTCAAAAAAATGTTACCCATATATTTTTTTTTGGACAAAAAATATTTTTCAATAAGTAAACATTTTTCAATCGATATGAAATTTTACATATTTATTCTTGGCACTCTCTTAGAATATTAAAAAATATTTCCCACAAAAAAATGATCGAAAAAGAGGAAAAATAGAAAAATACGAGAAAAAGAAAATATAAAAAAGTATTCTATGGGTTGAATTTCATGCCAAAACTTTCCAAATCATATATTTATTATTTGAGGAAGCTCCAGTTTAAATTTTATGATTTTTGGCAATCGGGAACATCTCAAACGAAGTTTGTCATGTTGCTCCGCAATTTTTCAAGTTTCAACAATTTTCATTGACTCTTAGCCTTAGGTTTTCATTTGTTTTTGTTTTTTTATTGTTTTTTTATGTTGTTTAACACTTTCTTGTTTCTTGTGTTAGTAGGATTTACGAAGTTGCACATTCCTTCATTCATGCAACAAGCTTCATTGGTGTCTAGCTCTTCCTTGGACTCCTAGTGCCTAGGTTTGCTTTTGTTAGTGCACGATCTTCATAAATCTGAAATAGTTGTTGTTAAGACTACTTTAAAACTTACAAGATTAATATCTTGCTTCATTGAGTATTTGTTTTCTTTTTGAAAATTAACGGTGAGGTTTAATTTATATATTTTCTTGTGAGTATTAATATTTTTCCAAATTGCGACACTCGTAAACGTAAAAACCATGATAAGAAACCATCCGATGACAAACAACCAGAAATTACATTTAAGAATATTGTGGGGACGGTAAATTATCAACATAAACAATTGAATGAGGTATGTCATACAATTGAGGTCAATTTGATGAAGTGTCGAACGGAACAAAAAGAGAGCATTAATCAGCTTGCCAATCAAATTTAAATACTAACTTATTTGCCATAATTCGGTTTAGCATATAAATTAGCTTTCACACTTAAGGAGCCTGAATACAAGCATTTTCATTATATTTTAGTCAAGTTTCTTTAGTTTTACTTATATCTAATAAAATGTGCGAAATGAGTCATTTATTGACCTTAAGGGATGAATGAGGCCTAAGGGAGAGCTAACGTACTTCGTGAGTGTGCAGGAGACCATTAGAAGGCATTTTAGGCTGATACTGGACGTTATGTCGCAACACAGGAGGTCTGATGTTGTAACATAGACAGCATAATGAAGAAGGATGAAACTACCTTCGATGTCGCAACACTAATTAAGGGTGTCACGACATACCCCTACAAACATCCCAAGGAGGAGCATACTGCCTGCTATGTCGTGACACAGGTCCTTGTTTGTCACGACATCGACTCTGGGACAAAAATTTAACATGAAGCTGTGGTGTTTTGGTTCGCGCAATCGAACTTAAAGCTCGGGAACGTTAGCTAACCTAGGGTTAAGGACGATGGCCACCTAAAAGCTATAAATAGTCTCATTTGGCACATGTTATACACACCTTTCCATTAATCTGGTTTCTATCTTTAGATTTAGTTTCGTTTCTTTGTTTCTTAGGTTTCTAGAGTTTAGTTTATTTGTTCATTGTTTTCTTTCAAGAGAACTGGATTGTGGAATTGTTCAACACTGTGGATTTGCGCTTAACATCAATACAATCAGGCTCTTTCATTTACTCTATCTTGTCGATTTAATTAGCATGTTTTCTCTTTACATCGATTATATATTGCTTATGAACACCATGAGGAACTAATCCTTCTATGAGGGATTAGCGAGTAGAGGTATGATTTGTTAACTGTTTTGTAAGGTTACTCAATGGATCATTGTTGGGAAAATAGAGAACGTGAAACAAACCCTACGCCTGACAACCCCGAGAAGTCATCAAGGTGGGAATTAACCCAAAAATGGTATTGCCCATCCATGAACACCTTAACCCCAAACCAGTCTGGACTATGAGGTCGAAAGATAAGTAGTTCTTGTTGACTCGTTATGTTAGTGGAGGATCAGAAGATCCTGCTAGGGTAGTGACTAGTTGATTGACGAGGAACCCGAAACGACAGTTGATGAAGATTACTGAAGCGAGCTAATCACCCATAATCAGATTTGATTTATTCTTCCTTTTTAATCTCTTGAATTTTATCTTTTTATGTTGTTTTATTTTTTTATTATAAAAACCCCAAAAATCCTTTACTTTATATTCTTCATACTATAATTGAATTTAAAGTACTAATTAGATATTTTAATGTGTAGGTTAGAATTGATTTAGCACTCGCCTCCCTTGGGTACAATCCACGTAGTACTTACCCACTCTGTTGTAAAACTATATTACAACTAGACACGTATACTTCCAGATACCGCCTCATAATTCTATATTTTATTGTAGTATTCACACTCTGGACGTTAGTACATCCAGAGGCAATCAAGTTGTTAGCACTGTTACCGAGGAGGCAACGTAACTAGATTGATTTTAATATTTGCATTTTAAAAGAATAAGTAGGAAATTTTTAGGTTATAGTTATGACTTTCAATTAATACTTCTAATATTTGTTTATTTTTTTTAGGAATCCTAAAAACCATCAACCAAATAATCAGTGAGCACAAAGTCATTGATGACTTTTATTATATCTGGTCCGATGAAGACTTCGATTTTGACGAAGATATTTACGAAGAAGGAGTCTATGAAGATTGGGAGATCCAGAAGAATTAATGATTACTAATGCTTGAATTAAGTCAACTCCAAGGAGAAACCCCAGTTCTTCCTCAAGATGATAATGACCACGATGATATGCCATCAGAAAGGTACCAAGAGGTGCTAAGTTCGAAATTGAGCAGAGACGAGAATGTCATCATAGATGCTTGCGAAAAAGGAGAACTCACAGACTGTTATCCACTTCAGCAAACAGAATAATATTCAGACGAATCAAATGGAATTTTGGAAAGAGAAGATATTGAGCTAATGGAGGAAATGGACAGTGAATCAAAGGATCAAATAGACATGGAACTCATTGTCCTCGAAACCCCGAGTAATATTGATAAAGCTGAACCACAAGAATAGTATAATCTAGACTCATCAATAGAGACAATGATAGTTAGGACTGAGTTAATAGAAGAATGCCTATCAATTCAAAAGTTGACAGAACACAAAAACGAGAAACCAGAAATCCCAAAGGATGAGCCTAAATTGACCATTCTTTTCATATCCCTAGTCTTAAACCAAGCACCCCAGAAATCTATAGATCCGGGAATTTGTCAGATATTAAAAAGAGTGGGAAAATATATATTGATAGAACTTATGATTATATAGTAGGTTTTAGTCTAATAGAACAATCAGTGTGTACAAGCATCGAGTTACGGTCACTAAGGAATGTTCAATTCTTCCGAGAACCAGCTAAGGGAATTATCTGTAGGCCAATGAATGAACTTAAAAGCTTGCAGAAACAAAACTTCATTAGCACAATACAATATTTTTTTCTCAATTCCTCTACCAAGCGCATTACAAAGTTCTTCTAAAAAGCCATAACTAATCAATGAAAAGGACAGAGACCCCATAAATAACAAGTGTGAGACGCAATCTTTAAAATTTGTTCAGAACATAAATGTTGAATATCAAGTAAAACAGCTGTGTGGGTATATGGCTTTGCCAATTACCAATAGTTATGACCTGCGAAAAGAGTTGTCGGTCATCAAAGTAGGAAAAAAAAGTAAATTCAGGGAAAGGGACAGCTGCGGATGAATAGAATGGCATGATGGGTGTTGGACTAATACAGATAGAAACAAATTACAAGGGAGTCCATCGGTGCATATTGATTGAGCTAAATGACGAGTCCGACAGCAAGACCTAATATTTTCTCATCATTCAATTATTACTAACTATACTAACGGAATATCCTGCTAACCTAGTTGTTAATGTAGGTTAAAGACAGGTCTAACAAAGCTCTAGAAAAGATTCTAGAAGTTCAAAATTTAGGAAACAAGGTCAATGTGGCGACACAAACTTGTCTGTGTCGCCACATTTAGGGTAGAAATGAATAAGTTCAAAAATCGACCCAATGTCGCGACATTACTAACCCATATCGCGACATAGAAGATAGTTTCTCAGAATCTTAAAACTGCAAGGTGTATCGTGACATCGAACCTTGATGTCGCGACATAGGTAGTCTGCCAGGGATGTTGCGACACGGAATCCTGTGTCACGACATTGCTGTAATTTTCTTCAGGGTTAACACGACACGTTCGTACAACCCTTGTGGAATAATCCTTATTTTATCCGATTTCTAACCCTAAAAACACCCTTTTAAAAAATAAAAATGCCCTTCTAACTTAATCTAAGTTCATTCTAAACACTTACTCTTCTAAAACCTCTCCAAAACCCTTAGCCTCCAAAACCCCTTTTCTTCTCAAAATCGAAGTTCCTAATCCCTCATTCCCAATCCAAGAAGTTACATTGGTGGAAATCAACATCAACAAACACCAAGATGAAATGAGTCCAACAAGAGTTGAGGTTTAAGTATTCTCAATCCTCTCTTACTATTTTATCGAATATCTTTATTATTTTGTTTATAGATTCTAGTAAGAATGTGAATGCCTTCACGTAAGAACAAAAGAACTCCTATTCCGAAAACCCCACATGTTTACGACCCTATTCGATTCCATAATGCCAATATGGAAAAATATTTTCTGGAATCACAAGGGAGACCTCTAATTCAGGAATGAGGGTTCGAACCCTTAATGATCCACTACAAAGAAATATAGACTTTGGTATGTTATCATCAATGGGAGCGGTTTTGTGTTACTCCCACGAATAATGCTATATTTGTGGTTCAAGAATTCTATGTGTCTCTTAAGGACCAAATGATTAAGCGAGGTTATAATGCAATAATAACTGATGTTGAAGTGTGAGGGGAAGACGTTCCAATCTCCCCTGATGATATCTATGAATTTTGTAACATCCCATTTTATGAAAAAGATTTTATTGGTTATACAGATCTAGAAGGATTTCAAAACATTGACATGGAAGATGTTACAAAATATCTAACACAAGGCAGGGGTAGTTGGAAATACAAGCCAGACACTGAGCTTCCCACGAATTTTAATCAAGCTATTATGTTTTCTATTGCTAAAATGTGGATGCAATTCATTGGCACTAGAATTGCACCCGCATTGAATGTTTCTAATGTTAATGTGTTTCGAGTTGTCTTGTTATATGGTATCCTGCAGCGAAAAAAAATATGTGTAGGGCGTTGGATCTTTTGAGAAATGAATACAGAGCCAAAAAGTTGGGTTATTCTTCCCCCACCTCGTAATGGATCTATGTCGCCAGGCAAAGGTGCCAATGAACAAAAATGAGCAATTTATGAAACCAACAAGGAGTACCATCGGAGATACATTATATACCCAATTTGTCAAGCTTCAGTGGAAGTAAATAACTAAATGAAATCAAAGGAGGAAAATGAAAATGGATGTACCAGCATCACTCAAACAGAAAGATCACCCAAAGGTTAGAAAGGGAGCTCGAGGATACATAGACGCAAAACTTGATGGAATGATTCGACAGATGCAGAAAACAGGACTAATACTTCAAGAATTCGCAAGGATGGATGGGTTACGCACACCAAGCTATCCTCCAGATATGTTCAGACTCTGACTCATCAAGATGAAGAGGTGAATCCTGAGGAGGAAGGTGCTGCTCAAGAATACCCTAAAATAGAGAACGAGTATGAAGTGACATTTTAGCCACAATTTTCTACACCAAAAGGGTCTGTCATACGAAGCCCAACTCACCATGCGCCTTCAATGGGTGGGAGCTCCCACAAAACATATGTCAAAGGAAAGGGAAAAGCCCCTATGGAGAAGAGACATTCTCATCCCCTCGATGATTCGGAGGAGAATTGAACTTTTTTTTATTTCGCTTTTAAAAGACTTGTAATTTTTGGATTATTTTAATTTACACTTTGTAGGAGTAGGATTAATAAGTAGATTTTTAGTATGTTGTATTTTGTTTAAGCTTTGTATGTAGGAAACCAATACAAAGGAGACACAAACAATTCGAGCTAACACGATCAAAGGAGGAAGCACCCACCATTAGTAATTGGAGCAACCACGATCAATCGAGCAACTTCCTTCCTTATCTATTTATGGGCTACACATATAGGACAATGTGTCAACTAAAGTGTGGGGGGTAACATAGAAAATTGGTTAGGAGCATGTACGTATGTTGCTTGTGTTTATGAATAAAATTTGGCATAATGAGAGGTGGTTTTAAATTTTTGGTTATTAGACTACTAAGTTTTATATGACACACTGTAAATAGGCATTAAGCAATCAACTTTACCAAGTGATATAAAAAATATAAGGGAACAAGCATGCTAGTACGAATGATAAATAGTTGAATTTGTATTTGTTTGGTTGATTAAATTTATGTATGTTGAGATATATAGGGGTGACCTAAGGCATTGTTGGAACACATCCAGAGCCAAAAAGTTTTCCTATTTATATTTCACCTTTAGTACCAATTTTTGAGCCTGTTGACACTTTTTGATGAAACACATTACAAGCCCCAAGCCTGAAAATGTCAATTTGTATTTGCCCTTTTTCTTTACCCCTGCATACACGATTATAGACATCTGGTCATACATCTTGAGGGTTAAGTAGATACATCATGGCAGAGTTTGTAAAAATAGAGTGAAATAGGAAATATTAGTGTGATATGGGAATTATAGGTTAGCCTAATGTGCAGAACAAAAAGAAAAATCCAAAAAGGAAATTAGTACGAGTAGAAAAGGGTCCTAAATTAGAAAAAAAGCATTCAAGAGTGAGATATATTGAAAAAAGAGAAAAGTCACAAAGTTACAAAAGAAAAAAAAAATCATTCATTAGTGCACAAAAACTCGTAAGGCTAGCCATAGTTACTATGCCATGCTATGACTTCCTATATATAGAGAGATAAGGAAGGTGAGAGAAGGCGAAATAAGGCGGTGAGTGGGTAAGGGTCACTAAGGGGGGATGAACAGGGACCAATACGATGTGCCAAACTATTTTCTAATTTGTAACCATTTTGATGCTTACTGTTTTTTAATTTCATACCTGTCCTAAGCCTTAGAATGTTACAAGCCAAAAAGACCTATGTAACCTAAAATATCTTTATACATGAATGGACATCATATTGAACATATGCATAAATGATTATTTGTATTCTGCTCAGATAATCAAAGTACTTGTATGATCTGTTGATGGATTCCTATAGGTGAGACCCTTAAAACTTGTATACTTTGTAACATACTAAACTTAGGTGTTTATGGTCAAAAGTGGTAAGTCAACTATTCATCATGTTAAAGTTGTTAGTAAGCATTAAATGCCTAAGTCATATGCTCCGAAGTTAATACTTGTATCATATTTGCTCAAGATTCGTCATTTTATTATTTTTGGTTTATGTTGCTTGAGGACAAGTAATGACTTAAGTGTGGGGGAGTTTGATTTTCCGTAATTCGATGTAGCAGATTAAACTAGTTTTCGCACTAAAGGAGCTTGAATACAAGCATTTCATTATATTTTAGTCAAGTTTCTTTAGTTTTACTTATATCTAATAAAATGTGCAAAATGAGTCTTTTATTGACCTTAAGGGCCGAATGAGGCCTAACAGAGAGCTAATGTACTTCGTGAGTGTGCGAGAGACCATTAGAAGGCATTTTAGGTTGATACTAGATGCAATGTTGCAACACGAGAGGTCCAATGTCGCAACATAGAGAGTAGAATGGAGAAAGGACAAAACTGCCTTCAATGTCGCGACACTAATTAAGGGTGTCGCGACATACCCCTGCAGACATCCCAAGGAAGAGCATACTGATTTCTATGGCACGACACAAGTCCTGGTGTGTCGTGACATCGACTCTGGGATAGAAATTAAACACGAAGTAGGGGCGTTTTGGTCCGCACAATCAAACTTAAAGCTTGGGAACGTCAACTAACTTAAGGTTAAAGATGACGGCCACCTGAATGCTATAAATAGGCTTCTTTGGCACATGTTATAAACACCTTTCCATTAACCTAGTTTCTATCTTTAGATTTAGTTTTGTTTTCTTTCTTTCTTAGGTTTCTAGAGTTTAGTTTATTTATTCATTGTTTTCTTTCAAGATAACTGGATTGTGGAATCGTTCCACTCTGTGGATTTGTGCTTAATATTAATACAATTAATGTAACACCCCAAACCCGTATCCATCGTAGGAGTAGGGTTACGGAATATTACCAACCAATCAAAACATTTAACAATCAATTCATAAGTAATCATAAACATATTCTAATTCAATCATTAAAATGTGAATTGTCCCTAAATCGAGCTTTAAAGTTCCCTTAAAAACATTTTGGGACTAATAGAAATTAAGTGGGCATTCGGATTAGGGACACACAGCCGTGTCCCAGCCCGTGTCCATGACCGTGTAACTCACTAACTTGGGTCACACGGCCAAGCCACACGCCCGTGTGCAAAGCCGTGTACCTTTCGAAATGGCCTCGCATGCCCGTGTGCTAGCCGTGTGTCTCACAAGGCCAAGTCACACGCCCGTGTGGATCTAAAATGTGCCAAAATCACTCGATTTAGCCTAACATAAAGCTATTGAAGACACCAAGCTTTAAGTTTCATACACATATCAAGCCTTTGGTTAAAACGCATACTAGCTTCAAACATAAACGTATACTTATAACTCAATTTACATCACATTCACAAAACAACTAACAACCAAAGACATCCTAGGTACATGCCATTACAAAATTAAACATCACCAAACTTGAGATCGGGATTGTTGTTGTTGGATGCTGAGTCGGTGATAAAAAGAGAGTACCTAACCTACGCACGGAAAACAAAACCACACGCTGAGTAAAAGTTGGTAATATTTCTATAATCCAAACATTTTAAGACATGATATGATACATGAATGCTCAAATTGAATTATATCATCATACGACTATCTAAACATACAACTACAAGATATCACCATTTCGATTTCATGCCTTTCATCCCTTTATTTCATACTATACTCAATTTTCATAAGTATTCACCTTTAGTTGGTTTGAGCATATATCTCAATTTACATCACTTGCTATATGAATAGCTTTGCATAGATCAATCCACAATTTACTTATATTATGGCACAAACCAATCCACATTAAGCAACTTCACTTATTTGAATAAACACAAGTATATCTAAAGCATTTGAATTTATTTCGCAACTTTAATAATCTAACTCAAGAATATATCATGTTTTCCATGTATCACAATTTCAATAAATTTTATACACACATGTCTTGGTGCATATTAAACACTTACCATAGCCACAAGCTAATGATTAAACACATAACTTACCGATATCATCACATGGTAAGATATAGTACATAAACATAGCATCTCTTAAATCATACCTTTCATATTCATGAATATTCATACTTTAATCATTGGCACATCATACCTTTCCATATTTGTCGTAGTGAAGTCAATCGAAACCCTTACTGGAGCTCACACAAAGTATGTTAAACGATGGTCTAAACCATCCCTTTTTTTTTATAATCGATGAATACTGTGAAGACGATTGAAACCCTGGTACATGTTTCCTTTGTGCCATAGTCCAGCTATGGTCTTACATATGCATTGCCATGGCCCTGCCATGGTCTTACATTCGTAGTGCCATAACCCAGTTATGGTCTTATCATCAGAATGCCATAGCCCAGGTATGGTCTTACATATAAACACTGCCATGGTCCAACCATGGTCTTACGTCCATAGTGCCATAACACAGTTATGGTCTTATCATCAGAATGCCATAGCCCGACTATGGTCTTACATATAAACACTGCCATGGTCCAACCATGGTCTTACATGCGAATGCAACCTGTCTCCATTGATATCAGAAATTATCATTTCCGTAACTTTTTACAATTCATGTTCTATCAACAAATCAATTTAATATCAGTAATTTTATATCATTTAAAATTTAATATTCTTAAACACTTAGAAATATAATTGAGTTCATTTTAATGAACTTACAGAGCTAATTTGGAGTAATGGCTCCGAGTTTCTCAATCAATGATTGACTTAATATCAATTCATTATTTTCGTTTTCAATTACACACATCAATATAATCTAATATTATGCAATTAGGTTCATATATTTCCATACTATAAATTTAAATTCTAATAACTTATTGATTCATCTCATAATGTCACATTTCATGTAACACCCCTTACCCGTATCCGACGCCGGAATCGGGTATGAGGCATTACCATACTTAACTCGCTCAACATACAACATGACAACATAACATTTCTTTTCGATTTAAAACTTCTTATTCGAGATCATAACGTCCCTTTTATAGGTCTACAAGACCCTAAACTTTCTTACGGAGCAGTTCGGGACTGAACCGGAAACTTTCGAACACTAAGAAAACTTTTTCACAAAACAGGGCCATACGCCCGTGTGGATAGGAACACGCCCGTATGGGCAGGTCGTGTGGTCACACACGCCCATGTCCCTAGTCTGTGTGGATTTTATTTTTCATTTTGAACCTACAGGGGTTTTCACACGGCCTAACACACGCCCGTGTCCATAGCCCGTGTCCCTCACACAGCCATGACACGCCCGTGCCTTCAGCCGTGTGTGAAAACCTTGACATTCTGTTTATGATGTCATCAACCCATTTAGGTCACATAGCCAAGGCACACGCCCGTGTTCTTAGACCGTGTGGCGAATTAAATTCCCAAATTTAGGTGCAGACTTCACACGGCCTAGGCACACGCCCATGTTCTATGGCTGTGTCTTCCACACGGTTGAGACACACGGCCGTGTCTCAGCCCGTGTGTTTACTACTGGGTATTCTGACTTGCCAACCTAGCATGCAGGGGGACACACGGCCTATCAACACGCCCATTGGGCTGACTGTGTGTCACACACGGCCTAGACACACGCCCGTGTGTCTACCCGTGTGGACAATTGTAAGGCTATCTACCAAACCAATTAAGCATGCAATCGCTAAAATTAATACACCAAAATTTTCATGTACTCCTATAATCATGCTATAACACATAAAATAATATTAAAACTAATTTCTCCAACCTCGGATTAGTGGTTCTGAAACCACTGTTCCGACTAGCCCCAAAATCGGGCTGTTACATTTCATATATATATACATATTCTAACCGTTAAGACATCAATTCAGACAACAACCAAGGATATAATTCGATTAACTATTTAATGCATTAATTTGGTAGTGTCTTAGTTACGCACTTCTGAACAACAACTTAATATTTATACTTAGAAATAGCAGATTTAAATATTTATTTTTAGATAATAATTAAACATGCAATTTTTTTTAACAACATTTTAATACATTTATTCAGACCACCCCATTTTGCACAAAATTGATCGCCTGCTTATACAACAATGTTATGTATAACATCAAATTGTACAGTTATTACATCAAGTATGCAAGCACTTAACTGGCAAGAAATCATAATTAATATGTCTGTCTTTGAACAACTTAAATGCATTGATAATGCAAGAGATTAAGGCACATTAATAGCTTAAATGTTAAACATTAATCCCGAGGATGAAATGTTGAAAATCAAACATTCGAACAATCAAAATCCAACATTCAACAAAGAGAAAGCAATGAAGAACTTATAGCATTTAAATCATAAATTTCCCTTTAATGTAGACAGCCACAAATAGTAACAATACATAGTCTTAAAATCAATAAAAAACAACTCATTTTTTTGCAACATTCGGTCAACATTTAACCCTTACAATGAGTAGCCAAATAAAAAAAATGACAACATTGAACCGAAGTTCCCTTCATTTAAAACAGCAGTTAATGGCATTTAAATCAAAGGGGTTTGTATGTTATATTTTCAGCATTTGGTCAGCATTAAACACTTCAAATCAATAGTCAAATTTAATAATCCGCAATCACACTTTCCTTCATTTACAACAGCTGGTCAAAGAATTTAAATAAAAGAATATGCATGCTAAATTTCCAGCATTTGGACAACATTTCAACATGAAATTTTCCGACTTTTTACCTTCAATATTTCGAATATTCAAAAGCAAAAAGAAAAGTACAACTAATCAATTAAATTTTTTTAACATAATTCAAGGTATATGTTCAACCGAACATTCATGTTAACTCATAATCAATAAGGTATTAAGTAGAAAATAAAAACATTATTAGCATGAATGCTATCTACATACAACAACCGTTCAACTTCCATCTCCTTCCAGGCTTACCAATTTCACCATTTGGCAGAACAATAAGAAAAGAAGAGAAAAGAACAAGGGTGTGAGAATCTCACCAGAAAATCCAATTGAAACTACTCTAAAGCCGTGCCTTTCCCTTTTTTACTGCTGCTTCCAGCTTCTCCCTTAGCTGTAACAGCCCGATTTTGGGTCTAGTCGGAACAGTGGTTTCGGGACCACAAAGCCGACAAAGAAAATTTCATTTTTATTATATTTTTATGGTCTACAGTTTTATGGGACGATTTCTGATCACTGTAAATCAGAGTTTTAAAATTTATAAAAGAATGATCGAACCTGGAAACCAACTCTGACAATGATTAAAGGCAAGTGCACCTATCGAATAGTAGTATAGTTTAGGCAAGACCGGATTGTCGAACCCAAAGGAACTAAAAGTACTAATACTCACCGTCTTTTTATTATTTAGCCTTAATATAAAGTGATGATTGTTTAAACTAAAACTAATCTACTTATTAAGCTAAGACGCAAAGACAAAAAGAATGAATTCGGGAAATAACTTTTGGGAAAACTCAGTTGACTCAAACGATACCCTTTGAAAAAATCCACCTAGACTTCACTTGTTATTTAACCTTGAACCATATGATTTATTTACTTAGTTTGATCCGTGAGAGTCCCTAACGTATATTAAACCCTTTCTCGAGGCGAATAACGTCTAACCCTAGGTTAATTAGTGGAACTCTTGTTCACTTATAATAACCCCCTAGAATAGCAGTAAATCAATCTGTGGACTCCCATATTAGGTTTCACCCTAATCCGGCAAAATCTCATCACCCTATCTCTAGGCGTGCAATCAACTCCGCTTAATTATGTTGGATCTACTCTTAGGCAGGGTCTATTCCTCCTTCACCTAAGCACATTAGATTTAGATTAAGTTCACACAATTAAGAACAAACTAAGTCATTATCATATAATTCAAAAAATCAAATAACAAGATTCCTCATAGGTTTCATCCCCTTCGGGTATCCGAAGGTTTAGTTCATAACAATAAAGGAAAACATCTCAAGAGAAAAGATAAAACAAAACATAAGAAATCCTTAAAACCCCCTAGAGGAATTGAAGAGGAGATCCTTCGTCTTGAGTAGAATTCCGGCTTCTTGAGATGGATCAACTGGCTATCTTCGAGTGATTCCCACAAATCTGACCTTCTCGGCTTGGCTTCTTGGCCTAGCTCTCCACCCCCCTTTCAGCTGGTACCTAGGGTGTATTTATAGGCTTTTGAAACACATTTTTTTCTCCCTAAGTATCCTTTCCCGAATGAAATTGCTCTTCTCCACGGCAGAGGCATGACCATGGCACACGCCCGTGTAAATCGTGGCCAGGCCGTGTTCGACACTGTTGAATGAGGCACGGCCGTGTAAGTCATGGTAAGGCTGTGTTCTAGTAGGAATGGTGGCACGTGTAACACCCCAAACCCGGTCAACACGCTACAACCGAATCCGGCATGTCACAGAAAAAAATGTTTTTAAAGAAGACAGGAGGTTGTTCTGATTTTGTAAAGAATCGTTATTGAAAACAAGTTGCCGTATCTTATTTTAGGAAAACTATTGATCTTCATGAAACCCGAATTAGTTTAAGTAATAAAGCTAAAAGCCGTTTCGCACTTTGGTCTTAGAGTAAAACTTAGTCTTGAAAGAAATTGAGTTAGCTTGTTGTCACCACTTGTTTGTTGTTACCCGATGGTAAAGTTTAGAAAACCCGATACTTTGAAAAAAAGTTTAGAAACCATTCATTAATAGATTGTTAGGCATGCCGTTTTGTCTAACTTAAGCAAAATATAACATAAATTCAAAGCAGATAAATATAACCCAAAAATAAAAGTTAGTGGCCTTATTACAACACAAAACCAAATTCAAATCAAAGTAAAAACCGAAATGATAGTTCAAAACAAAAACCCGAAATACTGTGCATGGCCACCTCGAGTCCGCCCCGGCTCCGCATCCGCGATCTATGATTCATCTGCAAAATGTAAAGGAAGGGGTGAGTCACCGAGACTCAATGTATAAATCCCCATCCTGATAATATCAGTGCCCTTACACAATTTCATAAGCCAATATGCAAGTCATGCAACCCACAACCTAACCATCCGAACTCCTGTACCTACCCCGTGTGGTACCAAACCACTGGTGGTCAAAACCACTGGTGACCGTAGTCACAAATAATACATATGTGGTCAAAACCACTGGTGGTCAAAACCACTGAGACTTAGTCACGATAATAATATAGAAAGCGGGGCCAACCCACTATGTGGTCAAAACCACTGGTGACAGTCTAGAATCATGCCTTCCCCCCTCCTCTCATCATACCCAACTTTATGAGCATACTTTTCATGGCATAACAATTATGCTTAACATACTAACATCACATGGCATGGCATATGCAAATACTGTAGAGGCATTTATCATTAATCAATCAATAGTGGACTTATCGGGAGTCCTCGCTATTACCCACAAGAGTAACATAACAGTTTCGACGGTAAACCCGACTTTTGGCAACATACATGATAAACATATTAACTAATGAAGTGTGTAAGAGTTACACACCTGATTACCCGTAGTACGATGCTCTCTACGTCGACACTATCGTTAATCGACACTACCACTATCCGCCTCTGACTTTGCTCGAATCTGGCCCACACCCTGGTGGCCAATCGCGAACAGCCGACACTGCCCTCTTTTTAAACTTAGGGGCTAGGGTCTCAGATCTAACCCCACCTAACGCTTGGCTGGCACTAGGGTCCATAAAACCTTTGGTCACTAAATCGGATTAATACGATGACTAACGATTCAAAAGATATCAAACCCGAAAGAGTAGATTCCTTACCTAGCTTGACAAATCCCAAGATTCAGCGTCGCATGCACCACAAACACGGATCGAGCACCCACGACTAATACCAAGCCTTCCTTAACACCCTTCAATCGGCCAAGATCTACAAAATCGCTCTCGCCTTGACTTAACGCAATAAGTAATCTTGAAATGACAGAGCACTTACCACCCTCTAGCAAAATCGATTGGAAGTAATGGCAACCCAACATCTATGATCTACTGCAACAAGAGTCAAACAAGAAAGGTTTGAGTGCTAGAGATTTCGGCTTTTCCTACCATAGCAATCGGATTAGAGAAAAGAATAGAGATAAGAGAATGCTAGGAAGATTCGGCCATAAGAACAAAAGAGAAGGAAAAAGAAGAGGAAATAGAAAGAGGAAAACGGTGAGATCTTACCTGCTTATGGGTTGAGATTTCGGATTTGAGAACCAAGGAAGGGAAATAGGTTTTGGCAAATCGGAAAAAAAAAAGATGCAAGAATCGTTAAGGTGCCACCCCAAGGATCTTAGAAATGTTCGGTTTTAGAGGTAACAAAAGAAAAAGATGAAGAAGAGTTGGCCACAGGAGTTCAGTTTATGGAAGAAAATCAGAGATGAGAACCTTGGGTGGAGATATTCGGCTATGGCACAGAGGTTGAAGATGATGATGATGGGGTTAGGGGTTTTCGGCTTTGAAACAAAAGAAAGTAAATGATGATGCGGCTAAGGTGATCAAAAGAAATCGCAAGAAGAGGGAGGGGTGATGGTTTCGGTTTTAGAACAAAGATGGAGAAGGAGAGTGGGAAGAATTCGGCTTGGGTTTTTGAGAGAAAAGACGAAGAAGCAAAAATTGCCAAAAGTGAAATATGGGAGTGGTTCAATTCGGCACAAAAGAAAATAAAAGAAAAGGCCCTAAGTGCATTCTAACTAGCCGAATGACACACTTCACCAAAGCCAACTTGCCACATTCGGCCACCCCTTAGAAACCTCAACCGAATGCTCACACCACCTACCACCATTCAAATTTCTGCCTAACACACTCCCCAACCCGATCCTTCTTTTTCTCCTTGCTTTCCTCTTGATCATCCATTCAAACAAGTTTGAACACTTCAACCTCCTAACATTTCTCTCCTCCTCTCGTTTGAATCATGACCCCTTCAACAATCATCCACCGTAGTCCATCCCGAGGACAACTCCCCGGTCTTGGCGCCAAAAAGAATAAGTAGAAAGGATTCCCGCAGCTCAACCAAGGCTCTCCCTCTTGCATGTGGCGTCACACTCCTTGTGCTTAAGTGGCGCCTCCCGCCACTTTACCACCGGGATTCTTGTGTCAAAGCACTCCAATAATTTCCTTAACACCTAACTCACTCAGCTCTCCTTCCAAGTACCCAAAACAAAAATTTTGCTATGGCTCAGGCCTACCCCACGCTCATGCCTGGACCCCGAAACACCCTAAACTAGCACAACAATCATATTATCACATGCAAGCACACAAAAATGCAAAGACCCCGATTTAAGGATGTTACAGTTCTACCCCCCTTAAAAATAATTTCGGCCTCAAAATTACCTGGTCAAAAGAGTTGAGGGTATTGCTGTCGCATCACATCCTCTGGTTCTCACGTGTCCTCTTCCGTTCCATGGTTCTGCCATAACACTTTCACCAAAGGAACTGATTTCCTACGCAAGACCTTGACATCTCGATCCAGGATCTGTACTGGTTCCTCCTCAAAAGACAAATCCGGGTTCACTTCTATCTCTTCCATCGGCACAATATGCGTGGATCGATCGATGAGCGCCTAAGCATGGAGACATGAAACACGCCGTGAATCGACTCAACTCCGATGGTAACTCGAGCCGATAAGCTCACCGGTCCTACCCGCTTCAACACCGTATAAGGTCCGATAAAACTAGGGCTCGACTTGCCCTTCCGACCAAACCTCAAAGACCTTCTTCCATGGCGACACTTTCGGGAAAGACCTTGTCACCCACAAAGAAACTCTACATCCCTACGCTTAAGATCGGCATAAGACTTACGCATCCAAGCTTCCTTCGATTTGAGCTCGAATCACCTTAACCTTATCCTCTGCTTTGAAAGAACCAACTCTGACCCAACATCCGCGTTCACTCAACTCTGTCCAAGACATGGGGTCAATGACACTTCCGTCCATATAATGCTTCATACGAGTGCCATCTGGATACTCGCCTGATAACTATTGTTGTACGCGAACTCTGCCAACGGTAAATATTCCTCCCAACTACCTCTGAAATCCAAAACACAACCCCTTAACATATCTTCCAAGATCTGAATCACCCTTTCTGATTGCCCGTCTGACTGCGGATGAAATACCGTGCTGAAATCCAACCTTGTACCTAACGCCTGATGAAACGCTTTCCAAAACCTTGACGTGAATCTGGGATCCCTATCTAAGATAATCGACCCCGGCACTCCATGCAGTCTCGCTATTTCCACTACTTACAACTTAGCCAACTTTTGGAGTGAGTCATCAACCGGAACCGGTATAAAATGAGCTGCTTTTGTCAGACGATCCACAATCACCCAGACTGAATCCTTCTTACTGGGCGTAAGAGGTAGCCCACTGACGAAATCCATCGTAATCTCTTCCCACTTCCACTGTGGAATCTTTATCGACTGCAACAAACCCGATGGTAACTGATGTTCATCTTTGACTTGCTGACACGTCAGACACTTACTTACAAATTCGGTTACTTCCCGCTTCAGACCCGGCCACCAGAACTGTTCCCGCAAATCTCGGTACATCTTGCTACCTCCAGGGTGCATAGCGTATGGGCTGCTATGAGCTTTCTGAAGAATCCTCTGCCTTAACTCAACGTCTTTCGGCATACAAACTCTCCCTTGAAAACACAACACTCCATCGCTGCTCAAGCTATAACCCTCCATTTCACCATTTTGCACTTGTACACATCGAGCACTTAAGACTTCATCCACTAGCTGTTTCTCCTTAACCAGCTTCACCCAAGTCGGCTTCACCTGCAATTCCGCTAACAGACTCCGTCGTCATACAAAGCTAAGGTGGGCAAACATTGCTCTCGTCCGCTACCACCTTGCGGCTCAACGCGTCAGCCACTACGTTAGCCTTACCCGGATGGTATTCAATCGAGCAGTCGTAGTCCTTCAACAACTCGATCCACCTCTGCTGCCTCAAATTCAATTCCTTCTGAGTCAAGAGGTACTTCAAACTCTTGTGATCCGTGTAGATTATGGACTTCTCCCCACACAATTAATGCCTCCAAATTTTCGTATGAAAACCACTGCAGCCAACTCCATCATGTGTCGGGTAGTTCACTTCGTGAGGTCTCAACTGCCGAGACGCATACGCCACAACTTTCCCCTCTTGCATCAGCACACATCCCAATCCGGTATGCGATGCATCACAATACACCGTAAACTCCTTCCCTGCTTCAGGCTGAATCAAAACCGGAGCTTCTGTCAGAATCCTTTTTAACTTGTCAAAACTTTCTTGTTGCTTATCTGACCACACAAATGGAACCCCTTTTCCCAGCAACTTGGTCAACGACACTGCAATCAAGGAAAACCCTTCCACAAATCTTCTGTAATATCCTGCCAAACCCAGAAAACTCCAAATCTCTGCTACTGACTTAGGTGGTTTCCAGTCCAATACCGCCTTAATCTTCCGAAGATCCACCCTAATCCACTCAGCTGACACCACATGACCCAAGAAGGTTACTTCCTTAAGCCAGAACTCGCACTTACTAAACTTTACGAATAGTTGCTTCTCCCTCAGAATCTGCAAAACCACACGTAGATGTGCATCATGCTCCTCCTCAGATTTTGAGTACACCAAAATGTCGTCTATAAACACTACGACGAACCGGTCCAAGTACGGCTGAAAAACTCGATTCATCATGTCCATGAATGCTGCTGGCGCGTTGGTCAACCCAAACGGCATTACCAAGAACTCATAGTGCCCATAATTAGTGCGAAACGCCGTCTTATGAATATCGACCTCCTTTACCTTAAGCTGGTGATACCCCAACCTTAAATCAATCTTAGAGAAGACTGATGCACCCCTAAGTTGATCGAACAGATGGTCTATCCTCGGAAACAGATACTTATTCTTAATCGTCAACTTATTCAGCTGACGGTAATCTATACACATCCGCATTGCACCATCTTTCTTCTTCACAAAAAGCACAGGCGCTCCCCAAGGTGATATACTCGACCGGATAAAACCCCGGTCCAATAATTCCTGAATCTGTGCTTTCAGTTCCACCAACTCTTTCGGTGCCATCCTATATGGGGCAATAGACACTGGCGCGATTCCGGGTAACAGATCTATACCAAACTCAACTTCGCGGTCCGGAGACAGACCCAGAAGTTCTTCTGGGAATACATCGGTAAATTCTTTCACCGTCCGGACATTCCCTACAGTTGATTCTTTGGCCTCCAATGCACAAACATGAACCATGAACGCCTCACAACCCTTTCTCACCATCTTCTCGGCCTTCAGAGCGAATACTACATTGGATAGATAATTCCTTCTATTACCTATCATCACCACCTCTTGACCCCCAACAGACCTCAACACCACGCGCTTGGCTGCACAATCCAGACTTGCTTGGTACCTCACTAACTAGTCCATCCCTAGGATCAAATCGAACTCCCAAATGGCGCTTCCATCGGATCGCCAAAAACACTACCCCTTGAAATTCTAGGGTACATCCTTATCTGATTTGTTTACTTCTACAGAGTGACCTAGAGGGCTAATTACTGTCATCTCCCTAGAAGAAATCTCATAGACTAAGTTCATAGTTCCCACTATACTACTGGCAACATAAGAGTGCGTCGAACCCACATCTATCAAAGCAGTATAAGGCAGTCCAAAAATTAAGAACGTACCGGTTATGACGTCCGGTGCGTCACCCTCCTCCCGGCGCCTCGCTGCATAGACCAACCTAGGCTGTCTCGCCTCTGAGCTCCCAGCACCTCTGCCCGGTGCTCGGCGGCCTTGTCCAAAACCATTACCACCCCTGGCCGAACCGCGTCCCCTCTGTGGTAGCCGACATCATCCTCTCTGAATCGTATACGGCCTTGGCCGTTAGGCCCGATCTGGGCGCGTCCTCTACGGACAATCCCTTACCCGGTGCCCCATTGACCCACACTCAAAGCACCCTCTGTTCCCGGTCTAACACTCTCCCGAATGAGACTTCCCACACCGAGCACACCGTGGTGGCCACTAAGTAGTAGCAAAGAGGCCTTGCGGCTTGATTCGCCCACCATATCTAGCCCTTTCTCACAATTCCCTGTGAGACCACGATGACCCGAACTCCTCTTATTCCAATTCCTATCCCGGTTCTGTCTCACCGATGTTTCACCTCCTCAGCAATCTTGGCCTTCTCTACCAAGACCGTAAATTCTCTCTCCTACTGTGGAGCAATCAACATTCGCAGCTCATCTCTCAATCCGTCCTCAAATCTGACATAACGCTCGTGTTCCGTAGCCACAATACCCCGAGCATAGCGACTTAACCGAAGAAACTCTGCCTCATATTTCGATACTGTCTTACTCCCCTTGACCAAATTCAGGAATGCCTTACGCTGTGCATCAATGTAACTGGGCCCAACGTACTTCCTCTGATAAGCTGCCTTGAAGAAATCCCAGGTGATGCCGTCGGCCATTGCTCCATCCCTGACCGTGAGCCACCACTGATAAGACTCATATCGGAGAAGAGACACTATCCCCTTCAGCTTCTCCCCAGCCGTAAAGTCCAAATCATCCATTATGCGTTCTGTCGCCTCCAGCCAATACTCAGCTGTATTAGGAGCTACACTAGATACACCCCTGAATACCTCTGCTCCATTAGCCCGGAGCCGTCCGGACACAGATTTTCGAGCTCCTGTTCCGACGCCTGCACCCACGACTCTCTCCAGAACCCTCAACATCGCCTGCGACACTGCATCATCACCACCCGTCTGATCCTAAAATTCTGCGCCCACAGCTGGCGGCGGTGGTACCTCATTTTCTGACCCATGGCCAGACCTTACCGGTTTCGACACAGTCATCCTACCTCTACCACGACCACGCGTATTATGCCCACGTCCTCGGGTGCTCATGACTACCGTTCACGATTTAATCTGATTTCAGAATTTTATGCATTAGATTCGTTCCACTGTTATTACAACACAGTTTTATGAAGAGTTTATTATAGGGGCCATTCTCGTAAATTCACACAATCCTACAAGTTTTAATCTCTAAAGTAATTTCCTATTACTACCAGTCATGTCACAATCACAATCATATAAACAAAGATTAGGGTACTTACCATGCGGATCGGTCTTTGAGACTTCGGTGCCATGCTTTCTCCAAATCAAGCATTTTTCTTCAAAATCATTTCGTAACCCATTATTGAAAATATTTTAGGCCTCGGGCCTACAGCCGAGCTTTTAAACTTGGCTCTGATACCAAAATTGTAACACCCCAAACCCGGTCAACACGCTACGACTGAATCCGGCATGTCACAGAAAAAATGTTTTTAAAGAAGACAGGAGGTTGTTCTGATTTTGTAAAGAATCGTTATTGAAAACAAGTTGCCGTATCTTATTTTAGGAAAACTATTGATCTTCATGAAACCCGAATTAGTTTAAGTAATAAAGCTAAAAGCCGTTTTGCACTTTGGTCTTAGAGTAAAACTTAGTCTTGAAAGAAATTGAGTTAGCTTGTTGTCACCACTTGTTTGTTGTTACCCGATGGTAAAGTTTAGAAAACCCGATACTTTGAAAAAAAGTTTAGAAACCATTCATTAATAGATTGTTAGGCATGCCGTTTTGTCTAACTTAAGCAAAATATAACATAAATTCAAAGCAGATAAATATAACCCAAAAATAAAAGTTAGTGGCCTTATTACAACCCAAAACCAAATTCAAATCAAAGTAAAAACCGAAATGATAGTTCAAAACAAAAACCAAAATCGCGTGCATGGCCACCTCGAGTCCGCCCCGGCTCCGCATCCGCGATCTATGATTCATCTGCAAAATGTAAAGGAAGGGGTGAGTCACCGAGACTCAATGTATAAATCCCCATCCTGATAATATCAGTGCCCTTACACAATTTCATAAGCCAATATGCAAGTCATGCAACCCACAACCTAACCATCCGAACTCCTGTACCTACCCCGTGTGGTACCAAACCACTGGTGGTCAAAACCACTGGTGACCGTAGTCACAAATAATACATATGTGGTCAAAACCACTAGTGGTCAAAACCACTGAGACTTAGTCACGATAATAATAAAGAAAGCGGGGCCAACCCACTGTGTGGTCAAAACCACTGGTGACAATCTATAATCATGCCTTCCCCCCTCCTCTCATCATACCCAACTTTATGAGCATACTTTTCATGGCATAACAATTATGCTTAACATAATAACATCACATGGCATGGCATATGCAAATACTGTAGAGGCATTTATCGTTAATCAATCAATAGTGGACTTACCCGGAGTCCTCGCTCTTACCCACAAGAGTAACATAACAGTTTCGACGGTAAATTCGGCTTTTGGCAACATACATGATAAACATATTAACTAATAAAGTGTGTAAGAGTTACATACCTGATTACCCGTAGTACGATGCTCTCTACATCGACACTATCGTTAACCGACACTACCGCTATCTGTCTACTGCTTTGCTCAGATGTCGGCCCACACCCCGGTGGCCAATCACGAATAACCGACACTACCCTCTTTTTCAACTTAGGGGCTAGGGTCTCAGATCTAACCCCACCTAACACTTGGCTGGCACTAGGGTCCATAAAACCTTTGGTCACTAAATCGGATTAATACAGTGACTAACGATTCAAACAAATATCAAACCCGAAAGAGTAGATTCCTTACCTAGCTTGACAAATCCCGAAGATTCAGTGCCGCAGACCACAACACAGATCGAGCACCCAATCGACTAATACCAAGCCTTCCTTAACACCCTTCAATCGGCCAAGATCTACAAAATCAGCTACTGCCTTCAGCACTTAACGCAATAAGCAATGCTGAAATGACAGAGCACTTACCACCCTCTAGCAGAATCGATTGGAAGTAATGGCAACCCAACGTTGATGATCTACTGCAACAAGAGTCAAACAAGAAAGGTTTGAGTGCCAGATATTTCGGCTTTTCCTACCATAGCAATCGAATTAGAGAAAGGAATAGAGATAAGAGAATGCTAGGAAGATTCGGCCATAAGAACAAAAGAGAAGGAAAAGGAAGAGGAAAACAGTGAGATCTTACCTGCTTATTGGTTGAGATTTCGGCTTTGAGAACCAAGGAAGGGAAATAGATTTCAGTAAATCGGAAAAAAAAAGATGCAAGAATCGTTAAGGTGCCACCCCAAGGATCTTAGAAATGTTCAGTTTTAGAGGTAACAAAAGAAAAAGATGAAAAAGAGTTGGCCACAGGAGTTCGGTTTATGGAAGAAATCAGAGATGAGAACCTTGGATGGAGATATTCGGCTATGGCACAGAGGTTGAAGATGATGATGATGGGGTTAGGGGTTTTCGGCATTGAAACAAAAGAAAGTAAATGATGATGCGGCTAAGGTGATCAAAAGAAATCGCAAGAAGAGGGAGGGGTGATGGTTTCGGTTTTAGAACAAAGATGGAGAAGGAGAGTGGGAAGAATTCGGCTTGGGTTTTTGAGAGAAAAGACGAAGAAGCAACAATTGCCAAAAGTGAAATATGGGAGTTGTTTAATTCGACACAAAAGAAAATAAAAGAAAAGGCCCTAAGTGCATTCTAACTAGCCGAATGCCACACTTCACCAAAGCCAACTTGCCATATTCGGCCACCCCCTTAGAAACCCTCAACCGAATGCTCACACCACCTACCACCATTCAGATTTCGGCTAACACACTCCCCCAAACCGATCCCTTCTTTTTCTTCTTGCTTTCCTCTTGATCATCCATTCAAACAAGTTTGAACACTTCAACCTCCTAACATTTCTCTCCTCTTCTCGTTTGAATCTGTTGACCCCTTCAACAGTCATCCACCAGAGTCCATCCTGAGGACAACTCCCCTGGTCTTGGCGTCAAAAAGAATAAGCAGAAAGGGAATCCTGCAGCTCAAACCAAGGCTCTCCCTCTTGCATGTGGCGTCACACTCCTTGTGCTTAAGTGGCGCCTCCCCTTCCACTTTACCATTAGGATTCTTGTGTCAAAGCACTCCAATAATTTCCCTTAACACCTAACTCACTCAGCTCTCCCTTCGAAGTACCCAAAACAAAAATTTTGCTATGGCTCAGGCCTACCCCACGCTCATGCCTGGACCCCAAAACACCCTAAACTAGCACAATAATCATATTATCACATGCAAGCACACAAAAATGCAAAGACCCCGATTTAAGGATGGTACAGCACGGCCGTGTGGCTTGAAGTGCAGGCCGTGCTGATTTCATAGCTTGGCCCAATTTGGTCCGTTTTAAGCCCGTTTCTCATTCTTTTTGTCACCGGGTGCTTTCCTGAGTATAAGACATGAAAAGAAAGGATTAAGAGCACCTTTTTACATAAATTGGGGCTTAAATCATCCAAAAGCATACTAAATGTGGGCTTAGAATATGTTACTTTTACGGTTTATCAAATACCCCCACACTTAAGCTTTTGCTTGTCCTCAAGCAAAATTCTCAACTTACAATTAAAACGAACTTTCCTCAATTCATAATTCCTATTGATAGTGTCTCATCATAATTCAGATATAATTTATACATGGATAATTCAACTCAAAGAGTCCTAAAAATTCAAACATTATAAGTCATAGATTCTGTAGCCCAAAACATAGGTGTTTCCCTTCATCTAAATAATTACCTCTGATTCAAAATAGACAAGGAGTGACATCCTCACTAAAGATTCACTCAAATCACTCAAAGTGTTTAAGGTTAAAAATTTAGGCACTCAAGAAGTCAAACATGAAGAGTTAATCCCATAGGCTTGCATGAAAATCAAATCTCCACCACTGAAATATGAGATGAAACACAAATCAAAAGGTCTTTGTTAGGGTTGTAACGGGGCTAGGGTTAAGGTGTGGAGTAAGGCTGAATTAGAGGGTTAGAATTGAGATTGAATTGACACATTACCTAACTAAGAACTAATGAACTAATAATAATTACATCAATTGAAAACTAATAGAACTTAATAATACGAGCTTCTTCTTCGATATTTGAAATTTATGTATAAGCTCATTTAATCACATAACTAATAATGAATAAACTTCGTTTTTTTAAAGAACAAACTTAAATACATAATAAAAGATAAATTACTGAAATAAAAACATAGTTAGGTTATTAATCAAATCAAATCTCGATATAAGGGTGATCAAAAGGAATGGTGATAACAAAAACAAAGGGGTTCTGGGTTAATATTAGTGGGTGAGTCAATAAATGGGTTGTTAGGATTAAACGGGGTTCACTAAGGGTTAATTGTGAAGGTAGGCTTTTTAATGGAGTTAGTGGGTTAAATCCTAGGTGCCTTTATCATCTCTGTGTATCAAATCAGAAAAAAATGTGGTCTCGACATGTATAATCGATGCAAGTTCTAGAATAACAAATCAGTGTTGACATACTCATAATCAATAAAGTGAGCAAGAAAAAGAATTTATGCTCTATAAGGCTCAACAACTCACAAAATTTATGGGTATTTTGATGTCAACCTCGTAAATTTCAAACTTCAAGATAATATTTAAAGTCAGTTTGACAACCTAGCAAATTTTTAATTTCTGAAAAATAGACTTATCATGCTTGATTCTCTAGTATTCTTAGAATTTAATTATCAATGCACAATTATCAATGACTTAATCTAAAACAAATCAATAAAAATCAGAAATAATCAGAAATTTCATCCTAATTAGTAATATGAGTAATTTACTTTCAAACAAGACTAAATTCAAGGATTTAAGTTAGGTATCTTTTTAGGTTGTTCACCCCCCCACACTGAGATGTACATTGCCCTCAATGTACAAAAATATATAATAACCTTGTAATAAAATCATCAGATATGGGGATAAGTGAAAACTTCCTGAATATTCAGATGATTCCTTGAGAGGAGATTGTGCCTTTGGTGGTGGTGATGGGCCGTCTGGATGACGAACCTGCGCTAGATGAAAAAATTGGGAGGCTCGTGGAGAATTAGCCAGGGATCATTAAGACATAATTAAAGTAAACTAAATATAAAATTAAAGACAAGGAAGATAAAGAGAAGGATACTAAGAAGAAAACTAAAATTAAAAGAAAAGATGAATGGACTGGGAGGTCCTTATTGTTGGGTGTGATTTCTAAGGCCGAGGTTATGGTGGTGGTGGTGGCGTGATTCCCAAGCAGCCTTTAGAACCTAAGAACAAGAAACTAAAACAAAATAAACTAAATTAAGTAGAAGAGAAGTAAAGATAAAGGAAATAAAGGATAAGATAAAAATAAAAGAACAGATAATTGGTCTCAAAGACCCTTGGCTTGTTGTTTGGATGAAGCTGCCGGCATGAACTCATGTGAATCGGTCTCCTTTGAGGAGACTGTGATTGGCCTTTTACGCTTCCTTGCCATGGATATGATATTGTTGTGGCTCAAGAGTCTAAGGATTTATTAGGAAAAAGGAAAAAGAAAGAGGGAGAAAAGAAAGAAAGAAAGAAAGAAAGAAAAAGAAAGGAGAAAAAAGAAAGAAAGTGGGCAGTTTCCCACGCCCGTGGGTTGAGGGTGTGTCGATTCACACGGCCGCCTCGCACAGCTGTGCTCTAGGGCGTGCTGGTTCCCCATGCTCGTGTCTCAGCCTTGTGTTCGACGGTGTCGATATTGGCACGTTATCCAAGCGCGGGCGTGTTCAGCCGTGGTTGGCAAGTCGAGAGCCTCACACGGCCGTGTAAAAGCACGGCGTGCCACTTTGCCTCGGTGCCCGTGGGGTAGTAGTTGGGTCCGTGATTCTAAAAATCTGCTTTGCCCCGACATGTACCTTCTCTGCGCTCTCGTTAGTTCAAAGCATCGGTGTACCCACACGGCCATGGCCACGGCCAGTGTGTAAGGCCGTGTGGCCTGGAATTCGCACTTGGTTAGTTGGTTGTTAGTTGCTAAAAAGGAAGATAAAAGGAAAATTAAGATAAACTGAATATATAAAAAATACTAGTATTAGTGCTCGGGTTGCCTCCCGAGAAGCGCTCGTTTATAGTCTTAAGCTAGACTCTCTTCTCGTTTGTATCTTCAGGGTGGTTTGAGGAGTTGGAAGTCCTTCATCATGTTATTATATGTATCCTCGTGAAAAAATTTAAGTCGAGATGCGTTTATAGTAAAAGTACCAAAAGTAGGATTACTTACCTCTCATTCCGTGTGGGAAAACACTGGTTACCCTAAAAGATATTTCTTTGTTTGTGCCAGGGTCCGGATGAGATATTCGAGGATTTACCTGATCTAACAGTACTTGGTCCCCTATTCTGAACTGATTTGTTGTTCCTATTAGCTCTTTTGGGGGCTCCTTCGGTTTTATCTCATGTGGTTCCGGTTCTTCGTCGTGTATCCCTAATTTCTCCTTGAAGTGTGTCTTCCACTCGTCTAGATCATCGAAATGAATCCCTCGATCTTCATGAGTTATTTCTTTGTTGGCATGGGGTTTAGGATCGGGTTCAGTTGTATTCTTTGGTGGTGCTTTCTGAAAATAAGGGTTAACCGAATGGTTATTAGTAGAATTTACGTTCTCACCTTGATTACTCGATGTTCTAGCCGAGTCGAGAGCCTTGATGGTGACTGTCTCATTACCTACACAAAGTATGAGTTCTCCTGCATCAACATCAATTTTAGTCCCGGCGATCGCTAAAAGGGTCTTCCTAAGATTAGGGGATCGAATTATCCTCATCCATGTCTAAGACAACAAAGTCTATTGGGAAAATGAATCATCGATTTTCACAAGAACATCTTCGATAATACCCTAGGAATTCTAACAGCTTTATCACCTAATTGAATGCTCATCCTAGTTTGTTTGGGTTTCCCTAGACCTAATTTTTAAACAAATTATAAGGCATGACATTTATGCTTGCCCCCTAAATTAGCTAACCCATTATCAACAGTTAGTCTACCAATTAAACATGGATTTGTAAACTCCCTGGATCTTTTAGCTTTTGTGGTAGTCTATTTTGGAGAATTGCTTTGAGCACTTTGCGTTAAGTTCCACATGTGACGACTCGTCTAACTTCCGTTTGTTTGTCAGAAGCTCTTTTAAAAATTTCCTAGAATCTGGCATCTGCGACAGAGCTTCAAGTAATGGTAAGTTAATATGTAATTTCTTTAAGAGTTTAAGAAACTTACCGAACTGTTCTTCTATGTCGTCTCTTCTTAATGCCCCAGGGTAAGGTACGCGAGGTTGGTACTCCTTGATTACTGGTTTTGGCTTGTCTTGTGTTACCTCAACTTTACCTTTTTCTACCTTGTTTCCTTATGTTGGACTGGGTTCGTCTACTTCTTCACTGTCTTGAGCTGTTATGGTTTGGATTTGCTCCTTTGGATTAATTTTAGTATTACTCGGTAGATGCCCTTGCGGTCGTTCAGATAATAGCTTTGCAATTTCTCCGACTGACTGGGTAATTTCCCCGATTGCCTTTGTAAGTCCTCCAACTTGGTTCTCGATCTTTTTGATCGATGTTTGTTGGGTGTCGAGTGTTACCTTATTTTTTTGGAGACGGGCTTCTGTGGATGCTATGAATTTGTTCAATGTCTCTTCAAGACTCGGGTTCTTTTCTTGTGGATAGGGCTGATTTTGGAAATTTTAAGGAGCTTGTTGTCTTTGATTTCCTTGATTTCCTTGTCCTCCCCACGAAAAATTTGGGTGGTTCCTCCAACCTGGATTATAGTTATTACTATATGGGTTATTATTAAATCTGAAATTGTTACCTATATAGTTCATCTGTTCGCTCTCTGTGCTGGTTGGTAGGGTGGGTACTCGAGAATTTGCCACAGCCCACTTGCATCGCCTTTGCATGATTTGGATGTACTGCGAAGAACACAAACTATCAATCTTCTTATTCATCAATTCTACCTGATTTGATAGCATGGTTACTGCGTCGAGGTTGTAAACTCCGGCTGTTTTTGTTGGCCTTGTTCTTGTAACTTGCCACTGATAGTTATTTAGCGACATCTCTTCTTTAAATTCGTAGGCTACTTCAGGAGTTCTATTGTTCAAGGTTCCATCGGCGGCTGAGTCGATTAGTTGTCTCGTTGAAGGATTCACACCGTTATAAAAAGTTTGGTCTTGGAGCCACAAAGGTAAACCATGGTGCGGACACCTTCTCAAGAGATCCTTATATCTCTCCCATGCATCGTATAATGTCTCTAAATCCATCTGCAAAAAAGAAGAGATATCATTACGTAATTTGGCCGTTTTGGCCGATGGGAAATATTTTAATAAAAAATTTTTGGTCATTTGTTCCCATGTAGTGATTGACCCTCGTGTAACGAGTTTAACCACTGTTTAGCTTTATTCTTTAATGAAAAGGGAAATAACCGAAGTCGTATGGCATCATCAGAAACGCAATTTATTACTCAAGGTATCACGTAACTCTAAAAAATTAGCTATATGGGCGTTTGGATCTTAGATCCCGTAAACCATCAAATTGAACAAACTGTTGAATCATTTGTATAGTGTTAGGCTTTAATTCAAAATTATTAGCAGCTATAGCGAGCCTAACAATACTAGATTCGGCTCTGTTAAATGCGCTTTAGCATAATCAAACATAGTACGAGGAGCATTATTTTCTCCCACATCTTGTGGTGGAGGATTATTTTCGTCCATCCCTTCAGTAGGATTGGATCTGTCTTCTCGCTCTCCTTGGTAATTTAGGGCTCGCCTAATTTCTCTGCGATTTCTTCAAGCGGTAGCTTCAATATCACTGTCGTATTCTAAAGGTCCTCTCGGGTTCCTTCTAGTCATAAACTAGAGGTACCTGCTAGGAAAAGAAAGAAAGAAAGTTTAGCAAATTTAAAATTAAAACTAAAAATAAAAATAAATTGCGAAAAATAACAATAATGGCTAAAGTAATAAAAATAGAGTTTTCTTAATATTTTAGTTCCCCGGCAACGGCGCCAAAAACTTGATCGCTGTAAATCAGAGTTTTAAAATTTATAAAAGAATGATCGAACTGAAACCAACTCGACAACGATTAAAGGCAAGTGCACCTATCGAACAAAGAGTATAGTTTAGGCAAGACCGGATTGTCGAACCCAAAGGAACTAAAAGTACTAATATTCACCGTCTTTTTATTATTTAGCCTTAATATAAAGTGATGATTGTTTAAACTAAAACTAATCTACTTATTAAGCTAAGACGCAAAGACAAAAAGAATGAATTCGGGAAATAACTTTTGGGAAAACTCAGTTGACTCAAACGATACCCTTTGGAAAAATCCACCTAGACTTCTCTTGTTATTTAACCTTGAACCATATGATTTATTTACTTAGTTTGATCCGTGAGACTCCCTAACGTATATTAAACCCTCTCTCGAGGCGAATAACGTCTAACCCTAGGTTAATTAGTGGAACTCTCGTTAAACATAATAACCCCTAGAATAGCGATAAATCGATTTGTGGACTCCCATATTAGGTTTCACCCTAATCCGGCAAAATCTCGTCACCCTATCTCTAGGCGTGTGATCAACTCCGCTTAATTATGTTGGATCTACTCTTAGGCAGGGTCTATTCCTCCTGCACCTAAGCACATTAGATTTGGATTAAGTTCACACAATTAAGAATAAACTAAATTATTATCATATAATTCAAAAAATCAAATAACAAGATTCCTCATAGGTTTCATCCCCTTCGGGTATCCGAAGGTTTAGTTCATAACAATAAAGGAAAACATCTCAAGAGAAAAGATAAAACAAAACATAAGAAATCCCTAAAACCCCCTAGAGGAATTGAAGAGGAGATCCTCCGTCTTGAGTAGAATTCCGGCTTCTTGAGATGGATCAACTGGCTATCTTCGAGTGATTCCCACAAATATGACCTTCTCGGCTTGGCTTATTGGCCTAGCTCTCTGCCCCCCTTTCAGCTGGTACCTAGGGTGTATTTATAGGCTTTTGAAACACGTTTCTTTCTCCCTAAGTATCCTTTCCCGAATGAAATTGCTCTTCTCTACGGCAGAGGCACGGCCATGGCGCACGCCTGTGTAAATCGTGGCCAGGCCGTGTTCGACACTATTCAATGAGGCACGGCCGTGTAAGTCGTGGTAAGGCCTTGTTCTAGTAGGAATGGTGGCACGGCCGTGTGGCTTGAAGTCCAGGCCGTGCTGATTTCGTGGCTTGGCCCAATTTGGTCCGTTTTAAGCTTTGTTTCGCGTTCTTTTAAGTCATCGGGTGCTTTCACGAGTATAAGACATGAAAAGAAAGGATTAAGAGCACCTTTTTACATAAATTGGGGCTTAAATCATCCAAAAGTATACTAAATGTGGGCTTAGAATATGTTACTTTTACGGTTTATCAATTTCGTAAAAATTTCGTTCGAAAATTTTGACGTTTGGGCATTCAATTTAGTCAAAAGGACTAAATTGTAAAAAGTGCAAAAGTTGAATTCTATATGTTAAAGGTGTCCAATTGCTATGAGATTTTAAATTTGGAGGTCCTTAAATGGCAATTAGACCATTGGTTAAGTTGGTGGACAAAAATAGACATTGTTAGGCATGTTTCCAAAGTTTTTCATTAGGGGTATTTTAGTATTTTAGTAATTAAATGAATTTAAAAGCCAATTTTTGTCCACCTTCTTCCTCATGGCCGAAACTTGCATGGAGAAGACATAGCTAGGGTTTTTCAAGCTTCCAAGCTCGATTGTAAGTCCGTTCTAGCCCCGTTTTTAATGATTTTTACGTTTTTGAAATCCTCGTAACATGATCTATCTATTTCTACCACTAATTTAAGACATAATCAAAGTCTAAAATTTTACCCAAGATGGATATTTGTGTATTTTGATGTTTGATGGTAGAAAATGCATGTTTATGGCTTGTTAAACGACTTTTGCTAAGTGATTTTCGGTGAAAATGCCTAAAAGGACTTGTTTGTAAAAGTTGTAAAATATGTAGTAAAAGTGTGTTTTAATGGAAATTGTGGGCTGTTATAGTTATGAAAATGGTTCGGCTAGGCTTGTATATTAAAGAAATTGAATAGATTTCATTTTACGAGCCTAGGGACTAAATTGTAAAAATGTCAAACTTTAGGGGCAAAAATGTAATTTTTTCCATAATGTGATTTTGTGCTAATTTGAATTGTAAAATGATTGAATAAGTTAAATGTGATACTATAGATAAAAAAAACGAGGTTTGGACCAAGAACGGGGGAAAAACGAGTATTTGACGATTTAGTCCTTTTTGCCAATTTTTATGTCGAGGTAAGTTTGTATGTAAATAATGCAACGTTATAATTGTATTTATAATGCTTTGTTATTGCATGAATTGTATGATTGACTCTATGGATGAAATTGACGAAGTTTCGACAAGCGAGTAAATCCCGGTTGAACCTTAGGAATAGTTAGGATACAATTGTCATGACATTAGGGTCACTAAGAATACGTGTAAGACCATATTTGGGATATGGCATCGATGTGAGACTTTGTGTAAGACCATATCTGGGATATGGCATCGATATGAGATTTCGTGTAAGACCATAGATGGGCTACTGGCATCGATACGAGATTACATGTAAGACCATATCTGGGATATGGCATTGGTACGATACTATGTGTACGAGATTCCCGAGTATCCTTTAGTATTCTAAACGGTTCAACGGAAAATACAATGGGTATGTTAAAAAAGAGAAAAAGTATGTAAATATTACGAATTGGTACAGGTATGTACGTAAAGTTTATATACATTGACTTTATGAAATTGTGAGTTCATGATTTCCACGAGAATGATTTTATGAAAACATTGTGATTATTGGTCTATACTTGTGATGTATGAAATACATGATAAATTCTATTGATGATTATGTGATTGGCTTTCAGGCCAAATTGAGTTAAGATATAGCATGTTATATTCATGCAAATTGTGATTTGTCTGGATATGTGAAAAAGGAAAGATTGGCATAATTGCCAATTAAAATGGTTATGAAAGTATGTGAAGAAAGAGTTTAGGAAATTGAGTGATGTTAAAGTATATGCTTGAAATGTAAATACTCATAATTAATATGCATGTTTATTATGTGGTTTGAAATGATTTGTTAATTGTTGTAATATGTTACAACAGAAAGATTACGGTTGTTGGCTAATGCCAGAATATGTCAAATTATGCTTATCAGTTGATAGAGAAAACATTGTGACGGAATAAAATTATAACCATGTGATTATGGTAGATTATAAAATTTGTGTTCATATTGTTGATTATGATAAACACTTGGTAAGATGTGATTGAGTAAGTTATACTTATGAGACTTAAATGACATTTGTATGGATTTACATTATGTTGATAGTATGATATATGTATGGTTGAGGTTGCTTATTATTTACATATGAACTTACTAAGCTATATACATAGCTTACCCCCTTCCTTTCCTATGTCTTATAGGGTTATTAAGCTAGCTCGGGTTGGAGATCGCCAGAGATCCTATTACACTATCAAGCTATCATTTTGGGTATAAGTGAATTCAAGTATTTTAAGTCTATGGCATGTATAGGGACTATGTCAATTTGTTATGTGTGTCATTATTAATTTGGCCATATGTGTTAGCTTGTAATTGCTAATGCTTCATCTTATATATGTAGCCATGAATGATGGCTTATGTTGATCATAAGTTTATTCATATGCTAATGCCCTCTTGTGAATGTGAAATTAGTATGTTTTTAACGGGCTAAGTACGATGTTATAAGCATGATAAATGATGGTATAAGAATGACATGTTATTGTTTTGTTTGTGGTTGTTTGGTTGCATTTATATGCCTGAATTTGTGCCATGTGATGTTGTGTAGATGTGTGCAAGTGAGGGTGGCAAAATGGCTTGGTAAATAGCCTTGTTTTTGTCCACACGGGCGTGTGTCTAGGCCGTGTGTGACACACGGTCTGCCCCACGGGCATGTGTTCCGGTCGTGTGTCCCCTGCACCTTAATTTTGAAAAACAAAATGTCCAGAATTGAGCACACAGGTAGAGACACGGGCGTGTGTCTCAACCGTGTGTGCTACATGGCCTAGCACACGGACGTGTGGCACAAGTCAGAGAGCACCCTAATTTGAACACGGCCTGCAGCACGGGCGTGTCTAAGGGTCACACGGGCGTGTCCCTTTGACCACACGGGCGTGTGAGCCCTGTAACATGGAAAATTTTTTAAGTTTTGTAAAATTTTCTAAAGTTCTCGGTTTAGTCCTGAACTACTTCCAATGTATGTTTTGGGCCTCGTATGCTCGTTTTAAGGACGATATGAATGTATGTGAAAAGTTTTAAATTTGGATGGAAATTATGTCTCGGTTTTGTATGTTTGCTTGTGTTTAAGTCCAGTAATGCCTCGTACCCTGTTCCGGCGTCGAATATGGTAAGGGGTGTTTCTTTTAGTTGTATCAGAGCTATGGTTTAGTCGATTCTCGGACTAACCTAGCATATGTGAGAGTCTAGCTATACATGCCATATTACCACCTGTGATAGTGTGATATCTCCCGACTCTGATGAAATTATTTTGTTAAGGCAGAGATGCTTTCCAACCGAGCTAGTTTTTAAAACACTGAAAGTGTTACTAAGATAATTGAAAATGTGTTTGTGATGAGTCGAAACTTGGAAAGGTATAAATAAGAGTTTATAATATGTATGTGATGATGTACGAAATGAAATAAACATAGGTTGAGAAATATGGATAAAATGTCATTGTTCCGGTTGAATGTTGTATTTCGATGGATTATGGCGATTTTATGAAACGAATAAAAAATTTTAAATGTTGCAAATAGGATTTAGCCCGAAAGGGTAATCCTGAATTAAGCCCTCTTGAGCATATGTTATGAAATGGATTTAGCCCGGATGGGTAATCTAGAGTAAGCTCTTTAGAGCATACGTTATCGAAAGGATTTAGCCTGAATTGGCAATCCTGTTAAATCATATGTGGCTCGAGAGTGTGCTCTATGGATATATCCCAAAAGGACACTTTTGAATATGAATTGACGAATTGATGACATGCTTACCTTAAGTATACTACCTGAGTATCCATCGAAATTACAATAGTTCAATGGGAATTATTCTTGAAATATGGAAAGGTGAAATGAAATGAAAGTTTATGTTGTGATAAGCTTATCTATGTTTATTTGGCATTCATATGATGTTATGTGCCTAATTTATTTGATTAAGTGAATGTGATTAGTAAACATACTCAAAATTTATGGAATGTATGTTTAAGTACACTTGTTTGAATAAAGATAATCAAAAAGTTCGTGTAGCATAAATATGTATGTTAATTAGCTTGAAGTGAATTATATGATTGAGAAGATATTATGTTGATGATGAATGCTAAGTTATATGTGTGTGTTTATGAGAGTCGAGTTAGAGGCTTTACAACCTCACCCCCTTACTAATGTGGTATTTTATAACGAAATTTCACGAGATTTATATTGAATAAGCTCACAAGTGTGAAACTAAAGAGCTCAGTGGTGGAGTAATTATTAATACGGGCAGAGATAAGATTGGTTTGGCAAGTGAATACAGTTCTAGAAGAGATGTCAGATTGTTCTAAAGATTATTCAGATTACGTAATGTCATGGTTAAATAAAAAGTTAGTCTCAGCTAATCGACTCATTTAGGTATGGTGTCTAAAGCATGTATTTGCTGGAATTTCTTCCGGATTAATTTCCATTAGTATGTAATATCCTAAATTTTTGGGCCTATGTGTTTAATGGGTGGATACGTTTAATGTGTTAATTTAAGTATTAGAGGTGCAAATTGGGCTCGGGAATGGGCCGGGGTCTTGGCTAAATATTTTGTTTAGGGACTATGGGGTTTAGATAAAGTATTGAGAGTGAAATAGGCATAATGGGCTTGTGGCCCAGGAACAAGAGGCGCAGTAGGAGGGAGCTATAAGTGGCGCCAATAGGCAAAAGAAGGGGGCCTCAGTGTGGCGCTTGGAGCCAAAGAAATTGGGCTAACTTCGCACCCCAAGGAGAGCTAGAGGGGGGACGGCAATGTGGCTACAAAATAGGGGATTTTAATGTTTTAAAGCATGTGGATATTATGCTGATAAAGGGGAGGAGTTGGTGCTAATTAGGTCTCTTTTGGAGGAGTTAATAGATTAAGATAAGGGAGAAAGATAGGAGCTATCCTTTGGTTGCAAAGTTGGCCAAAAATCAAACTCAGGAAAGGGGAAGGAGTCGGTTTGGTATAGGCTAGAGGGGGTGTGCCGAATTTTTCATTTGTCTTATCTAAGAATAGCTATTAGTTTTTCTCTCTTTCGGCAAATAAGAATCATCTCTTCTTCTTTTCTTTTCTGTCAGAAACCGAAACCCCTGAGGCCTCACCAAGTGCCAAAACTCTGCCATTCACCTTCTCTTTTCTTTAATACTCATTGCCGAATCTCTCTGTCTGTTCCTTGCCCATCTTTTCAATTCTTTGTTCTTCTAAAAGCTGAAAACGCATCAGTATTTCCCTTGTTCATCTTTCCGAGATTTTCCTAAAGGTCAAAATCCCAAGATCTCATCTCCTATGATTGCCGAATTTCCTCTGTGGGTCTGCTTGTGCCGAATCTTGAAGGAAAATGAAGGTAAGTGTCGATTCGCGTGATTCAATCTTTTCCCGGTTTTTAGAGACCCTAGCCGAATGGCTATATGGAAACTGATCTTGTGTTTCTCTTTCTTTTGCGGCATCCCGGGATTTGAAGGGGATTCAATCGCTTAGATTTCTAAGCCAGAGTTCAGTAGCCCTTGGATCGTATCACTTTCGGGATTTCAAGGTAAGGAGATCTGTTAATTTAAGCATATAATTCGGGTAAAACACTAACCCTTGGCCGAATATAGGAGAGGCCTTATCTTCGCATTCTTCCGGCTTTTGAGCAAAGTTTTAGACAAAGGGCAGTAGATCCGATTAGCGAGGGTATCGACATAGAGGGTAGTCCTACGTATTAAACAGGTGTGTAACATTCTCACACCATTTGGATTGCATGTTAGCGTATGTTTATAAATCTGTTATATTCTGCTAAATGCCGAAATACCGGCATGGCTGTTGAAAACCCGAGGAGGGTAAAGGCGAATCACCAGGTTAGTGATCTCTATCATTCTAAAGTGAATGTTTCTGTCGATTTGGTATGATGAACATGTATGCCGATTTCTGTGATTGCATGGGGTTGGGTGATTGATGAAAGGGGAAGTGTTCTATTGTAGTGGCTTTTGCCATGATCTGTTGTAGTGGCTTTTGCCATGATCTATTGTAGTGGCTAATGCCATGATATGTTGTAGTGGCTATTTCCATGATCTGACGATGAGCAGCTATCTAGAGCATGACTGCCATCGATGGTGTGTAGCGGTGTGGGTTGATTGTAGAAATCCCCAATGGTGTGATTGGTAGGTAAGGGTGGTGTGTAGCGGATGGAAACCTAGGATTGGGTTGGGCTTTGCATATCTTCTAATATATTATACTATGTTATCTGTTCTGTGGGGCTAAGGCCCAATCTGATGGTGCACGAGGCTTCCACACTGAGTCTCGCGACTCACCCCATTATTTAACATCTTTCAGGTAGCACCTAGTGCATCGGACCGGTTGGAGAAGAGCGCAAGGTGGCCATGCGAGGATTATTTTGATTCAAAGAAAAGACTTTACTAGTTTATTTATTTTTAATATTTTTAATTAGTGGGTTTAAATTTCATTGTAATAAGGCCATGGGCCACTAGCTTCATATTTTCGGTTGTTTTGGGCTTTTATTATTATTAGACATTTACATTTTACGTTTTAATTAAGTTAAGGCATGTATCAAATTTCAATTTTTAATCCACTAAGGCATAAATATAAAATGTATATCTTTTACAAACCATCCAACCATTTAGTTTTCTCGAATAAAGTGTTAAACTTAAGAAAAATATTTTCTGAAATTGCGACATGTTTTAAAATCTCCCTAAGTGACATGCCAGATCCGGTCATGGTGTTTGGGCCAGGTTTGGGGTGTTACAAATTGGTATCAGAGCCCTGTTCAAAACTCGACTTTGGGGTTTTGGGCTCAAAACGTTTTCTAAAGTTGGGTTTTTGAAAACATGCATGTTTATAAATAACACAGGAGGGTTTTCTCGGCATGGCACCTGCGTCTCCAGCCCAAGTCCGCCAAGTAAGTATTCAGAACTCACTGTGTTATATATATATATGTGGGCTTGATGGGCTTTAAGGGACGTAGATTATTCTAGTTAGAGCTTGATGGACCTTAGGACTAGTTAAACAACTCTCAATTGCATAAGACTTAATCCAACCGAACAAACCTGTAGACAAGTCGCAAGACTAGGGTGTGGCAACAGGCATGCGCATGTCTGGGATTGGATCTGGAAGAGCCTGGTACTTAAGCAGTCCTAGTGACTCACCTCCTCTTCACTGGAATCCTACCTGGTGCGTAGTGACTGTTCACCCTAGCCACGAGGATTTGTTGGCGGGCAAAAATCTATAACTAAAACCCAAAAGGGACCAGCCACCTGATTTTCACAAAATTACTGAGATGTCCCTAGTTTAAAAAAAAATCGAAACACCCCGATTGGCAAAAATTACCAAAATACCCCCAGATTTTTAAATTACCAAAATACCCCCAAAATGCAAAATTACCTTATTTCACAAAGGAACCCTATTTTGGAAAATTACGAAAATACCCCTGTAGGATAAATTACGAAAATACCCCTGGGTAGTGAAACGATGAAGACACCCTTACATGATGAATGTAAGTTCGTGGATGCTACTTGTATGTGGATGGTTGATGATTGAACGTATGTGCTTCTTAGGACTAGAAGATGTGAACTTGAGACTGAAACTTGTGGATGTGATTTCGAATTCGAAAGAACTACTCTTAAACTACTATTCATAAGACTGTTCGTGGTTAATCAGTGGAAAGAACTAATAATTCATAAAATCTCTAATCAGATAAACGCGAATCGGTAGAATGAGTAAAAGGGGTCGTGGAGGTGTAGGTTATGCTGAGGCGAGGCAGCCAACTTTGGTCTATGCAGCACGTCACCAAGGGGACGAGGACGCTCCAGATGCGAATACCGGTACGTACTCTATCATATTATCCTAAGTGTTTCTTTTGGCTTTAGAATTAGAGTTCACAGTGGAAGCATAGTGGTGAGACTTGGGTAGTATGATTGATAGTTAGTTGGAAATTTCGAGGACGAAATTTCTTTAAGGGGGTAGAACTGTAACATCCTGAATTTTTAGGCCTATGCGTTTAATGGGTGGATACGTTTAATGTGTTAATTTAAGTATTAGAGGTGCAAATTGGGCTCGGGAATGGGCCGGGGTCTTGGCTAAATATTTTTTTTAGGGACTATGGGGTTTAAATAAAGTATTGAGAGTGAAATAGGCATAATGGGTTTGTGGCCCAGGAACAAGAGGCGCAGTAGGAGGGAGCTATAAGTGGCGCCAATAGGCAAAAGAAGGGGGCCTCAGTGTGGCCGCTTGGAGCCCAAGAAATTGGGCTAACTTCGGCAGCCCAAGGAGAGCTAGAGGGGGGACGACAATGTGGCTACAAAATAGGGGATTTTAATATTTTAAAGCATGTGGATATTATGCTGATAAACGGGAGGAGTTGGTGCTAATTAGGTCTCTTTTGGAGGAGTTAATAGATTAAGATAAGGGAGAAATATAGGAGCTATCCTTTGGTTGCAAAGTTGGCCGAAAATCAAACTCAGGAAAGGGGAAGGAGTCGGTTTGGTATAGGCTAGAGGGGGTGTGCCAAATTTTTCATTTGTCTTATCTGAGAATAGCTATTAGTTTTTCTCTCTTTCGGCAAATAAGAATCATCTCTTCTTCTTTTCTTTTCTGTCAGAAACCAAAACACCAGAGGCCTTACCAAGTGCCGAAACTCTGCCATTCACCTTCTCTTTTCTTTAATACTCATTGCCGAATCTCTCTGTCTGTTCCTTGCCCATCTTTTCAATTCTTTGTTCTTTTAAAAGCCAAAAACGCATCAATATTTCCCTTGTTCATCTTTCTGGGATTTTCCTAAAGGTCAAAATCCCTAGATCTCATCTCCTATGATTGCCGAATTTCCTCTGTGGGTCTACTTGTGCCGAATCTTGAAGGAAACTGAAGGTAAGTGTCGATTCGTGTGATTCAATCTTTTCCCGGTTTTTAGAGACCCTAGCCGAATGGCTATATGGAAACTGATCTTGTGTTTTTCTTTCTTTTGCGGCATCCCGGGATTTGAAGGGGATTCAATCGCTTAGATTTCTAAGCCAGAGTTCAGTAGCCCTTGGATCGTATCACTTTCAAGATTTCAAGGTAAGGAGATCTGTTAATTTAAGCATATAATTCGGGTAAAACACTAACCCTTGGTCGAATATAGGAGAGGCCTTATCTTCACGTTCTCCCGGCTTTTGAGCAAAGTTGTAGACAAAGGGCAGTAGATCCGATTAGCGAGGGTATCGACATAGAGGGTAGTCCTACGTATTAATCAGGTGTGTAACATTCTCACACTATTTTGATTGCTTGTTAGTGTATGTTTATAAATCTGTTATATTCTGCTAAATGCCAAAATACCGGCATGGCTGTTGAAAACCCGAAGAGGGTAAAGGCGAATCACCAGGTTAGTGATATCTGTCATTCTAAAGTGAATGCTTCTGTCGATTTGGTATGATGAACATGTATGCCGATTTCTGTGATTGCATGGGGTTGAGTGATTGATGAAAGGGGAAGTGTTCTATTGTAGTGGCTTTTGCCATGATCTGTTGTAGTGGCTTTTGCCATGATCTATTGTAGTGGCTAATGCCATGATCTATTGTAGTGGCTATTGCCATGATCTGACGATGAGCAGCTATCTGCAGCATGACTGCCATCGATGGTGTGTAGCGGTGTGGGTTGATTGTAGAAATCCCCAATGGTGTGATTGGCAGGTAAGGGTGGTGTGTAGCGGATGGAAACCTAGGATTGGGTTGGGCTTTGCATATCTTCTGATATATTATACTCTGTTATTTGTTCTGTGGGGCTAAGGCCCAATCTGATGGTGCACGAGAGTTGCACACTGAGTCTCGCGACTTACCCCATTATTTAACATCTTTCAGGTAGCACCTAGTGCATCGGACCGGGTTGGAGAAGAGCGCAAGGTGGCCATGCGAGGATTATTTTGATTCAAAGCAAAGACTTTACTAGTTTATTTATTTTTAATATTTTTAATTAGTGGGTTTAAATTTCATTGTAATAAGGCCATGGGCCACTAGCTTCATATTTTCGGTTGTTTTGGGCTTTTATTATTATTAGACATTTACATTTTACGTTTTAATTAAGTTAAGGCATGTATCAAATTTCAGTTTTTAATCCACTAAGGCATAAATATAAAATGTATATCTTTTACAAATCATCCAACCATTTAGTTTTCTCGAATAAAGTGTTAAACTCAAGAAAAATATTTTCTGAAATTGCGACATCTTTTAAAATCTCCCTAAGTGACATGCCAGATCCGGTCATGGTGTTTGGGCCGGGTTTGGGGTGTTACATAGTAAATGGAATAATATGGGACTAATGATGACAGAATTAGTCGGAGAAATGATACGTGAGTTGTAAAGATGTCTGTGTGTAACAGTTAAAGTTGAATAGGTTATGATGATCTCTCCTGAGTATTCTATATATTCGTTTGTCCTCTGGGGTTTATGTAATTGTTCATTCTCTGATGAAATTTTTATCGTGTGAGAATGCTATCTAACTCTAATGTTAGACAAAAGCTTGGTCTGGTTGGTTTATGATCAGCATATCTTATCTCTATTTGGGGTTCTATTCTATTATGTTGAGAATAAAAGTTGATGGTGAAAATTTATGTGAGGCTATTCTTCTATTTCTACTGGATGTTGCTTGGTTTTATATACATATTTGGAAAATATATTATCTCTGTTACAATTGATTCCAGAGCGTATAAGCATTGTTTTTCTTCTGATTTTCTCTGAGGAATCATCAAGATCTTTATTATTTTCATATGAGTTATGTTCTCGGACTTCCAATATGGTATCGCATCTTGGATTTCTTTATCTCGGTTTTCTTATCATCCATATGTCGTAAATTATCAATCATGGCTCATCTTTAAAGTGTGTTCTTTGGTTTGTAATAACTATGTCTATTATGGTTGTACTTCTGGTTCGATAATAGGAATGTGGTGATTTTGGTATCTAGATTTCTCTAATTTTCGTGAAAAGGGGTTGACATCGACAAAGGTATAGATAGTGGAAGCTCAAGCTCAAATTGTATGATGGTTTTCTTTTCTCAGGTAAGTTTGATTAAAGTCAATGAGTTCAATCATGATATTTTGTTTTCTTTAGCTAATGCAATTGTAAAGATCTTTGGTTAGCATGTTAAGGGAATTATAAAAGGTTATATGTTTGAGTTGTTTTAACAGCATGAAAGAGGAAGTATTTTGATATGATATTATTTGATAGTTGAGATCGACTCAGTTGTTTTATCCGAAAATGAGCTGCTTGATTGAAAGGTAATTTGAGTCATACGCATTTAAATTATCCTCAGGTATGGAAATGAATTTTGTGCATTCATGAGTAATTAGACAGACAGTTTGAAGGAAGAATTTATATTTTAGACAGTATGATACAGAGATATAACTAACAAATTTGTTCTAATCGAATGATGTTATTATGAGTTAAGGTTGTTTTGATTGATAAAGTTAGCACATTTGTGAAAGTTTGAACGGTCTATTGAGTGATAGAAAAGTTTAAAATAGTTGAAGATATTGTTAACCGAAGTACTGATTCGGAGTCCAGTTTAAATTGAGTAAAGAAATTGTGATTTTTCAGCAATGCATTATCGAACGGATTGGAATGCATTTTAATACAAGCATGTAAAGTGATAATTTATGCTTTCAGACGATTAAAGTCTCATTAAAAGAATTGTTCAACAAGTGACTTAGTGCTGACCGCTGGTATGTCTGTGTTAAGAAATTGATTACATTGTTTTTTCGACGAAAAACGTCATATGTTTCCTTATCCCAAGAGTTTAAAGTATCTAATGTCACAGAAGGATTTGAATTTAAAACAGCATAGATGGCTCGAACTATTAAAAGATTGTGAGCGGTTATCGATTAAACTTTGGGAAAATAGATATAGTTGCAAATGCTTAAATGGAAAGCCTTTAAATATTTTGTGAGTATTGGATACATGATTTATCTTATTTGATGACAGTCTGAATTTAGCTAAATTAGAAGCTAAAGCGATGTTTTCTTTGCAAGATTGAGAACCTCGGGAATGTGATAGTGAGCGGTAAACTAAATGAGTATAGTGTGAGACGACTTTTGATTCTAGATCTCAGGTCGAACTTGATGACTGTTATCATTATTATGAGATAGAATTTGCGCACTGAGTAATTCAGAGCTTATGCAGAAAATTTTGTAAGAAGCTCAGTAGTAGCTTGTTTATTCATTCAGGGAGTAATGAAATGTACAGTTATTTGAAATAGATGTTCTGGTGATCGGGTATGTAACCTGATAGATTAGTTGAGTTACATGTTTTCGAGACTATCCAATCAGAAAATGTACAGAAAGTAAAAGTGATTCGTGGCATTTTAGAATCCACTTCAGATTGCCAGAAAACGTATGTGAATTTGAAACATGGGGATATGAAATTCTCGTTCAGCGATAGCATGCTTCCGAAAGTATTTCCTTGGAAAAAGATTCAAATTGTGTTTTGTGTATCTATGTTGCGATGGTATCGATTGGACTCTTTGAGTATGAATTCTCCGATAGGGATTAAGTTTCAGCCAATATGTTGTATAACGAAGAATTGAACGGAATTTTGACATGAGAGATTTGAAAGATGGGAAATAATGGCATAACCATAGTGAAGGTTCTTTGGCAGTGTCACGAGATAGAGAAGTTTACGTGGAAATCGAATTTATATTCCAGTAAGATTTTTGGGGACGAAAATCTCTAAAGGGGGGAGAGTTGTAACAGCCCGATTTTTGGTCTAGTCAGAACAGTGGTTTCGAGACCACAAAGCCGACGAAGAAAATTTCATTTTTATTATATTTTTATGGTCTAAAATTTTATGGAATGATTTCGCAAAAATTTCGTTCGAAAAGTTTGACATTTGGGCACTCAATTTAGTCAAAAGGACTAAATTGTAAAAAGTGCAAAAGTTGAATTCTATATGTTAGAGGTGTCTAATTGCTATGAGATTTTAAATTGGAGGTCCTTAAATGGTAATTAGACCATTGGTTAAGTTGGTGGACAAAAATGGACATGGTTAGGCATGTTTCCAAAGTTTTTCATTAAGGGTATTTTAGTAATTTAGTAATTAAATGAATTAAAAAGCCAAATTAAAAGCCATTTTTTGTCCATCTTCTTCCTCATGGCCGATACTTGCATGGAGAAGACATAGCTAGGGTTTTCCAAGCTTCCAAGCTCAATTGTAAGTTCGTTCTAGCCCCGTTTTTAATGATTTTTACGTTTTTGAAATCCTCGTAACATGATCTATCTATATCTACCACTAATTTAAGACATAATCAAAGTCTAAAATTTTACCCATGATGGATATTTGTGTATTTTGATGTTTGATGGTAGAAAATGCATGTTTATGGCTTATTAAACGACTTTTGCTAAGTGATGTTCGGTGAAAATGCCTAAAATGACTTGTTTGTAAAAGTTGTAAAATATGTAGTAAAAGTATGTTTTAATGGAAATTGTAGGCTGTTATAGTTATGAAAATGGTTCGGCTAGGCTTGTATATTAAAGAAATTGAATAGATTTCGTTTTACAAGACTAGGGACTAAATTGTAAAAATGTCAAAATTTAGGGGCAGAAATGTAATTTTTCCCATAATGTGATTTTGTGCTAATTTGAATTGTATAATGATTGAATGAGTTAAATGTGATATTATAGATCAAGAAAAATGAGGTTTGGACCTAGAATGGGGGAAAAACGAGTATTTAACGATTTAGTCCTTTTCGCCAATTTTTATGTCAAGGTAAGTTTGTATGTAAATAATGCAATGTTATAATTGTATTTATAATGCTTTGTTATTGCATGAATTGTATGATTGACTCTATGGATTAAATTGACGAAGTTTTGACAAGCGAGTAAATCCAGTTGAACCTTAGGAATAGTTAGGATACAAATGTCATGACATTAGGGTCACTAAGAATACGTGTAAGACCATATCTGGGATATGGCATCGATGTGAGACTTCGTGTAAGACCATATCTGGGATATGGCATCGGTGTGAGATTTCGTGTAAGACCATAGCTGGGCTATTGGCATCGATACAAGATTACATGTAAGACCATATCTGGGATATGGCATTGGTACGGTACTGTGTGTACGAGATTCCCGAGTATCCTTTAGTATTCCAAACGGTTCAACGAGAAATTCATCGGGTATGTCAAAGAAGAGAAAAAGTATGTAAATATTACGAATTGGTACAGGTATGTACGTAAAGTTTATATACATTGACTTCATGAAATTGTGAGTTCATTATTTCCACGAGAATGATTTTATGAAAACATTGTGATTATTGGTCTATACTTGTGATGTATGAAATACATGATAAATTCTATTGATGGTTATGTGATTGGCTTTCAGGCCAAATTGAGTTAAGATATAGCATGTTATATTTATGCAAATTGTGATTTGTCTGGATATGTGAAAAAGGAAAGATTGGCATAATTGCCAATTAAAATGGTTATAAAAGTATGTGAAGATAAGAGTTTAGGAAATTGAGTGATGTTAAAGTATATGCTTGAAATTTAAATACTCATAATTAATATGAATTATGTGGTTTGAAATGATTTGTTAATTGTTGTAATATGTTACAACAGAAAGATTACGGTTGTTGGGCTAATGCCAGAATATGTCAAATTATGTTTATAAGTTGATAGAGCAAACATTGTGACGGAATAAAATTATAACCATGCACTGTAGCAAAATAGACTTTTAGTGGCATTTTTTTAGGCCTTTAAGTGCCGCTAAAACTATTTGCGGCAATTTTAGAAGCGCCGTAAAAAATGCCGCTATAGACAACGCCGCTAAATTTAGCGGTGCTTATGTGAAAAACGCCGCTAAAGAACATGACCTTCAGCGGCACTTTTCCGAAAAATGCCGCTAAAGAACATGACATTTAGCGGCGCTTTCCCCAAAAACACCGCTAAAGAACATGACCTTTAGCGGCGCTTTCCCCAAAAAACGCCGCTAAAGAACATGACCTTTAGCGGCACTTTCTCTACAAAAGCCGCTAAAGGTCATGAAAAATAAAAAAAAATTAAAATATTATAAAAACGCCACATACTATTAGATGTTCATTTCCAATATACATTTTAATCTGATTGAATAAAGTAAAGCCTATTTCAGGCTCTAGCTGATTGCAAATAACACACTAGCTGATTGAATAAAGTAAAGCCTATTTTACATTTTAATCGGATTAACTTTTTTAAACATGGGATTGCAAATAACACAGTGAAGAACTCTGGTGGAAATCCCATGGCCCTATTGAATAAAACCTCAATTGTCACTGGTCCAACATCTAAAATATATCTTATACGTTCGTCTAGTTTCTCAAAGTGAGCAGAGAAAAAACTTCCTCTGCCAATTTCATTATCACCTTTGCCCTTGGATCATAGTTTTTGTATACACTGTGGCCAAAACCAGACATTTTCCGCTTCCTGAAGAAATGAATATATATGAAAAAATAAATAAAACAATCACAATAAAATATAGCACTGCATGTCGAACCTTTAGCTAGAACTAACAGCAAAATTATATATACAATATTCACCTGTTTTTGACACCTTCAATGAACTCTGGAATGTTCTCTACTATTCCAATCTTGCCAAGCATCTTGAGCACAGCCTATAACAACCAAAAGAAACAAAACCAAAAATAAGCTCAGGCACTGTCGGCACAAACAACTTATGACAAAAAGAAGCTTGATATGCTCAAGTGGATAATATACAAGAGTTACTTTACAAAACTAGTGTAACACCCCAAACCCGGCCCAAACAATATGACCGAATTTGGTTTGCTACAGAGAAAAGATTTTGAAAACCATTTTAAAACCGATTTTGAAATTAGTCGAAATGCCTTTTCTATTTAAATTTTCTTTGTTAAAAACCAAACTTAAAATATTTGCTGAGTCGAGTTGTTTAAAAATTTCGAATGTACCCGATGGTACTTTAAAACATTTTGCGTTTAATTTGAGAAAACATGTGCAACCGTTTTAACATCATCAAGTAGTTTAAACCAAACATTCAAACACGCAGCAATAATAAAATCATACTAGGAGGCCTTATTACAAATAAGCAACATAAACCTAAAAGAAAGATAAATAAAATCCAAAATTCATTTATCAAAAGTCTCCACTGCATGGCCACCTCGAGTCCATCCGGCTCCTCACCCGCGATCTACGAATCACTGAAAAATTAAAGGAGAAGGTGAGTCACCAAGACTCAATGTGTAACCCTTCCCGGTTTAGTGCAACAACATACACAAATTATAACCAATTATCATGCATAAGTTTAAAATGCACCCAACCTAACCATCCATACGCCTTTTTTCTACCCCGTGTGGTACCAAACCACCGGTGGTGCCAAACCATCGGTGTCCAAAGACACAATTGTGTTACCAAAACACTGGTGACATATAGTCACGGATGTGATGCCAAATCACCGGAGATACCAAATCTCTCGGTGTCCGAAGACACAAATCGAATGATGGGGCCAACCCATCGTGTGATACCAAATCACCGCGATCGATCCCCCATATCTCAAAGTGGGGCCAACCCACGGTGGAATTAACCACGAGGACAAGTCGCTATGAGGTGCCAAACCTCTGGAGGTACCAAACCTCTGGTGACCGTAGTCACGATGTGTTACCAAAACACTGTGTCCGCTCGACCACGAATATCACTTTGCCCCTCCACTCATCAACCCATATCAAACAATTATGTATATTTATCAAAATCATGCAAAAGGTTTATTTTAACAACATTAATAAATTTATCATTGCCATATGTCCAATAATACACATACCAAATGTGTCATGCTTCCCAAAAGCATCAAATAGTAATCTCATAGTCACAAAGACTTACCCGAATCCTTGTTAATACCATGATGATATTACATCCATGTCTACATAAATCGATTAGGCATAATATAACACTTAGCATATTAAAAAGTTATAAGATGTGTATGTACACACACACCTGTATTTAACGAAAGCCTTAAATCCCGATTAGATAAATCGGCCACACAAACTTTCCTTGTCCCCAAAAGCCTTGAACACTATCCAACACACTCCTAAAAGAATCGGCCTCACTTCCCTACAATCAACCATCATCATTAAGGTTTATTAGCCTTCGGCTTAAACGAAACTTAAAAGAATAATCCTTTGAAATAAACCCTTACCACCTTACCAAAAACCGATTGCTAGAGAAGTCCCAAAGAAAACTATGTTACCTTCAATATTCGGCCTAAGAGATTCAAGATAGAAGAAGAATATTTTTGGCACAACAAAGAGGTATATTCGGCTATAGGACAAAAAAGAAAATAATGGGAAGAGAAATATAATTTCGGCAAAGAAGAGTGTATAGGAGGTTTTGATGTTTAAGCAAAACAAATGGGAGAACAAAAAGGTTAATGCAAGTTTTGGTTTTTGAGAGAATGAAAAGGAGAAAATAGCAAATGATCAAAAATGACCAAATGGTCAAAAGAGTTTAGGCTTACCAAAATGTAAAATTCGCCAAAAGAAAAGTGTTTGAGAGAAAATGTTTTGCAACTTTTGCACCAAATGAAAGAAATGACCAAAAAGAAAAGACTTCAATCCTAGCCAAACTAAGGTAAAATTTGGCTCCCCCTTTAGCCACTTTGCCGTCCAAGTTCATGGCATAAAGGCCATGAATTTGTTTCCAAAACATTTCCCACAAACCAAGCCTTTGTCCCCTCAATTTACCATAACTTCAAGATATCTTACCATAACCTTAGGAATCTTATCCCTTATTCCATGCTTTCCTTAAACAACAATTCAACTTACCAAAAATTATTAGTCCACCTATCATAATTATGTTTGACCGTCCATTAAAGCTAACATACAAAAATAACTTTTAAAAATGCTATACCTACTACTCGAACCACTAACCTCATGCAACCTTTCAAGCTCTTTAACCAACTTGCCACTAATTCATCTTGTGCTTTAATATACACTTAAATTAACTTATTTAATCCTCTTCATTAAATAAGCCATACTAAGAATTATCCTACTAAACCAAGCTTACTCAAGACCCCTAATTAAGTCTTATAACACCACAAATAATATCACAGAAATTTAAACACAAGCAAAATAATTCAATCACGAATAACCCCTCTTTCAGGATGTTACAGTTCTACCCCCCTTAAAATAATTTCGTCCTCGAAATTACCTGATCAGATGAGATGGGGGTATTGCTGCCGTATTACATCCTCGGGTTCCCACGTCGCTTCCTCCGTACCATGGTTTCGCCATAGCACTTTCACCAAAGGTGCACCGACTTTCTCGCGCAGAACCTTGACATCACGATCTAAGATCCGAACTGGTTCCTCCTCGAGCGATAAGTCGGAGTTAACCTCAATCTCGCTCGCGCACGACGTGCGTGCGATGGATCCGACCTATACCGCCTAAGCATCGACACATGGAAGACATCGTGAATCGACTCAACTCTGCTTGGCGATTCGGTGATAAGCTCATCGGTCCTACTCGCTTCAACACGATTATACGGGCCGATGAACCTTGGACTTAATTTCCTTTTTTGCCCAAAGCGCAACACCTTTTTCCAAGCGACACCTTCGGAAAGACTTTATCTCCTACCTCGAATTCCATTTCCTTGCGCTTGAGATCGACGTAAGACTTCTGCCTATCTGACGCTTCCTTGAGACGAGCCGGAATTACCTTAACTTTATCTTCAGTTTCAGTCACCAACTTTGGACCCAAAACCTGACGTTCACCCAATTCCGTCCAACACGTAGAAGTACGGCACTTCCGTCCATACAGTGCTTCATATGGAGCCATTTGGATACTCGCTCGATAACTATTGTTATAAGCGAATTCCGCCAACGGTAGATACTCCTCCCAACTGCCACTGAAATCCAGAACGCAACCTCTGAGCATATCTTCTAAGATCTGAATCACTCTCTCCGATTGTCCGTCGGATTGCGGATGAAAAGTCATCTTTGAAGTCCAATCTCGTACCCAAAGCTTGATGCAACGCTCTCCAAAACCTCGATGTAAACCTCGGATCCCTATCCGAGATAATCGATCTTGGCACACCATGCAATCTCACTATCTCGGCTACATATAACTTAGCTAACCTCTCAGGCGAATAATCTACCCTTACAGTATGAAATGCGCTGATTTAGTCGACGATCCACAATCACCCAAATCGAATTCTTCTTGCTAGGCGTAAGAGGTAATCCACCGACAAAGTCCATGGTGATCCTCTCCCACTTCCATCGAGGAATCTTCACCACCGAAGTAAACCGGATGGCAACCGATGTTCACCTTGACTTGTTGACACGTCGGACACTTACCCACGAACTCGCCACTTCCCGTTTCGCACTGCCACCAAAATTGCTCTCTCAAATCCCGATACATCTTGCTACCTCCGGGATGCATAGCATATGGGCTGCTATGTGCGTCCCGAAGAATCCTTTGTCTCAACTCCACATCCTTCGGCATACAAGCTCTTCCTTTAAAGCACAAAACTCCATCACCGGGATGACTAAAATCCTCTAATCCACCATTCGGACTTGCAACCTCCGATCATTCAAACCATCATCCTCTAACCGCTTCTCCTTAATCTGATCTAACCAAGTCGGCTTGACTTGCAATTACGCCAAAAGACTCCCATCATCGAACAGACTAAGTCGAGCAAACATCGATCTTAAATCCGATACAACCTTACGACTCAACGCGTGCGCCACCACGTTAGCCTTACCGGGATGATACTCGATCGAACGATCGTAGTCCTTCAACACTCAATCCATCTACGCTGCCTCAAATTCAAATCCTTCGAGTCAAGAGATACTTAAGACTCTTGTGATCCGTATAAACTATCGACTTCTCTCCGTACAAATAGTGCCTCCATATCTTCAAAGCGAAGACTACAAACGCTAACTCCAAGTCATGAGTCGGATAATTAGCCTCATGTGGTCTCAATCTGCCGAGATGCATAAGCCACTACCTTCCCTTCTTGCATCAAAGACGCATCCCAAACCAATATGTGATGCATCACAATAAACCGTGAATTCCTTATGTCGCCTCGGGTTGAATCAAAACCGAGCTTGATCGAAATCTTCTTCAATTTGTCGAAACTTTCTTGCTGCTCCTCGGTCCACACAAATGGAACTCCTTTCCTCAACAACTTGGTCATCGGTGCGGCAATCAAAGAAAATCCTTCCACAAATCTTCGGTAATACCCCGCTGGACCTAGAAAACTCGAATTTCAGCCACGATTTAGGCGGCTTCCAATCCAACACCGCCTCAATCTTTCGAGGATCCACTCTAATCCCTTCGGTGAAACAATGTGACCCAAGAAAGTCACCTCCTAAGCCCAGAATCGCACTTACTAAATTTCGCATACAAATTTGCTTTTCCTCGAGAATCGCAACACTACTCGCAAATGCGCATCATGCTCTTTTTCGACTTCGAATACACCAAAATATCATCTATAAAGACCACAAATAAACCGATCCAAAAGCTCGTTGAAATACCATATTCATCATGTCCATGAAAGTCTTTGGTGCATTAGTCAAACCAAACGGCATCACCAGGAACTCGTAGTGTCCATACCGAGTACGAAATGCCGTCTTATGGATATCGACCTCTTTCACCTTCAAATGATGATATCCGGACCTTAAATCAATCTTAGAAAAACCGCATGCCCCTTTCACCGATCAAACAAGTCATCTATCCTCGGCAAAGGATACTTATTTTTAATCGTCGACTTATTCAATCAAGCGGTAGTCTATACACATCCGCATCGCACCATCCTTCTTCTTGACAAAAATGTACCGGCGCTCCCCAAGGTGAAACACTTGGTCGAATGAAACCTCGATCCAACAACTCTTGTATCTCGAGCCTTCAATTCTAACAATTCCTTCGGTTGCCATCCTATACGGAGCTATAGATACGGCACCGTTCCGGCAATGCATCTATACCGAATTCTACCTCACGATCCGAGGCAACCCCTAGTTCTTCAGAAATACGTCAAGAAATTCCTTTACTGATTTGAACATTCCTTACGAAGACTCCTTAGCTTCCAAAGCACACACATGAACTACGAACGCCTCACGGCCCTTCCCGACCATCTTTACCGCTTTCAACGCGAGATACCACGTTGGATAGATAATCTCTCCTATTACCTATCATGACCACTTCTTCACTTTCAACCGTCTTCAAAACCATGCGCTTAGCAAAGACAATCCAAAATTGCTTGGTACTTGACCAACCAGTCCATCCCAAGAATCGGATCGAACTCCTCAAACGGCGGTTCCATCGGATCGGCTACAAACACTACCCTTGGAGTTCTAGGGGTACATCTCTATACAACTTATCTACTTCTGCACAGAGTGACCTAAAGGACTAAAATGCAGTCATCCTTCTAGAAGCAGTCTCGGAACTAAACTCATGGTCTCAACTATACTACTAGCAACGTAAGAGTGCGTCGAACCCACATCTATCAAGGCAGTATATGGAACACCAAAAATTAAAAACGTACCGGTTATGACGTCCGGTGCGTCTCCTTCCTCACGACGCCTCGCAGCATACACCAAACCAGGCTGCCTAGCCTCCGTGTTGCCAATACCTCTGCCAGCTGCTCCGCGACCTCCACTAGAGCCATAGCCACCTCTACCATAACCACGACCTCTCTGCGGTGCTGGTCCCTCCTTTCTGAACTGGGCACGACCTTGACCTTCAGACTGATTCCTAGCTTGCTTACGCGGACAGTCTCTCACACGATGATCCAACGAACCACACTCGAAACATCCTTTCCCTCCGGTCCAACATTCTCCCCAATGGAACTTCCCACAATGATTACAACTGGTCGGTCTCGATTAGCGGTGTGGACCTTCTGCTGATTTGACCCACTCTGCCTAAACCTTTTCTGAACATTACCACCTGACCCAGACGATCCAAAGCCTCTCTTCAGCTTGCTCCTATCATAACTTTGCCTCGCGGACTCCTTGATTCCTTCGGCTACCTTCGCCTTCTCCACCAAGACAACAAACTCACGTTCTTCTTTGTGGAGCAATCAATGACCTTAACTCGTCTCTAAGTCCGTCTTCAAAATGAACACAACGATCATGCTCCGATGCCACTATTCCTGAGCATAACGACTCGACCTTAGGAATTTCGCTTCATATTCCGACACGCAGTTTACTTCCTTGTACTAACCCGAGAAAAGCTTTCCTTTGAGCATCAATGTAGCTTGAGCCAACATACTTCTTCTGATAAGAATTCTTGAAATACTCCCAAGTGAGATCATTTGCCGTAGCACCATCTCGAACCGTGAGCCACCATCGATAGGACTCATCCTTAAGAAGCGACACCGCTCCTTTCAGTTTCTCCTCATTAGACAAATCTATCTCATCCATGATTCTTTCGGTCGATTCCAGCCAATACTCGGCCGTATTGGGCGCTACACGAGACACACCTCGGAAAAATTCAGCTCCGTTAGCTCGAAGTCTCTCAGGAACCGACTTCCGAGCTCCTCCACCTCCACCAATTTCAGCTACCCTTTCCGAACCCGTAGCATCGCTTGTGACACACAGGCGTCGTCACCCGTCGATCTGCTCTTGACTCCAAAGGTTGGGGTGGTGGTGGCGGTATCTCATTCTCGAGATCCTTGACCCGACCCGACGGTGTTCGATCGGCCATCCTACCCCTTCCGCGTCCACGACGGCCACGTCCTCTAAAGCTCATTCTAACTATTGCGCTTTAATCTGATTAGGAAATTTTTATGAATTAGTACATGTTTCACTTGATTATCCGCGAAGAAATTTTATGAAAAGAGTTTAATAGAGATTCTTTCGATCAAACAAGGTTTTAAGTCTTCTATCCTAGTTTACACAGAATAATACATCCATTCCCTATACCTTTCATACCTATGCACTCTTCGGGCATTACTGTCCGTTTCTAACCCAGGGGTATTTTTGTCGTTTTTCCTAAAGGGTATTTTTGTAATAAACCGAAGAAATTTGAAAACTTTAACAAATCGAGATATTTTGAAAATTTTCGAAGATAAATTTGTCCTACCATCTAAAAATAATAATTTAATGATTTTAAAACCGAAGTTTTCCTTAAAACATGGTTAATCCCTTTCGGGTTTTATTTAGGATTTTGCCTATGACCGAGTCCTCTTGGTTAGGGTGAACCGAAGCTACGCACCAGGTAGGAATCCCGCGAAGAGGAGGTGAGTCACGAGGACTGCTTAAGTACCAAGCTCTTCCGAATCCAATCCTAGACATGCGCACCAAGGTTACCACACCCTAACTCGGCGACTTGGTCACGGGTTGGTTTTAATTAGGCCATTAAAGTCTTATGTCTTTGTTTGGAGTAAACTAGTCCTAAAGTTTAAAATACTATCACTATCTACGTCCCATGCTTCCTACCCTTCTATAGAATATAATTCATACAAAAAAAAAGTCAGAGATACTTACTTGGGCAGGTTGGTGCCGGAGACTCGGTGCCATGCTTATTAAAAACCAAAATTTTTCAAAAAGGCCTACCAAAACATTTTTGGGCCTTGGGCCCCACAGACGAGCTTTGAACTGGGCTCTGATACCAATTTTGTAACACCCCAAACCCGCCCAAACAATATGACCGAATTTGGTTTGCTCTGAGAGAAAAGATTTTGAAAACCATTTTAAAACCGATTTTGAAATTAGTCGAAATGCCTTTTCTATTTAAATTTTCTTTGTTAAAAACCAAACTTAAAATATTTGCTGAGTCGAGTTGTTTAAAAATTTCGAATGTACCCGAAGGTACTTTAAAACAATTTTCGTTTAATTTGAGAAAACATGTGCAACCGTTTTAACATCATCAAGTAGTTTAAACCAAACATTCAAACACGCAAAGAATAATAAAATCATACTAGGAGGCCTTATTACAAATAAGCAACATAAACCTAAAAGAAAGATAAATAAAATCCAAAATTCATTTATCAAAAGTCTCCACTGCATGGCCACCTCGAGTCCATCCGGCTCCTCACCCGCGATCTACGAATCACCTGAAAAATTAAAGGAGAAGGTGAGTCACCAAGACTCAATGTGTAACCCTTCCCCGGTTTAGTGCAACAACATACACAAATTATAACCAATTATCATGCATAAGTTTAAAATGCACCCAACCTAACCATCCATACGCCTTTTTCTACCCCGTGTGGTACCAAACCACTGGTGGTGCCAAACCACTGGTGTCCAAAGACACAATTGTGTTACCAAAACACTGGTGACATATAGTCACAGATGTGATGCCAAATCACTGGAGATACCAAATCTCTGGTGTCCGAAGACACAAATCGAATGATGGGGCCAACCCATCGTGTGATACCAAATCACTGGCAGACGATCCCATATCTCAAAGTGGGGCCAACCCACGGTGGAATTAACCACAGGGACAAGTCGCTATGAGGTGCCAAACCTCTGGAGGTACCAAACCTCTGGTGACCGTAGTCACGATGTGTTACCAAAACACTGGTGTCCGTCGACACGAATATCACTGCCCCCTCCACTCATCAACCCATATCAAACAATTATGTATATTTACTGAAATCATGCAAAAAGGTTTATTTTAACAACATTAATAAATTTATCATTGCCATATGTCCAATAATACACATACCAAATGTGTCATGCTTCCCAAAAGCATCAAATAGTAATCTCATAGTCACAAAGACTTACCCGAATCCTTGTTAATACCATGATGATATTACATCCATGTCCACATAAATCGATTAGGCATAATATAACACTTAGCATATTAAAAAGTTATAAGATGTGTATGTACACACACTTGTATTTAACGAAAGCCTTAAATCCCGATTAGATAAATCGGCCACACAAACTTTCCTTGTCCCCAAAAGCCTTCGAACACTATCCAACACACTCCTAAAAGAATCGGCCTCACTTCCCTACAATCAACCATCATCATTAAGGTTTATTAGCCTTCTGGCTTAAACGAAACTTAAAAGAATAATCCTTTGAAATAAACCCTTACCACCTTACCAAAAACCGATTGCTAGAGAAGTCCCAAAGAAAACTATGTTACCTTCAATATTCGGCCTAAGAGATTCAAGATAGAAGAAGAATATTTTCGGCACAACAAAGAGGTATATTCGGCTATAGGACAAAAAGAAAATAATGGGAAGAGAAATATAATTTCGGCAAAGAAGAGTGTATAGGAGGTTTTTGATGTTTAAGCAAAACAAATGGGAGAACAAAAGGTTAATGCAAGTTTTGGTTTTGAGAGAATGAAAAGGAGAAAATAGCAAATGATCAAAAATGACCAAATGGTCAAAAGAGTTTAGGCTTACCAAAATGTAAAATTCGGCCAAAAAGAAAAGTGTTTGAGAGAAAATGTTTTGCAACTTTTGCACCAAATGAAAGAAATGACCAAAAAGAAAAGACTTCAATCCTAGCCAAACTAAGGTAAAATTTCTGCTCCCCCTTTAGCCACTTTGCCGTCCAAGTTCATGGCATAAAGGCCATGAATTTGTTTCAAAACATTTCCACAAACCAAGCCTTTGTCCCTCAATTTACCATAACTTCAAGATATCTTACCATAACCTTAGGAATCTTATCCCTTATTCCATGCTTTCCTTAAACAACAATTCAACTTACCAAAAATTATTAGTCCACCTATCATAATTATGTTTGACCGTCCATTAAAGCTAACATACAAAAATAACTTTTAAAAATGCTATACCTACTACTCGAACCACTAACCTCATGCAACCTTTCAAGCTCTTTAACCAACTTGCCACTAATTCATCTTGTGCTTTAATATACACTTAAATTAACTTAAGTGCTAAGCTCATTTAATCCTCTTCATTAAATAAGCCATACTAAGAATTATCCTACTAAACCGAGCTTACTCAAGACCCCTAATTAAGTCTTATAACACCACAAATAATATCACAGAAATTTAAACACAAGCAAAATAATTCAATCACGAATAACCCCTATTTTAGGATGTTACAACTAGTTTAAAACTATGTAAAGTAAAGATCGCAAAATAAAATTTAAGAAAATCAATATAATGAGAATCTAGTTAAAGACAAAATTTCGATTTTGATTCATGGGTTTAATCATCGATGTAAGGATAAATTTCAATATTTTATGATAAATTGGTTATAGTTACTAACGAACGCCTAGCAACCAATCTCTTCTTACCTTATCGATAACCAATATTAACACCATTGATTATTTCTGTTATCGATAAATAAACTTATAACGTATGTCTAGGATTTAATTTATCAATAGGTTTAAAATTGAAAGAGATTGAATTCTAGCCAACAAACACACAAACAAAGTTTATTTAGACTAGATCACATATCTACATAACATGAATTAAATGTCTAGCTTGTACTCAATCATGCTATTCAACATAACTATTAGAGTAATTAAACAATTCTAATTAAGAAGACAAATATGCTAAGTTATCAAATACAGATCCATTATTCAACAAACCAAAATATTTGTAATTAAATCAAAATAAATGAAAGTACCAAAGAATAAAGAAATATTAAAAACAAATTAGATATCACAAGCTTTTAGAAGTAAAACGTCGAAATCTCTTTGACTAAAAAAGAATTTATCAACTCAAAACGTAAAAATAAAATAATATTATCTAATTCTAAATCTAAAACTATGTATTTATTAGACAAAATTCATATAATGAAGAAAAAACAAAAATGTCCTTAATAAATTAAAGCAATTTTTTAAAATTTTTGGTAGATTTGTGTTGTGAACTTCTAGGCCATGTTTGGGCACTTTCTTGGTTTTTTTTTTTTTTGCCTCAAGTCATGAAATAAGTCAAGTTAGATCTTTCAATTCTCTACGAAGTAGTATATTATGGGCTTAAATCGAAATTTTGTAGCTCGAGGCCAAAATATTAAAGTAGTGTCAAGTTAAAATTCCAAATTGTAAAACTTGTCAAAATTAATTTTTAAGCTTATTTTTCTCTGATTATTTCTCTTACTCCATTAAAATCAAATACAAGTCAACATAAAATAATTAAGAACTTAAATAGCACAATTAAAAAGGAAAATTATCACAAATAAATTGAAATTTATGCACTTCTCAAGTATCAGTAAAGTTTATAATATATTATTATTTGATATATTGACAATACAAATCTTTTAACTTCACAAACGGAATTAAGAAATCGTCAATTTATATTATTTTTTAAAAATATTAATCAAATACAACATGATTATTTTTTAACCTCATTTATCGAGTTAAAAAAACTCCACTTACCAAATTATTATAGGAGACATATCAATAAAAGTTGATAATACTTAGTTATATTGTTGATTTTGTCCAATCAAATTTATGTCTAGATATATATTAAGTTGCAACTGGTCTAAGTCACTATTACAGAAAAAATAAATATGGATACTAAAGGTTTGTTTGTGTAATTTAGAAACCTCCTACATCTATGAAGCTTTGCGTAAAGAGTTAATTCACTATAAATAACGAGTACAAGTTATAATTTAAGCCTCACTCACTTACCAAATGCCAACCTCACCCCTATACTCTAAACATGATCTCTCTCTAAAAGCTTAGATATAATCTGATTTTCTCAATTTAGTTTACTTGCGCTTAATAAAACAATTCTTATATAAGAGTAATATGGGTTGTTAAATTACAATTAATTGCAATAACATATTTCACTAAAATAGCCACTCTTCAATAATCATCCTTATAATGTCAGGGCTCTACTCAAATGTCACACTCTCATTAAGATTCGATGTTTTATACAAAGAAACTTGGATTATATTAAAAATCTTCAATCCAATCGTTCCTTTGTTTGCTTCTTGCACGATTAAGCTTCAATAATGGGCTGCTAACAAGCCATCAAACAAAGGTCCAAACTGTGCCAGTGAAGTCAAGTTTTATGTTAGTGTCAGTTATTTCTTAAGTTGCAATTTAGGTTGTACCTAGTAGATAAAATCATCACTGATAATCTTCCTCTCTAGTAATTTTTGAACAAAAACATTTAGTAGTCATTCAGGCAAGGATATTCAATTTAACTGTGATTATAAATAAGTATCAAACCATTAATAATTAAAAAAAACAAGATAAAGAAAAATCATAGTAAGCTAAAGGAGAAATATCATTATCCAAATTCCATAGGTTCTGTATTATCAAAAACATATCAAGCAAAAAGATACTTTAAAAGGAGAAATATCATTATCCAAATTCCATAGGTTCTGTATTATCCAAATTCCATAGGACAAGATGAAAGTAACAAGTTCATGCACCAGATTTAAAGATACACCCTAGTGTATAGAAGCAACTACTTTAGAGTACAAAAGACACAAAGAGGGAAAATGGAATTAAATGCACATGTAACAGCCCGATTTAGGGGCTAGTCAGAATAGTGGTCTCGAGATCACTCGTCCGAGATTTGAGAAATTTATTTTCATGATATATTATGAGTTAGAACATGATAGCATATGTACATGAAAATTTTGATGCTTTAATTTTAGCGATTTCGTGTTTAATCGCGAAAAAGGACTAAATCGCATAAAGTGAGAAAGTTCCATTCTATAAGCTAAAAGTGCCAAATGGCCATAGATTTTAAATTGGAGGTCTTTAAAAGGCAATTAGACCCCCAAATTTAGCATGGCCGGCCATAGGAGATAAAGATGGATAATGTTGGTCAAAGTTGGTGATAGTTGGTGACTTATTTGACTAATATTAATAAAATAAGGATTGAAAAAGATATCATCTTTTCTCCTTTCATCTTCCACCAAAAATTAGCAGCAAATAGGGGTTTTGAATGCTCAAAATTTCAGCAAGCTCTCATCCATTCAAGTAAGTGTTCTAGAGAAATTTTCTTGAAAATAATTGTACTTTTGAAACCCCTAAAGCTTAAGCTTTCAAATGAGGGGACTATTGTGCAATATGGTAAAGAGTTTAAGGTTTTGCCATGAGAGATATTTTAGTTATTGTTACATTTTTATGGAAGAGAATGAGTCTTAGTTGTTGTATGAACAACTTTTGTGAAAGGTGTTAGCATGAAAATACCAATAAGGACCTTGATGAAAAGGTTACAAAATTTTGTAGTAAGTATGTGAAATATTAATTTTTGATGATAGCTTTAAGAGCATTAAATGTTTATCTAGGCTTGTTGAAGGTAGAAATGTGATTATAATTTATTTTCGAGCCTAGGGGCAAAATGGTCATTTTGTCAAAGTCCAGGGGCAAAATGGTAATTTTTCTTAAGCATGATTATTGAGATGCTTATATTAATGTAGTGATTAAAATGAGCTAATTTGCTATTATAGAGCAAGAGGAGACGAGAATCCGCCTTGATCGGGGAAAGAATAAAGTCGTGGACTAAACCGAAGAACTAACTCATTTTGAAAACGAGGTAAGTTGTATGTGACTTAAATAATATGCATATTAGCATGTTGAGAAATGCTTGGCATTATATTAGAGCATAATGCATTACTAAATTGAGTAGTTAATGTGAATGAGATGTTGTAGTCCTAATTGGGCCATGTTGATTATAGAAATGCTATCATTGAAATATGAAATAAATAAGGTTCCATATAAGACCATGTCCGGGACATGGCCTCGGCACCAAGTTGAGATCCCGTATAAGACCATATCCAGGATATGTCTTCGGTGATGAACATGGAAATCGTATAAGACAATATCCGGGATATGGCATCATTACACCTAGAGGTAATCCCATATAAGACCATATCCGGGATATGGCATTGGCACCTAGAGGTAATTCCATATAAGACCATGTCTGGGATATGGCATTGGTATCTAGAGAAGACTCCATGTAAGACCACCTCGGGGACATGGCATTGGTTTTATGTTTATAGTAATGGCTGTAAACACGTGTCTTTGACTATCTCTTGTGAGTGGTGGGATAAGTAGATGAATTTAGAAGTAGAGATACGAATGATATTTAAGTCATGTGAATGAGTGAATATAGGTACTCGTGACTGGGTCACGAAGAAACGATTGCGATGTGTGGTACGATATGTGCTAAATAAGGGCAATTGTAAGTAAGCATGGCAAGAAGCCTTGATTTGTGTATGGTTAGATAATACCGTGGATGGATTATTTTTATGAGTATTATGATTGTTATTTATTTCCATGCAACTTACTAAGCTTTATGCTTACCCCTTTTTTTTCATTGCCCTTCTTCCTTGTAGTATTGCCAAGGTAACTCGAGGATCGTGACTGCAGGAGTTCGGAAATCACACTATCGACAGCACTTTTGTATAACAATCTTAGACTTGTTTTGAGTATGGCATGTATAGGACTTGTGTATTTTGTCAAGATGTGATTGTTAGTTAAAGTGTTGGTTATGTAAGTCATTTTGTAAATGGCCCTATGAGTTAGGCAAATACTTGGCAAACTATTTTGTTTAATGAAGATGAAATTCATGAATTGTATGTTCATTTCAATAATGTGTATGTTGGATGAGTTCTTATACTTGCAAAAGGGCTAGGAGTTGTATTGTTCTGAGTGGAGGTATGTTTGTGTGCACCCTTAGGTGGCAATGGCTTGGTATATAGCCTACTAATTGCCCACTTAGTTAGACACACGGGTGTGGGTCTAAACTATGTGGGAGGCACAGCTAGCCCATGGGCGTGTACCCAGGCCATGTGAAGTCTGCACCTTACTCATGAAATTATAAATTCCCCACGCCATGATACACGGGCGTGTGTATAGGCCGTGTGGTTAAGTCAGAATGCTAATGTTTTACACACGGGATAGGGCCACGGGCGTGCCATGGCCGTGTGATTTTAGTCAGTGCCGACCACGGGTTGAAGGCACGGGCGTGTCCAGGCCGTGTGGATTTAGTCAGTGTCGACCACGGGTAGAAGGCACGGGCATGTCTTAAGGGTACACGGGCGTGTCCCTATACCTACACGGGCGTGTGGCCCCTATTTTAAAGAAAAGTTTCTTTTAGCCTGTAAAAGTTTCCGGATGCAAGTTTAAGTCCTCGTAGACCCTCGATATGAATGATTTGACTAAGAAAGAGAAGTTTTTTTTATTCGGAACAAAATTTTATAGCTCGTAGGTACATGTTTAAGGAAGTTCAAGCATAGTAATGACTCGTATTCGATTTTAGCCTCGGAATCGGGTATGGGGTGTAACATTTATTGGTATCAGAGCTACGGTTTAGTCGATTCTAGGACTAACGTAGCGTAAGTACGAGTCTAGCTATACATGCCATATGTAAGAGTGTCTGAGTAATGATAGTGTGACGGCTCCTGACGTATAAATTTGTGTTTTATATAGTAGATGGATTCTGATCCAGACCGAACTGCAGCCGATGATGCTGCGAGTAATGCGTCGGCTCCCGCTCAAGGGACCGCGCCAGCTAATAGTAGACCTGAGACTTTGAGTCAGGGCAAAGAGGCTCGAGAAGCCTTTCTCCATATGATGAGCAACTGGTATACTGAGTATATCCGAGAAAATCATAACGCTCAACCCCCTCCGCCCCCACCAATTCCTCAACCCGCTCCAGTAGCCCCTCAAGTAGTTGAGGTGGTGAGAAGAGAAAGACCTCCGGTGGATAAGATCCAGAAGCAAGGAGCCGAGGAATTTCGGGCGAATAAGGATGATGATCTGGAGAAAGCGGAATTCTGGCTCGAGAATACCATTCAGGTATTCGATGAGTTATCCTGCACGCCTGAGGAGTGCTTAAAGTGTGCGGTGTCTCTCTTGAGAGATTCAGCCTACCGATGGTGGAACACCCTGGTGTCGGTAGTGCCAAGGGAGAGAGTTAGTTGGGAACTCTTCCAAGAGGAATATCGGAAGAAGTATATCAGCCAGCGGTTCATCGACCACAACAGAAAGGAGTTCTTAGAGTTGAAGCAAGGCCGTATGTCAGCGACCGACTACGAACGGGAGTTTGTAAGGCTTAGCAAGTATGCACGAGAGTGCGTGTCTACGGAAGCCATCATGTGCAAGAGATTTGAGGACGGATTGAATGAAGATATCCGCCTGTACGTGGGAGTTCTCAAATTAAAGGAGTTTGTAGTGTTGGTGGATAGGGCCTGTAATGCCGAAGAGTTGGCTAAAGAGTAGAGAAGAGCTGAATACGAGTCTCGTGACTCGAGGAAGAGACAACTGAACAAGTCTCACCAATCTTCATCTAAGAAATCGAGGGATTTCACTACTCGATCAGTCACCTCAGAGGGGTTTTCAACCCGAAATAAAGGCAAGCGACTCTCGGGATCGAAAAGGCACACTACATCAGTTGCTAGTGTGGGCAACGTTCAACCAAATAGACCTGAATGCCCTCAGTGTGGCAGGCACCATGCTGGTGAGTGTAGAGCTAATGAGAAAGCTTGTTTCAGATGTGGGTCCTTAGACCATTTTATCAGAAATTGTCCCGAGGTAGACGAGAAAGGAAGGCCTCAGAATGCGAGATCGGGAAGTACCACAAGGGGAAGACCATTGAGAAACTCGGGGATTGAGATGGGAAGCAAAAATCCACCTAGAAAGCAAGCTGCTAAAGTTGAGGGTAGAGCACCGGCGAGGACATATGCCATTCGTGCTCGTGACGAGGCATCTTCCCCCGACGTGATCACGGGTATCTTTTCTCTCTATAATACTCATGTTATAGCTTTAATTGACCCGGGATCTACTCACTCATACATATGCATGAAATTAGTCTCTAGCATGAGCATGCCTATAGAGTCTACCGAATTCATTATAAGAGTGTCTAATCCCCTAGGCAAGTGTGTGTTGGTTGATAGAGTTTGCAAAGGGTGCCCTTTGATGATTAAGGGTCATTGTTTCCCGGTTGATCTTATGTTGTTACCGTTTGACGAATTTGATGTCATTCTCGGGATGGATTGGTTAGTTACCCATAGTGTAATTGTGAATTGTGGGAAGAAGCATATCGAGTTGAGAGATGAAAATGGTAATTTTATTCGTGTTGAATCAGATAAGCCGGATAGGTCACCAATAGTGGTATCGACCCTGTCAACTCAGAGGTACCTAACAAAGGGGTATGAGGCTTATCTTGCCTTTCTGTTGAACACTAAAGAGACTGAGTTGAAAATTGAGTCAGTACCCATAGTATGCGAGTACCTAGATGTTTTCCCAGAAGAGTTGCCTGGGCTACCACCGGATAGAGAGATTGAATTTGGGATTGAATTAGCTCCGGGTACTGCCCCTATTTCTATCGCTCCCTATAGAATGGCCCCAACCGAACTGAAAGAGTTGAAAGCACAGTTGCAAGAATTAATGGATAAAGGTTTTGCGAGGCCGAGTTTTCCTCCGTGGGGTGCACCCGTCCTATTTGTGAAGAAGAAAGATGGTTCCATGAGATTATGTATAGACTATCGGCAACTCAACAAGGTGACAGTGAAGAATAAATACCTGTTGCCGAGGATCGATGATCTATTTGATCTATTGAAGGGAGCTACAGTATTTTCCAAGATAGATCTAAGGTCAGGGTACTATCAGTTGAGAGTCAAGGACTCGGATGTCTCAAAAATCGCATTTAGAACTAGGTACGGCCACTATGAATTTTTGGTCATGCCTTTTGGTCTAACAAATGCCCGCGCTATCTTCATGGATTTGATGAATCGCATTTTTCGACCGTACTTGGATAGGTTTGTTGTGGTCTTTATCGATGACATACTGATCTACTCTCGAGATGAGAACGATCATGCAGAGCATTTGAGTATGGTTCTACAAGTTTTGAGAGAAAAACAATTGTATGCCAAATTCAGTAAAAGTGGATTTTGGCTCAAGGAAGTGGGATTTTTGGGGCATATTGTCTCTAGAGAAGGGATTAGAGATGACCTGAGTAAGATTTTGGCAATTGTCGAATGGAAATCGCCGAGGAGCGTAACTGAAGTGAGGAGTTTTCTAGGCCTAGCAGGCTATTATAGGCGTTTTGTCAAGGGGTTTTCCATGATAGCTACCCCGATGACGAGACTTTCTGAGAAAAGATGTAAAGTTCGATGGACGGAAAAGTGTCAATAGAGTTTTGAGAAAGAAGACATCATTGGTCGAGGCTCTATTTTGGTGCAACAAGAACCGGGAAAAGAATTTGTGGTTTATAGTGATGCGTTCTTGAGCGGGTTGGGTTTTGTACTTATGCAAGAGGGTAAAGTGATTGCATACGCTTCTAGACAGTTGAAGCCGCACGAGAAGAACTACCCGACTCATGATTTAGAATTGGCCGCAATTGTGTTTGCGTTGAAAATTTGGAGACATCATTTATATGGTGAAAGGTGTCAGATTTTCACTGACCACAAGAGCCTAAAAATATTTGATGACTCAAAAGGAATCGAATTTGAGGCAACGAAGGTGGTTAGAGCTGATCAAAGATTATGAGTTGGTAATTGACTACTATCCGGGAAAGGCAAATGTAGTCGCCGACGCTTTGAGCAGAAAATCTTTGTTTGCACTAAAAGCCATGAATACTCAGATGACCATGCTAGATGATGGTTCTGTTTTAGCCGAGTTGAGGGCTAAACCATTGTTTCTCCAGGAGATTTGTGAAGCTCAGAAGGATGATAACAGTTTGCAAGCCAAGAGAGTTTTATGTGAGCCGAGCGTTGAGACAGACTTTCGAGTAAATCTCGATGGATGTCTAACATTTCGAGATTGAGTCTGTGTACCCAGGAATGATGAACTTATCCGCAAAATTTTGCATGAAGCACATAACGGATGTTTGAATGTACACCCAGGCAGTACAAAGATGTACCATGATTTGAGGAAATGGTACTGGTGGCTTGGTATGAAGAAAGATATTTCCGAGTTTGTATCAAAATGCCTAATTTGTCAACAAGTGAAGGATGAACATCAAGTACCTTCGGGTTTACTTCAGCCCATTATGGTTCCTGAATGGAAATGGGATCGTATTGCTATGGACTTCGTGACGGGTTTACCATTGACCCCAAAGAAGAAAGATGCAGTATGGGTAGTGGTTGATAGACTCACTAAGTCAGCCAACTTTATACCAGTGCGAGTCGACTATTCGCTCGACAAATTGGCAGATTTGTATATGTCTGAGATAGTAAGACTTCATGGTGTACCATTGTCGATCATTTTAGATAGAGATTTGAGATTCACGTCACGTTTTTGGAAAAAGCTACAAGAAGCATTAGGCACGAAATTGAGTTTCAATCTGACTTTCCATCCACAAACCGATGGACAATCGAGAGAGGGTAATTCGGATACTAGAAGACATGCTTGGTGTTGTGTTTTGGAATTCCATGGTAATTGGGAGAAATACTTACCATTGGTGGAATTTGCCTACAACAACAGCTTTCAATCAAGTTTGAAGATGGCACCATATGAGGCATTGTATGGGCGTAAATGTCGAACGCCCTTGTATTGGTCAGAACTCAGAGAGAAATAGATACACGGGGTTGACTTGGTTAAGGAAACTGAAGATAAAGTAAAAGTGATACGTGACTGTTTGAAAGTCGCCTCAGATAGACAGAAGTCCTATTCGGATTTAAAAAGGAAAGAAATAGAATTCAAAGTCGGTGATAAAGTGTTCTTGAAAGTATCACCTTGGAGGAAAGTCCTCAGATTTGGCCGGAAGGGCAAATTGAGTTCGCGTTTTATCGGACCTTACGAAGTTACCGAAAGGATAGGACCGGTAGCTTATCGGTTAGCCTTGCCACCTGAGCTGGAAAGGATCCACAACGTCTTTCATGTGTCTCTGTTACGTTGATACCGTTCAGACCCTTCACATGTTATAAAGCCGACAGAGGTAGAGATACAACCGGATTTAACGTATGGAGAGGAACCAGTTAGAATTTTGGCTCGTGAAGTCAAACAGTTAAGGAACAAAAGCATAGCCATAGTAAAGGTCCTATGGCAAAGCCATGGTATAGAAGAGGCTACATGGGAGTCTGAGGAAATGATGAGAAACCAATACCCCAATCTCTTCACCGGTAAGATTTTTGAGGACGAAAATCCTTAAGGGGGAGAATTGTAACAGCCCGATTTAGGGGCTAATCGGAATAGTGGTCTCGGGATCACTCATCCAAGATTTGAGAAATTTATTTTCATGATATATTATGAATTAGAACATGATAGCATATGTACATGAAAATTTTGATGCTTTAATTTTAGCAATTTCGTGTTTAATCGTGAAAAAGGACTAAATCGCATAAAGTGCGAAAGTTCCATTCTATAAGCTAAAAGTGCCAAATGGCCATAGATTGTAAATTAGAGGTCTTTAAAAGGCAATTAGACCCCCAAATTTAGCATGGCCGGCCATAGGAGACAAAGATGGACAATGTTGGTCAAAGTTGGTGATAGTTGGTGACTTATTTGACTAATATTAATAAAATAATAAGAGAAAAAGATATCATCTTTTCTCCTTTCATCTTCCACCGAAAATTAGCAACAAATAGGGGTTTTGAATGCTCAAAATTTCAGCAAGCTCTCATCCATTCAAGTAAGTGTTCTAGAGAACTTTTCTTGAAAATAATTGTACTTTTGAAACTCTAAAGCTTAAACTTTCAAATGAGGGGACTATTGTGCAATATGGTAAAGAGTTTAAGGTTTTGCCATGAGAGCTATTTTAGTTATTGTTACATTTTTATGGAAGAGAATGAGTCTTAGTTGTTGTATGAACAACTTTTGTGAAAGGTGTTAGCATGAAAACACCAATAAGGACCTTGATGAAAAGGTTACAAATTTTGTAGTAAGTATGTGAAATATTAATTTTTGATGATAGCTTTAAGAGCATTAAATGTTTATCTAGGCTTGTTGAAGGTAGAAATGTGATTAGAATTTATTTCCGAGCCTAGGGGCAAAACGGTAACTTTGCTTAAGCATGATTATTGAGATGCTTATATTAATGTAGTGATTAAAATGAGCTAATTTGCTATTATAGAGCAACAGGAGACGAGAATTCGCCTCGATTGGGGAAAGAATAAAGTTGTGGACTGAACCGAAGAACTAACTCATTTTGAAAACGTGGTAAGTTGTATGTGACTTAAATAATATGCATATTAGCATGTTGAGAAATGCTTGGCATTATATTATAGCATAATGCATTACTAAATTGAGTAGTTAACGTGAATGAGATGTTGGAGTCCTAATTGGGCCATATTGATTATAGAAATGCTATCATTGAAATATGAAATAAATAAGTTTCCGTATAAGACCATGTCCGGGACATGGCCTCGGCACCAAGTTGAGATCCCGTATAAGACCATATCCGGGATATGGCTACGGTGATGAACATGGAAATCGTATAAGACCATATTCAGGATATGGCATCGTTACACCTAGAGGTAATCCCATATAAGACCATATTCGGGATATGGCATTAGCACCTAGAGGTAATTCCATATAAGACCATGTCCGGGATATGGCATTGGTATCTAGAGAAGACTCCATGTAAGACCACCTCGGGGACGTGGCATTGGTTTTATATTTATAGTAATGGCTGTAAACACGTGTCTTTGACTATACCTTGTGAGTGGTGGGATAAGTAGATGAATTTAGAAGTAGAGATGCGAATGATATTTAAGTCATATGATTGAGTGAATACAGGTACTCGTGACTGGGTCACGAAGAAACGATGCGATGTGTGTACACTGTATGTGCTAAATAAGGGCAATTGTAAGTAAGCATGGCAAGAAGCCTTGATTTGTGTATGGTTAGATAATACCGTGGATAGATTATTTTTATGAGTATTATGATTGTTATTTATTTCCATGCAACTTACTAAGCTTTATGCTTACCCCTTTTTTTTCATTGCCCTTCTTCCTTGTAGTATTGCCAAGGTAACTCGAGGATCGTGGATCGCGGGAGTTCGAAAATCACACTACCGACACTTTTTGGTATAACAATCTTAGACTTGTTTTGAGTATGGCATGTATAGGACTTGAGTATTTTGTCAAGATGTGATTGTTAGTTAAAGTGTTGGTTATGTAAGTCATTTTGTAAACGGCCCTATGAGTTAGGCAAATACTTGGAAAACTCTTTTGTTTAATGAAGATGAAATTCATGAATTGTATGTTCATTTCAATAATGTGTATGTTGGATGAGTTCTTATACTTGCAAAAGGGCTAGGAGTTGTATTGTTCTGAGTGGAGGTATGTTTGTGTGCACCCTTAGGTGGCAATGGCTTGGTATATAGCCTACTAATTGCCCACTTAGTTAGACACACGGGCGTGGGTCTAAACCGTGTGGGAGGCACGGCTAGCCCATGGGCGTGTACCCAGGCCGTGTGAAGTCTGCACCTTACTCATGAAATTATAAATTCCCTACGGCCATGATACACGGGCGTGTGTATAGGCCGAGTGGTTAAGTCAGAATGCTAAGGTTTTACACACGGGCTAGGGCCACGGGCGTGCCATGGCCGTGTGATTTTAGTCAGTGCCGACCACGGGTGGAAGGCACGGGCGTGTCCAGGCCGGGTGGATTTAGTCAGTGTCGACCACGGGTAGAAGGCACGGGCATGTCTTAAGGGTACACGGGCGTGTCCCTATACCTACACAGGCGTGTGGCCCCTATTTTAAATAAAAGTTTCTTTTAGCCTGTAAAAGTTTCTGGACGCAAGTTTAAGGCCTTGTAGACCCTCGATATGAATGATTTGACTAAGAAAGAGAAGGTTTTTTTTTATTCGGAACGAAATTTTATAGCCCGTAGGTACATGTTTAAGGAAGTTCAAGCATAGTAATGTCTCGTATTCGATTTTAGCCTCGGAATTTGGTATGGGGTGTTACAGCACAAACCTTTCCAATAATGCGAGCTATTTGCTTGTCTCTCACTTGTTTCGACTTATAAATTTCTTGGCCCTGCATTAATAGTAGATCTAAAAACCTGATAAACTCAGAGAGTAAAATAATTCCAGAAAGGTTTTTAAATCATAATTTGAGAGCAAAAAGGTTTTTAAATTATTAATTAAGAACACAACAGAACAGCAGAAGTTCATGTCTTCAAGATGCTTCACAATAGTAAAACTGAAAATAACTTAAGCCAAAGTATGTATTTCGCTATAGGATATCCTTGCAATCTTTCTCTAACAAAAAGTGCACAAGGTTATTGCAAGTTGTCCAAGTTTTAATGCTTCCACAATTCCTTCTGATAAATCGTACTCTAATGTTGGTCTCGACAAAGCTAAAGTTACTTTTGCCTTCAATAAAGACATTCTGTCAGTGCACTTTCTTATATCACATGGATCAGGTTAAGACTCCAAACTTAACAATTTGCAAAAGGTTACCTCATAGAATAAATAGAGACTTTTAAAATTTGGAAAATAGTCCCTCAAGACAACTTAAAAAGGTAAAATGCAATATCCAATGTCTTAAAACAATTTGATCTTAGAGTCTTTACAATTCCAAAACAAATAGGCCCACTTGTCCAATATTTTGATAAAAACCAAAACTGCAGATAAAAGACAGTTTTTGAGAGATCAAAATCATAAAAGAAACTCATTTCATGATTGTATTAATACACGTATGATAGATATCATACTGGCACAAACCTGCATGCATTGAATATCACCACTAACGCAACAAAGTCATTAGAAATGCACATCTGACTTTAACCATGCATGATTCAATAAAAAAATGTGATATCAAAAGAGATACTGTAGAAATTTAGAAAAAAAGAATTAGAAGCCATGAAATGAATGCAATAAAATACCAGCTTTAGCCATGTGAGACTTGTAACTATTTCACCTAAAGTCTCATGAGTGCAGACATCTTGCATTAAAAACAACACAACATTTGAATTTTAATGTAACAGAGAAGCGAGAGCAGATTGCAAAGAAATCCATGAAATCAAAACCTGAAACAGTTTCCAAAAATCAGCAATGCAGATTAGACAAGTACCTCGCGGTGCCTCTTTAGAAGGTCGTGTTAGAGCATCAACATCCAAATTAGAAGGGCGTGATGGCTGCACCCCAAAAGCCTGCACATAAGTCTCATCATACTCCTCAAACACACGACCTTACGGAAAGAACAAACAGTAGCCTTATTCTTAAGAAACTCAATGCTCTGGCTGGTCAAAAGCTCCAGATTAATCGATGCCAATTGTTTCACAAATGAAAGGGTCTCACTAGGCTTAAAACTATTTCTTGCATTCCTAATCTGATTCACTGAATAAACCCCATTTGGTTCATATTTAAGCACATCAACTACAAAGTACCCTTCGACATTTGTGGGCCAAAAATTATATGGGTTCCTACATTTACAAGCCAAACCAAGACCACGCCTCTGACTTGTATCATCCATTGCCTCTTCCACAGCCTTGACAAAAGTCCTCGAGTTTGTCTGCTGTGATTTCTCCATAAAATGATGATCAAAAGGGACAAGCTCAGCTGGGTCGAACCATCCATAACTACTATCACCAAAGAATGCAACGAACACATGTCTCTGTCTCCTTGTCCAGCGTACAGATGAAGATGCAAATGCTTCGTTAAATATATGCCCAGGCCACCAAGGATGAGATTTCACCTTTCCCCAAACCATATCACCCACTTCAAACCCAAAACTCAACGCCCTTGAAGTCCCTCCACCAATTATATCATTGGCTACATAATCATCGAACTCAGATATCAAGGACTTATAGTCTGAACCAGTATTAGCCCGGAGGAATTTTCTGAACCAATTCTATCATTGGTGAACACATCTTAATTGAGTTACAAGTAAACCGGAGGAATTTTCTTTAGTGTTTTTATTTAAGATTTCCATAAGATTTTAGCCTAGATTAAGATATTAATATGCTTAAATAAAAAAAACCTAGCTCCTAAGACCCCATAGGTTTATCCCCGGATAGATGTTGTGGGGGTGCTATAACCTTCCCCGCACATAACTGTACTCCCGAACTTGAAATTTGGTGGTGATATTGAGTCTAGAATTTTAGGATTTTTTCGTAGTATTAATTTTAGACTTTTAGACGATAGATGGCTAACCAACCTAGCCCTAATTGGTTAGTAGTGACTCTAAGTTACTTTAGGCCCTCTGTGTCTAGCTTTGCTTACTAGGCCCCCGTACTCTTATGTAGGCAATGTTATGACAGGAACAAGTGAATAAGTTACCTCATTTAGTTCCAGCCTTGACAGATGATAGGCTACTTGATTTTCAACCCCATTTTTGTCTTGGATCTCAAGGTCAAATTCTTGGTGTAAAAGTATCCATCGAATTACCCTCGGTTTAACATCTTTCTTCGTGAGGAAGTACTTAATAGCAGCATGATCATTAAATACTATAACTTTGGTACGTATAAGATATGGACATAACTTGTCAAAAGCAAAAACTATAGCAAAGAGTTCTTTTTCAGTTACTGTATAATTGATTTGGGCTCCTGTCATAGTTTTGCTTGCATAGTAGATAGGGTGAAACACTCTGTTCATTCTTTGGCCCATCATAGCTCCAACAGCGAAATCCCTTGCATCAAACATCAACTCAAAAGGCATATTCCAATCAGGTGTGATAATTATTGTGGCTGAAATTAACTGGTTTTTCAATTTTTTGAAAACTTCTAAACATGCTTTGTTAAAATTAAAAACATAGTTTTCTAAAAGCATACAAAAAGGTTTAGAAATTTTTGAAAAATCCTTTATAAATCTATGATAAAAACCAGCATGGCCAAAAAAAATCTAACTCCTTTCACACTAACTGGGGCCAGTAATCTTTCAATTACGTCCACATTTGCTTTATCCACTTCGATTCCCTTCTTGGAAATTTTGTGCCCTTAGACATTTCCCTCCTTAACCATAAAATGACACTTCTCCCAGTTAAGGACGAGATTCGTCTCCTCACATATTTTGAGTACCTTAGCCAAATTATTCAAGCAAATACTGTAAGTATTACCAAAAACAGAGAAATCATCCATGAAAACCTCAACATAATTTTCAACCATATCAGTGAAAATTGCCATCATACATCGCTGAAATGTGGCAGGTGCATTGCATAAGCCAAAAGGCATTCACCTAAAAGCAAATGTACCATATGGACAGGTAAAAGTATTTTTATGCTAGTCTTCTGGGGCTACAACTATTTGGTTGTATCCTGAATATCCATCTAAAAAGTAATAAAATTTGCTACCTACCAGTCGATTTAGCATTTGATCCATAAAAGGTAAAGGAAAACGATCCTTACGAGTGGCTTTGTTCAGCTTTCTGTAGTCAATACAGATTCTCCAATCAGTGACAGTTCTCATTGGGATTAACTCATTTTGTTCATTTTCAACGATCGTGATTCTAGCTTTTTTCGGTACACATTGTATCGAACTTACCCAAGAACTACCTGAGATGGGGTAAATAATTCTCGCATCTAACCACTTAATTACCTCCTTTTGAACCACTTCTTTCATGATAGGTTTAAGTCTCCTTTTCCCATCAATCTTATCTTTTTCACCTTCCCCTAAAATAATTTTATGCATACAAAAGGAAGGACTTATGTAACAGTCCGATTTTGGGTCTAGTCAGAACAGTGGTTTCGGGACCACAAATTCTGACGCAGTAAAATTTGTTTTTTATTATATTTATATGGTCTACAGTTTTACATAATGATTTTGTGAAAATTTCGTTTAAAAATTTTGACGTTTGGGCACTCAATTTAGTCAAAAGGACTAAATTGTAAAAAGTGCAAAATTTGAGTTCTATAGCTTAAAGGTGTCCAATTGTTATGAAATTTTAAATTGGAGGTCCTTAAATGGTAATTAGACCATTGGTTAAGTTGTTGGACAAAAATGGACATGGTTAGGCATGTTTCCAAAGTTTTTCATTAAGGGCATTTTAGTATTTTGGTAATTAAAATGAATTAAAAAGCAAAACTCAAGCCAAAATTTGTTCATCTTCTACCCCATGGCCGAAACTTACATGAAGAAACCATGGCCAGGGTTTTTCAAGCTTCCAAGCTCAATTGTAAGTCTGTTCTAGCCCCGTTTTTAATGATTTTTACGTTTTTGAAATCCTTGTAACATGATCTATCTATTTCTACAACTAATTTAAGGCATAATCAAAGTCTAAAATTTTACCCATGATGGATATTTGTGTATTTTGATGTTTAATGGTAGAAAATGAATGTTAGTTGTTTATTAAACGATTTTTGCTAAGTGATTTTCGGTGAAAATGCCTAAAAGGACTAATTTGTAAAAGTTATAAAATGAGTAGTAAAAGTGTGATTAAATGAAAAATGTGGGCTGTTATGAGCATGAAATAAGTTCGGCTAAGCTTGGGCTTTGAAGAAATGAAATTCATTTTACGAGCCTAGGAACTAAATTGTAAAATGTCAAAAGTTTAGGGGCAAAAATGTAATTTTGCTATAATAAGATTTTTGGACTGAATTGAATAACGTGAATAATAAATGAGTTAAATTTGATATTATAGATTAAGAAAAACGAGGTTCAAAGTTAGAACGGGGGAAAATGAGTATTTGACGATTTAGTCCTTTTCGCCATTTTTATGTCGAGGTAAGTTCATATGTTTAATAAGCATTAAATTATGTGTGTATAAATGCTTGATTGATATAATTGTGGTAAATGCTACATTATTGAAATGAAATGTGAATGCTATTGAGTACGATACTACGGAAATGACCGACAGAGATTCGGTACAGCGAAAGTCGTGGTTGAACCTTAGGAATAGTTAGGATACAAATGTCATGACGTTAGGGTCACTAAGAATACGTGTAAGACCATATCTGGGATATGGCATCGATGTGAGACTTAGTGTAAGACCATATCCGGGATATGGCATCGATGTGAGATTTAAATGTAAGACCATAGTTTGGGCTATTGGCATCGATCACGAGATTACATGTAAGACCATATCTGGGATATGGCATTGGTACGGTACTGTGTGTACGAGATTCCTGAGTATCCTTTAGTATTCCAAACGGTTCAACGGGAAATTCATCGGGTATGTCAAAGAAGAGAAAAAGTATGTAAATATTACGAATTGGTACAGGTATGTATGTAAAGTTTATATACATTAACTTCATGAAATTGTGAGTTCATTATTTCCACGAGAATGATTTTATGAAAACATTGTGATTATTGGTCTATACTTGTGATGTATGAAATACATGATAAATTCTATTGATGATTATGTGATTGGCTTTCAGGCCAAATTGAGTTAAGATATAGCATGTTATATTCATGCAAATTGTGATTTGTCAGGATATATGAAAAAGGAAAGATTGGCATAATTGCCAATTAAAATGGTTATGAAAGTATGTGCAGATAAGAGTTTAGGGAATTGAGTGATGTTAAAGTATATGCTTGAAATATAAATACTCATAATTAATATGCATGTTTATTATGTGGTTTGAAATGATTTGTTAATTGTTGTTAAATGTTACAACAGAAAGATTACGGTTGTTGGGCTAATGCCAGAATATGTCAAATTATGCTTATAAGTTGATAGAGCAAACATTATTACTGAATAAAATTATAACCATGAGATTATGGTAGATTATAAAAATTTGTGTTCATATTGTTGAACATGATAAACACTTGGTAAGATGTGATTGAGTAAGTTATACTTATGAGACATAAATGACATGCATATGGATTTACATTATGTTGATAGTATGATATATGTATGGTTGAGGTTGCTTATTATTTACATATGAACTTACTAAGCTATATACATTGCTTACCCCCCTTCCTTTCCTATGTCTTATAGGGTTATTAAGCTAGCTCGGGTTGGAGATCGCCGGAGATCCTATCACACTATCAAGCTATCATTTTGGGTATAAGTGAATTCAAGTATTTTAAGTATATGGCATGTATAGGGACTATGTCAATTTGTTATGTGTGTCATTATTAATTTGGCCATATGTGTTAGCTTGTAATTGCTAATGCTTCATCTTATATATGTAGCCATGAATGATGGCTTATGTTGATCATAAGTTTATTCATATGCTAATGCCCTCTTGTGAATATGAAATTAGTATGTTTTTAATGGGCTAAGTACGATGTTATAAGCATGATAAATGATGGTATAAGAATGACATGTTATTGTTTTGCTTGTGGTTGTTTGGTTGCATTTATATGCCTGAATTTGTGCCATGTGATGTTGTGTAGATGTGTGCAAGTGAGGGTGGCAAAATGGCTTGGTAAATAGCCTTATTTTTGTCCACAGGGTTTACCCCACGGGCATGTGTTCCGGTCGTGTGTCCCCTGCACCTTAATTTTGAAAAATAGAATGTCCAAAATTGAGCACACGGGTAGAGACACGGGCGTATGTCTCAGCCGTGTGTGCTACACGGCCTAGCACACGGGCGTATGGCACGACCGTGCGGCACAAGTCAGAGAGCACCCTAATTTGAACATGGCCTGCAGCACGAGCGTGTCTAAGGGTTACACGGGCGTGTCCCTTTTACCGTACGGGCGTGTGAGCCCTGTAACATGGAAATTTTTTTAAGTTTTGTAAAATTTTCTAAAATTCTCGGTTTAGTCCCGAGCTACTTCCAATGTATGTTTTGGGCCTCGTAGGCTAATTTTACGGATGATATGAATGTATGTGAAAATTTTTAAATTTGAATGGAAATTACATCTCGGTTTTGTATGTTTGCTTGTGTTTAAGTCCGGTAATGCCTCGTACCCTGTTCCGGCGTCGAATACGGGTAAGGGGTGTTACATTAGCTGCTCACCAAGGAGGGGTTTCTTTGGAGACACGACATGCAATGGGAGGAGGAGGCGATGAGCTTTTAAGGTATTGCTAGATGAGTGGAGGTGTTGTGATTTGTTGCATTTTCGATTAAGAGCATTGACTGTTTAAAATTTCTTCATTCGGTTGGTTCAAGCGGAGAAACGCATCTAGATTGGAGGATTTTATGGCTGGCATACAAGGAAACTGTTGGGTTTCTGTCTGCTTCTTTTTCTGGTTTTGTTTTCTTTCTTTTTACCTGGTTTTTGCAAATGGTTTTAGATTGAATGCTTTTATTTTTTTATTTTTATTTTTTTGTAACGTGGCTTTGGGAACTGCACTAGCCATTTCATTTTTTTTAATTTAATTTACTAACTTAATTTACTAATGTTAATTTAATAATTATATATATAATATATATAATATCCTCATAAACATACACTATCAAAATCTATAAAAACAATGGTCTATCTATTTAATAAGTCCTTCAATATTGATTCACCTTATAATTTAGTATTAATTCTTACTTTTATCACTTATTTGATTTAGTCCCTTTATTTTAATTAAACACTCTTTCTTCAAAATTACTTAACCAAAATTTAATTCACTTCTAATATATATAAATATTTAATAAAATATTTACGAGTCTGGTTTAGGGAAATGAGGTCCCGATACCTCAATTTCCAAAACCAACGACTTTAAAATCGATACACTTGTACCTTGTCTAACTTTCTGATAATTGAAATTATTAGATCAACCTCAATATAATTGTAACAGCCCAGTTTAGACCCTAGTCAGAATAGTGGTTTCGGGACCACAAATCTGAGTCGAAAAATATTTTAATATTATTTTTCGTGTTTACAATATGTGATTGAGCATGTATGAAAATTCTGTGTGAAAATTTTATCAATTGTCTGCTTAATTTGTGAAAATGACTTAATCGCATAAAATGCAAAAGTTGTGTGCTAATTGTTAAAGTGCTTGATTGTCATGGATTATTAATTGTGGAGTCCTTAAATTGAAATTATACCATTTGAAGCATGCATGGACGGTTAAGGACATTAAATATACATGTTTTCTATGTTATATTAAAAGGGCTAATTTAGTAAACTATGTATTAATGTATAAAAAAATAAAAAAAATAAGAAAAAGAGGCCATTATCATCTTCTTTGGTCGAAAATACAAAGGAAAAAGAAAAAGAAAAAGAAAGCTAGGGTGCGGCACTTGTGAGCTCCAATTGGTAAGTATTTTGAGCTTGGTTTTTGATAATTTCTACGTTTTTGTGATTGTTGCTTTGTGCTTTAGCTAACCCATGTCTTAATTTTTGAATTTGTTGGTGATTTTGAGATATTCCATTGATGAATGTTTGAGCTTTGTGATAGTTGATGATGAAATATGAAAGATAGGTGATAGATTAACATATTTTGTCTTTGAATTTTTGGTGAATTTGAGTAATTTGGGCTAAATTGTGAAAGTGAGAAATTGGAGGACTAAAATGTGAAATAAATGAAATATGTGGGCTAGTATGAACATAAGGAGAATTCGGCTAGGCATGTGTGAAATGAAATTATGTGAATTTGATGATTTTATGAAATAGGGACTAAAGTGTCAAAATGTGAAAATGTGAGGGCTATTTTGTAAAATGCCCTAAATATGTGTGTTTGGACTAAATTGAATGATTTGGTGATTGAATGAGCTAAATTTGGATATGTATAGATCAAGAAAAAAGGGATTTGGATCGAGATCGAGGCAAAGATAAAGTGCTCGATTAATCGACTCGTTTTGTTACTTCGACGTCCGAGGTAAGTTCGGATATAATACGAGTTGTTATATTTATGTCTAAGTGCTATGAAATGAATGAACATGTGATTATTGAATTAGAATTTCTATATGTGGAATTGAGAAATGTGGCACTAAGTGTGCGTAATTAGAATCGAAACAGAGGTGAATAGCACTGTGTGTGCGAAGTAATGGAAGCCTCAGCTTTATTGATTGGCACTGTGTGTGCGATACTGAGATAAATTCGGTTTAATGTAAAGGCACTAAGTGTGCGATGATATTTAAGCTTCGGCTATGAAATGGGCACTAAGTGTGCGATTGAAGCGAAGAAAGAACGAAGATTTATCGAAATGTGGTATCGAATATTGAGTAGCAAGAATGAATGTTAACTAAGTGTTGGCAAAGGTATGTTCGAAACCTATGTGGTTGATGATATCATTTATGGACAAATAGCTAGTTGTGTAAGCATATGTCTAAGAATAAGATTGTGCATTATTGTAATATAATCTATGTGATGGTTTAATTAGTATAGTGATTTGAATCATAGAGTTAAATGTATTATATTACGAACTTACTAAGCTTAAAGCTTACTGTGTGAAGTGTTTCTCTGTCTTACAGTGTATTTAAAGCTAACTCGGATCCGGGGATTGTCAGTGACTCAATCACACTATCGGCTATCTATTTTGGTATTTTTGGTAGATGTATATATTTGAATATGGCATGTATAGGCTAGTAAATATGGTATATATTTTGAGAGGTTTGGATCTTGCCATGTGATATGGCTAGACAAGTTAATGAATTTGGTACATGCTTTAGATTTGAGTGAAGATTGATCATGATGTGTATGTGAGTTCTAAGTGAATGACCTTGTGATATGTTTTGGTGATAAGAATGTATTATGCTCATGACATGAAATGGAATGGATAAAAGGATGCATAAATTACATTGTAATGCCCCAGAATTTGGGCCTAGAATTATTGGGCCTTGAGCAAGGGAACGGTTAGAAAATTGTACATAAAAGTTTATGTGAGCTAGGAAATGACACAATTAAATGTCTGCTCAAGCGGTTAAGGGTCCTGAGAGGAGTTGGAAAAGTCCTGGGTTCAAACCTGGGCTTTAGCAAAAATTTTGGTTTTAAGTGGATAAAACCCTGGATGCTTGGATGTAGGCCTTTTAAATTATTGTGTTAAAAAAATGACACAAAGAAGCTTGTGGTCTAGTGGTTGTGGCGTCATTAAGGTTGCAAGGGAGCCTAGGTTCAAGTCTTGGCTCTTGTAATTTATTTTGGTTTTTCTTTTAAAGGAACCTGGACTTTGGCCTTTAGACCTTTTAGTTAATTGAAGATAAAATGTGACACGAAAGAGCTTGTGGCAAGGAGGCAAGTGGCGTGTTGAGCTATTGAGGGGGGGCTTGGGTTCGAATCCCATTGCAAGCAAAAAGGATATTTATTTTGCTAGCATGAGGCGACAGGAGTTTGAGGTGGTTTCGAACTCTGTTGGGTGAGAGTTTGAATGGGTCTTGGAGGTTGTTATGGAGGATATCAAGGAGGGATAAGGGGAGAGATTTGAGGAGATTTTCAAGGGATTTGGAGGAGATGAGTGTTGTAGCCGAATTGTGCAACTTCTATGTGCAAATTCGGCTAGGGGAACCCATTTGGTGCATTACGGCAATGTGAGAGTGAGTAGGTGCCGACTTCTTCTGGTATTTTCGGGTTTTGTTTTCTTATCTTGGAACATTTTTTACCATTCGGGTTCTCTTTTCTTTCAACATTATTTCTCATTTTGCGTTTGGTCACTCTGCCGGAACCATTAGACTTCAAGTGCCTAGTTCTAATTATTTCTTTCTGAAGTCTTTTTCTCTCATTATTCTTTGGTCGAACTTAACATCTCTCTGCTTCTATTTTCTCTCGACCCAATTCAACCCCTCTCTACTCTTATGTTGTTATTTTTCTTCTCGGTTTCTTTAGGGCCGAATAGTTCTTCTTCTTCTTACTATTTCTTTTGGTTTTCTTCATAACCTAACTTCTCTCTCGCATTAACATATTCTTTTGATACTAAGCCGAATCTCTGTTTCTCTTTCTGTTTCCCTTCGGCTCATGGCCTTGAACTAGATAGCAATCTCGTTCTTCTTTCGCTGTGTCGGTCGGGGTTTGGAGGTCACCTAGACATTTGGTAAGCTCTTATTCTTTCTTGTGTTGTTGGATGCTAAGCGTTTTCTCTTTCTTTAATAAATGTTTCCTTTGGTTGTTCACGCGTGGTCGAATCCCTTTTTCTTCCCCGATGATGGTGGTGGCACTTTCGGTTTTTAGATCATTGCAAGGGGTGAAGGGGTTTGTCAAGGATCATAGTGGTAGTCAATGCTTTTCTTACCTCGCAATCTAAGGTAATCATTTGGGCTAATATTGTAAGATGTTAGCCGATTATTCTGGTGTTGGGTTCCTAAATCTTTTGATGATTTCAATCTTGTAATAGAATTTGTGGACAGGCAGATACACGATTAATCGGGTGATCGATTCTGTTAGTAGTTTAAGAAGGCTAGGGACATCCGATCAAGCAAGGCTCAGGTTTGACATTCGGGAGTTTCTGCGCTATTCCAAAAGGGGTGTGTATCTGTACACCGTAAAACATTACTGTTGTAAAGCCGAAAGGGTGTGTGTAACTATTTTCATAAATGATAATCGGCTTAAAAGCCGAAAGGGTGTGTACACACCCTGATCTGACTAAAGCACGGCAAAAGTCGAAAAGCCAAAAATACGGCGATTGAGGCCACATGGGCATGCGAACGCTCGTGTGGTGAACCGAGCCCACAAAACATGGGCGTTTGACTGAAGAGGCCACTACGAGTGTTCTCGTGCACTTGGGCCGTTCTGGGCCTCGTTGGGCCAAAATGGGCCGTGTGGGCCCAATAGGCTCGTGGGCCCCACACGAATAAAATTTACAAAAAGTGGAAGAAACTGGATTGGGCTATGCAGATCACTTAGCCGTGATTGAATTTGGGCCAAATGGGCCACACGAGCGTGTGGGCTCACTTGGGCCGAATATTGGGCTTTGAGCCCATCTACACCGTTTTGACCAAATATGTTATCTGTGTCGCTCGAGGTGACTGTAGACCTTTGGGAAGGTTGTAAAATGACTGTAATACCCCTGTAGGGTAAAATTATCGAAATGCCCCTGGAGGGTAAATGACTGTTTTGCCCTTGTGGGTAAATGACCGCCTTAGACTATGAATTTGACTGATTTGACTGTGATCGTATGACTGTGTTTTAACTGACTTAACTGTGGTCGTGTGACTGATATGCTTTTAATGTATGTTTAAATGATCATCTTGAGCATGGCCATTCATATACACTGTGATGATTGAGCATGACATACACGACATATTGCATGGGGTTGGGACATTGTTACGGAGGAAGTGTACAGCCGTTGTCGTTCTGTACAAGGCTTTTAGCCTTTCTGTGATATTTATGGCTTTTAGCCGTTCTGTCTACGACGCTGATCCGTTCTGTTGACTTAGTGTCGCAACCGGTGCTAAGCTTGGTGTGTTGGCTGGGTGGGTCAATTTAATCCCCACAGGAGTGTAGGGTTGGACAGGAGACGGAGTGCAGGGTTGGTTTGGGTATTTATGCATTGCATATACTAATGCTGATATTGAGATGGGCTTAGGCCCAGATATATGTGATATGTGACTTTTGATATGGGCTAAGGCCCAGTTGCCACCGTTACTAGAATGGGATAAGACCAATTGGTTCTGTTATGGGCTGTGACCCAAATGATATTGTTTTGAGCTTTGGCCCACATATACTCTGAACTGAATTGTACTGTTACTGTTATTGGGCTCGAGCCGAGGCGATTCTGTTTACGTATTAGATTCTGATTTCTTTAATAAGGGGATTACACACAGAGTTTTTCGTAAACTCACCCCGTTTTTAACCTTTCAGGTAATCCCCAGCGTTAGACGGTTCGGTGCTGCGAGGGACTCGGAGATGGCCACACTACTGCTCTTGTTTTCGTTACTTGGCTTTTGTTTACTAATAGTTTTGTCTGGGTTTTTATATTTGTAATAAGGCCTCTCCAATTTTATAGCTTTCGATTTGAGATTTTAATCGATATGAGTTATACTTGTTAGAGGTAGAACGTGGTTTTCCCAAAACGATAACTGTTTTCAAAACACTATGTCTTCGCAACGATTTTTAAGCTTCCACAACAAATAAGGTTTTAAAGGTAATAATGTTGTAAAAAGGGAATAACTTTTTAATAAACCACGATTGAAAATGAACAAACACAAATTGAGGTTTTGTACAAGTTTTACATGGTTTCAAAGTTTTAAATTTCAAGAAGGGTTTTCAATGAAAACATGGTTTTCGAAAAACACTTCGATATGACATGCCAGATTCGGGGTTTGGGGTGTTACATACATGATTTTGTATGTGTAATTGTTACTTTGTAATGTTAAGTTGAGATGGAATTGTATAGGAAGAGGTATGATGATGCTAAGAGATTATATTGACTATGATTTGGTATGTTTGGATGTCATTTGGGGTATGAAATTGTGTTGATTTATGCTTATAGATGTGACCCAAAGTGTGGGTGGCAAATTGGCCTTGTAAATGGCCTATATTTGCCCACACGGTTGAGCACACGGGCGTGTGGCTCGACCGTGTCCTTCGTGGTTGTATTTCAAAACAAGTCAGACTCGACCACGGGTTGGACACACGGGCGTGTGACTAGCCGTGTGGTGCAAGTCAGTGTCGACCACGGGTGAGACACACGGGCGTGTCTCAGGCTGTGTCGACAAGTCAGTATGTATGCCCTGTTTTGCCACGGCTTGGACACACGGGCGTGTCCGAGGCCGTATGAGGCACACGGCCTACCTACACGGGCGTGTGACCTCTGCAGCTTTAAAAAAGTTTGATTTTTCAAAAAAATTTGTATGTGTTCGGTTTAGTCCCGACCTCTTTCTAACACGTGTTTAAGGTCTCGTAGACCTCATTAAGGGACTATATATATATATATTGATATGTTTGAATCATGTTAAACTTTGTGTTGAGAAATGATTGTAAATGTTCCAATTGTTCGGTAATGCTTCTTAACCCTAGACCGGTGACGGTTACGGGTTAGGGGTGTTACAATAATATTGTAATACCTTTGTAACTATGAATAAATAATATTCACTAATTCTATCTTTGGAAAACAACATTCCAAAACCACTGTTTTCGACTCCATTGACTTTTGGGTCGTTACAATTAGGCTCTTTCATTTACTCTATCTTGTCGATTTAATTAGCATGCTTTCTCTTTACATCGATTATATATTGCTTATGAATGCCATGAGGAACTAATCCTTCTATGGGGGATTAGCGAGTGGAGGTATGATCTGTTAACTATTTTGTAAGGTTACTCAACGGATTAGTTGTTTGAGAAAAGGAGAACATGAATCAAACCCTAGGCCTGACAACCCCGGGAAGTCATCAAGGTGGGAATTAACCTAAAATTGGTATTTCCCATTTGTGAACACCTTAACCCCAAACCAATCTGTACTGTGAGGTCAAAAGATAAGTAGTTTTTGCAGACTCATTATGTTAGTGGAAGATTAGAAGATCCTGCTAAGGTAGCGACTAGTTGATTTACGAAGAACCCAAAACAACAGTTGAAGGAGATTACTGGAAAGAGCTAATCACCCCTAATCATAATCACCCGTAATCATATTTGATTTATTCTTCCTTTTTAATATCTTGAATTTTATCTTTTTATGTTGTTTTACTTTTATTATTATAAAAACCCCAAAAATCATTTCTTTTATATTCTTCGTACTATAACTAAATTTAAAGTACTAATTAGATATTTTAGTGTGTAGGTTAGAATTGATCTAGCACTCGCCTCTCTCGGGTACGATCCTTAGAGTACTCACCCACTCCATTGTAAAACTATATTACAACTAGACCCGTATACTTGCGGATACCGCCTCGTAATTCTATATTTTATTGCAATATTCACACTCTGGAAGTTAGTACATTCGAAGGTGGTCACTAACTCAAGTTGTTGCTCATTTGGAGACTTTTTCAAATCGACGGTCTCGTGCTCATGGCAGTGATCATAAAAGTGAAGATGTTCAAATCAAAGATACGAGAGTTACCTCATGTGTTCTAAAGCATTCACTCGTGGATTTGCAACCAAGGAGAGATAGACGTATCCTTTATGATGAATCTTTCATTTGGATCCAATGGAAGTCCAATAGTTGGGATTCTCTAAATCCAAAACCAACTTGTAAATATCAAGTTCGGATAGTGAAAGGAAAAGAATTTGAAAAATAAAAAGAAAGAGAAAAAGAACATGAGCATGAAAAAGAAGATGAAGTAAAAGAGATTGAAAAAGAGAAAGAAAATGAGGTTAAGAAAAGTAAGGAGAGTGTGAGTGATGAGAGTTTGAAGAGTGAAAATAAAAATGAGGTAAAAGAGGAGAGTTCTCTGGTGAGAGGAAGAAATGAAAAGCAAGAAATTACTCAAGCAAGGGTGAGGGGTGATTTATTTAAGCTTAACACGAAATTGCTTAGTGTTTCTTTGTTTTTGGTTTTTGGATAACCATTATTGAACGTTTCACTTCATTACTCACCCAACGAAAGAAGGTTCCACTTGATTGAGAAAGGTAAATTGATAAGTGAATATACTCATTGAGTTTTGGTAGGTAAGAAAGGTAAAGAGACCATGGATTTTGATTTAAGAGTGCATTCTTTGAAATTTGATAATAAGTTTGTCACTAATTTTGTTTTTTAAAGAATTTCCTTACGACAAGCTGTTTGCATGGTCTAATGTTCTAAAAAATGAATCGTCACATACAACTCTTCATTTTTTTTATTTTTATTTTTATGTTAATCCTATGATTCATTGTAGGAAGTTTTTATGGTTGAACATGTCTTTTCGAGGAAAGTTAGTGAGTGACTTTTACTTGAACTTTCATCCACCCAATTTTTCTTTGTTTGAAATTTTTGATGAGATTTCTAGCTTAGATGGAGAAAATAAAGCGCAGTTGGTAAGAATTATCCATGAGAAAGCGAAACAACGAAATGAAAAGACTAATTTTTCCAATGCTAACAAAGCGAATAGGAGGCGCAAGCAAGTTGTGTTTGACCCTAACAAAGGGTGGAGAAGAAAAGAAAAGAGAAAGGGTGTAGAAGGAAAGATAAAGCGCGGTGGTTGTCATGGTGGAGAAGGCGACGCTCGGGGAGATGTTTGGAGAGAAAATAAGAGGGGAAAGATGGTTGGTGGTGGTTCGGGGGTGAGGTGTTGGTGGTGCACAACTAGTAAGGGTGGAGGAAAAAATAGAAGAAAGGGAATAGGGGGAGGTTGAGAGCTAAACAAAATAGAAAAAAGGAGAGGAAATGAAGAGGGGAGTAGGACGTTGGTTGGCAAACAGTAGTCAACCTAATCTAGGTTCAATGTACCTTACACAAGGTAAAAATGGAAAAAAAAGGCAAGAGAGGGAGACAAGGGAGTGAAAAGGGGATCATGTTTCATCTTCATAAGGTAAGTTTGACTCATGAAGATGGAAAAGAATCTCCTATGTATGACATATATAGGTGGATGGAAAGGGTGTTTTAGCACATAGGAATTTCACCAAAAATTTAATTAAAAAGATGATAAAGTAGAGACTTGAACCTAGAACCTCTAGGATATTAATTAAACACTTAACCACATGGCCACTTTCTTCCTTGTTTTCAATTTAGCAACAAAATAAATAAAACTATGGGATGTGACATGGGGATCGTCTTCAAACTTCGACTTGCCAAGAACTCTTTCTTGGAGGGAAGATTAGAACTGATTGAAGAGAGTTGTTGGATCTACTGTTTCAAAGGCTTCTTAGGGTGTCTATTCAATCATCCATACTCCATCTTTTATCTTTAATTTCGTCCATCCATCATCCTTTTCATCTCTTCTTTAGTTTTACTTGTTGTTTATTTTATTTATTTGCTTTCTTAAATCTAATCACTTTAAGTTCAAATTTTTCCAGGTTCAAGAATCCAAAGATTCATTTGGTTTGTATTTTTATTTGGCTCCAATAACATCAAATCCAATCAAATTTAGGAGTTTTTCTCCAAATCGAATATGTTTCCTTCTCCATTTTTTTTTATTTTGATCATTATTGTTCTCTTCATTTTTGTTTTGATATTTCTCATCTAAAAACGTTGTTGTTTATGTCTGAGGTTCATCAGATCGTATGAAATCATCGAATGAGTTGGACCTGTCGCATATCGATTATTGTTGCCACCAGAATTGGAAAATATTCATAATGTATTTCACGTGTCAATGCTTCGTCGATACAGATCTGATCCATCACATGTGATTCCTCCGTCTGAGATTGAAATCCGATCTGATATGACTTATGAAGAAGAACCGATCCGTATCTTAGCTCGCGAAGTGAAAGAATTGCGAAATAAGAAAATTCCGATAGTTAAGGTACTATGGCATCGTCACGGAGTTGAAGAGGCTACGTGGGAGCCTGAAGATTCAATGAAATAACAATACCTGAATCTGTTTAACGGTAAGATTTTCGGGGACAAAAATCCCTAAGGGGGAGAATTATAACAGTCCGGTTTAGACCCTAGTTGGAACAGTGGTTTCGGGACCACAAATTCGAGTCAGAAAAATATTTAAATATTATTTTCTGTGCTTATAATATGAGATTAAGCATGTGTGAAATTTCTGTGAATTAATTTGTCAGTTTGTGTGCTTAATTTGAGAAAAGGACTAAATCGCATAAAAGGTAAAAGTAGCCTTCTATTTGATTGACTGGCCTAATTGATATGTCTTCTTATATATGAGGCCTTATGTTGTAAATTGGCCTTTCAGCAATGTAGTGGACGGCATATTGAATAACATGTTGTTTATTTTTTTTATATTTATTAATTATGAAAGTTAAAATAATATAAAACATATTATATGATATAATAATAAAAAACAAAAGAAATAAGGTAGTGGAATGTTCATCCATTGTCCACCGAATATTGAAGAAAAAGAAAGAATAAAAGCTTTCAAGGGTTCGGCTATAATTTGGCTAAATTAAGGTAAGAGTTTTGTTTGGTTTTTGATAATTTTTACGTTTTTGTAAGCGTTGCTTAGTGTTCTTCAAAACCCATGCCTTAATTTTGTGAATTGATGATGAATGTGAAATATGCCATTGATGATTTTGCAAGCTTTGTGATGTTTAAGGATGAAATATGAAAGATATGTGATAGATTAACATAGTTTGTCTTTGGATTTTTAGCGATTTTGAGTAATTTGGACTAAATTGAGAAAATAATATTTTGAGGGACTAAATTGTGAAATAAATGAAATGTATGGACTTGTATGAGCATGGGTAATATTCGGCCTAAGCATGGTGTGTGCAAATTTTGTGTATTTTATGATTTTGTGAAATAAGGACTAAAATGTCAAAATGTGAAAATGTGAGGGCTAATTTGTAAATTGCCCTAAATATGTGTTTTTGGATTGAATTGAATGATTTGATGAATAAATGGGTTAAATTTGAATATCTATAGATCAAAAATCGAAGAAAACGAATTTAGATCGTGGAAAGTCGAAAGTAATTGAATAGCCGTTCATTTCCGTTCTTCCCGTACGAGGTAAGTCAATATACAAATAAATGTATTTACATTGATATATGTATGTACATGTGAAAATTTATCATGATGAATGTACATGAGATGATGAGTACATGAAATACGAGATAGTATCGACATGGTGTCAACATCCAAAAAAGTCTCGTACGAACCTAGGAATAGATAGGTTTACATATGTCATGACATAGGTGTCCGATATGTGATATCGTGTAAGACCACGTCTGGGACGTTGGCTTTGATATGAGACATCGTGTAAGACCACGTCTAGGACGTTGGCATCGATTTGAGATTTACGTGTAAGACCATGTCTGGGACATTGGCATTGTATTGATTCGTGTAAGACCCTGTCTAGGACAGTGGCATCGATATCTGTTTACATGTAAGACCACGTCTGGGATGTTGGCATTGTACGACTATTTCGAGCATTCTGAGTATCTTATTTGATTTCGAACGGTTCAACGGGAAAATCCGAGAAAAGTACGTCTATGTGAAATGTATAAACGAATCAGGTACGTATGAATTGTACACTAAGCAAGTTTATGAAAGGTAAGTGTTTGTATGAACTTACCTAGATGAGATATGTGAATAGATTTGATAAGGTAAAATGTGTTATATGTGTGAATGAGCTATGATCTAATGAAGTACAAGGTGATGCATATATGTTGGTATGCAAATGGCTAATCAAATGAGCTATTAATGTGCAAATGAGCTATTAATGATCTTATATTTGAGATGAATAATGAATGCTTATATGTTAAGTTTATTTGTATATGGCTTACTAAGCTTTTGAAAGCTTACTTTGTGTGTGTTTTTCTGTTTTATAGATCGTCAAAGCTACGAAAGGCTCGGGGTTCATCAAGGATCGTCATCACACTACTCAAACTTATTTTGGTACCTTTTGAAAGTGTATATACTAAGTATGGCATGTATAGGCTAGTTATTTTGGAATATGTTGAGATATGTTCATGGCCATGTGTTTTGGCTAGATAAATGGTTGTGATATGAATGACTATTCATGTCCTATGATGCTTAGTTTTGGTATAGCTTGATAGCAAATGAAATGGTCATATGAATGGTAAGTTTATTGATGCATAGTTAGCATATTATGGTGGTATGTTTATGAAGTAAAATTGGAATCATATTGATGGGAAGATGCCATATTGTATTGGTAAGATTGTGGATGAAATTAGATTAGAAATGGTTATTATTTAGTTGAGCTAAATATTGCATAAGATGTTGTGATTGAGATGCCTTTGAATGTTTGAAAAGGTTGGTTAATTTGGCATGAATTGAATTGGTATGATGCTTGTAGGGATAGCCCTTAGTGTGGGTGGCATTTTGGCCTTGAAAATGGCCTATAATTGTCCACACGGTTGAGCACACGGGCATGTGACTTGACCGTGTCCCTCGTGGTTGCATTTCAAAAACAAGTCAGACTCGACCACGGGCTGGACACATGGGCGTGTGACTGGTCGTGTGGTGCAAGCCAGGCTCGACCACGGGTGAGGCACACAAGCGTGCCTCAGGCCCTGTGGTCAAGTCAGTATGTATGCCCTATTTTGACACGGCTTAAACACACGAGCGTGTCTGAGGCCGTGGGAGGCACACGGCCTGCCCACACGGGCGTGTGACCTCTGTAACTTTGAAAAAAATTTAAATTTTTGAAAGTTTCTGTATGTGTTCGGTTTAGTCCCGGCCCTATTCTAAAGTATGTTTAAAGTCTTGATGACCTATTCCAGGGACACTTTGATTGGATTTGATAATTATATTATGAAATGTATGTAAAAGGTTCTGATTCGTCTGGTAACGCCTTTAACCCTAAATCGGCGATGGTTACGGGTTAGGGGTGTTACAATTTATGAGTGGCCTAATAAAAGAACTCACTAAGTTCTCTCGAACTTACAGAGTTAACTGATGTTTGCAGGATTTACAAGGTTGATTGAAGACTTAAATGAGGGATCAAGCTAAATGAAGTGGAGATCGAGGGTCGTTGTTGGATCAAGTCATGCACATAAGAAGGGGGTACTATTGGAGGCTTCGCCTTAAGATTGATCATATGGTGTAACCAAACGAAATCTTTAGAGTCTGGATTTGGAGTTAGATAAACTTAAGTTAAAAACCTTAAGGGTCTCATTGTAAACAAATAGTCTGACTAGAAACAAAAACTGTGAGGATCCAAACATTCAGTGGTTTAAAGCCCTGGTTGTAAGAATTAATTGGATTTTATTTTTAAGAATTACTATTTATTTTATTTTAGTCTAATTCATAACAATTTAACCGATAAAAAAAATTAAGTATAGGTGAAACCAGTCCAACCCTGATGCTCCGATCCGACGGACGGGTCGGGTGTAGAGTGTTACAGGTTGGGTCCAGTCTAATGTACTGTCAGTCCAGTCAGTCATATCTATGTCTCTATTGTCGAAACCATTTTTTTAAAAACGGGGATCGACTTTAAAATGAAGTATGGAGTCGCCACCGATCTTTACTTGGTGTGATCGGATCACCTTTGTTTTAATAAAACGTTTTGGTTTACTAAAACAGTGTTTTTGGTCTACGAAGTTTTGAGAAATCGGGTTCGGAAGTCGGTTACGTGCGAGGAAGGGTTAGCACCCTCGTCACGCCCAAACTTGGTACCTAATTGATTAGTTAATGTCCTAATGTCAAAAATTGAAAAAGATTTTTAAATACAAACCATTTAGAAAATGTTTGGATAATTCGAATTGGAGATCGAAATTCTCTTGTTCCGAAAAGATGAAATATCATATCCAGCACGATAGGACCCGATGTTTCAACCCTCGATACCAAGATCATTTCATGATTTCCAAAATTCATGCATTGAAAATATCAAAAGGATATTCGATGATTTGGCTAAACGAAAAATCAACACCCAGCACGATTGGACACGATTTCTCAGATTTCCAAACACAAAACATTGCCTTATTTAGAAATCCTTATCCCGAGATAACAAAACGTCACATCCAGTGAGTTAGGACACGACAATTTTGAATTATCAAGAATAAGTTTTTTATTTGACTTTTATGCCTTGATTTTAAAAAGAAAATAGTAAGTTCTTTGCACTCGATAAGAAAAATTGAAACCCAGTAAGTTAGGGTACGATTTTCTTTCGAGACTTAGAACACGAAGTATTTGCTCATTTCAAAAATCGAATAAAAAATGATATGATCGTAGTAAAATGAAAGACGCCAATGTGCATAATAGAATAAAAATAATGGCAATAATATAAATGATAATATAAAGGCATGGATAAAATAAAAACAAATCAAATGATAATAGGTAAAAAATGATAAATCAATAAATAAATAGATAGAGTAAAAGAAAATGATTGCAAAAGCATAAACCTATAGCAAAATAAATAATAACAAAAATATAAGCTTACAAAGAAATCGACAAAGAAATACTATATACAATAGTTTAAAAATAATAGAACAATAATAATAATAACAAAAATATGAAATAAGAATAATAAAAGATATAATGGAAATACATTAATAAATAAATAATAATGATAAATAATAATAATAATAATCATAATGATAATAGTAATGGAAATAATTATAACTACTTATAAAAATTGAAAAATGAATAAGCCGTAATAATTATAACAATAATAAGATATCAATGATAATATAAAAAGGGTAATAAACAAATAGATATTAATAATAACTAATAAACTAGTAAAATAAAAGCATAAAGGGTAAGTAATAGTAAATAAAATAAATAAATAAATAAATAGAATAAAGTAAAGATAATAACAATAACAAAAATAATACTATAAAGGTAATATGTTAATAGTAACAATAACAATAAATAATAATAATAGTAATAACGAATATAAAACCAATTAATAATAAAATAACAAAAATGACTAATTTAGGCTTAAGACAGAAATTTGGGGGGGGGCAAATCCGTAAATAAATAAAAAGAAAAAGGGGAAAAGGACTAAAATATAATGCGCGTGGAAGCGCAAGGACCGGATGAGAAATTATTCTTCCTGGTTCCCTACGCATATTCAGCATGACAACCTTAAAGGACCGAATTGAAAAGTTTCACGAAATTAAAGGGCCAAATCTAAAATAAAAAAAAGAAATGAAGCTTGATCAAATGACACTACAAAAGGGAGGGACCAGAAGCATAAATCTCCCTTTTAAAGTGGGAATGCGCAGATTCATTCCCCCCAGACTGCTATTACATTCAATGTTTTAAAACCTTTTTTATTCTTTATTCATTTCAATCTCTGTTCAAAAAAAAAAGAAGCTAAAATTTTAAAACTTCTCCCCTCCCCCTTTCGTCTTCTTCTATCAACGAGGTTCCCTCCGGCGAGTTCATTTGCTAGCCATCGCACCACCATCACGTCTGGTGGCCAACGGCGCGCAAACATGGGCCTTAATACCCCGTTCGAAGCCCCCTTTGAAGCCCCGATCTTTAGCGTCAAAGAAGAGAGGAGAAAGGTCCCTCCTCCGTTTCGGGTTTGGTTCCGACGACGGAAAGGAGACTCCAACGTCAAGATCCTGGGAGTTTTGGTAAGGACCTTCCCTTTTCCTCTTTTTTATTATTTATTGTAAAAATCTTAAAATAATAAAAAATAAAAAAAGCGAAAATCAATGAGAGCGATAGTAAATCAAAATGAGAATGAAAATGAAATCAACTTTAAATCTCTTATTTTCTTTTTGATTTTTGCTTTGGTATTCGTATTTTTATTATTTTTTTATTCTGAAAATCCCCATTTACAAAGATCTGCTTCTTCGGTTTTATAGCCAATAAAATACAAAAATACAATGTTTTCTTTTTCTTGTTTTTCTTTGTGTCTTTGTCCTTTTTGCGTGTTTGTAGGTGCTAGGAGCGTGGTGGAGCGGTGGAGGAGCCAGGCCTTGGGTGTGGTGCTTGTGGCGAGGAGCTAGGCCTTGGGCGTGGTGCGTTGGCGCACATGGGGCTGCGCGGTGGTGGCGAGAGGTGTCGACGGCCATGGCAGAAGGGAGTGCGGCTAGGGTTTCACGAACCCTAAAATTTCCTAAAATTTTTTTAATGTTTTGGGCCATTTGGGCCGTATGTAATTGGGCTCGTTTTGGACTGTTCAATTTGGACTTTTGATATATTTTTTGTTGGTTTTTATATTTCTGGTTTGGGCCCGGGCTAAAATTGGGCTCTACAGCTGCCCCTCTTTGCTCATTATCGTGTAACGAGAATAGAGCAAAGACTTTAAAGAAGACCAATTTCGCCCGATCTTGTTGAGTCTCGGCGCTTCTCTTCTTCTTCAAGTAGCCTCGCTCTAGCCCAATGCAACTTCAGAAATTTAGGGATTGGTGCTTCGATTTGCTTGAATGTAATTTCAGGGAGAAGAGATTTGTAACTTCGATCTACTCCGCTGGAACTTCAACTCTACAACTTCAAGAAGATAAGGCTGGTGTGATCTGCTCTACTGCAACTTCAGAGAGATAAGATCTGTGATTCATAGCTTCAATCTATTCCACTACAACTTCAGGGAAATGAGATTCGCTATTTCCAGTCTGCTCCACTGCAACTTCAGGGAGATAAGACTTTTTAATTTCAACCTGCTCCACTGCAACTTCAGGGAGATGAGGTTTTTCATGATCTGCTCTACTGCAACTTCAGAGAGATAAGATCTGTGATTTATAGCTCCAATTTGTTCCACTGCAACTTCAGGGAAATGAGATTCGCTATTTCCAGTCTGCTCCACTGTAACTTCAGGGAGATAAGACTTTTTAACTTCAACCTGCCCCACTGTAACTTCAGGGAGATAAGGTTTGCCATGATCTGCTCTACTGCAACTTCAGAGAGCTAAGATCTTTAATTTAGCTTCAATCTGTTTCGCTACAACTTCAGGGAAATAAGATCCGCTATCTTCAGTATGCTCCACTGCAACTTCAGGGAGATAAGACTTGTAACTTCAACTTGCTCCACTGCAACTTCAGGGAGATAAGGTTTGCCATGATCTGCTCTACTACAACTTCAAAGAGATAAGATCTGTAATTTAGCTTCAATCTGTTCCGCTGCAACTTCAGGGAAATAAGATCCGCTATCTCCAGTCTGCTCCTGCAACTTTAGGAATGCCAGACTGGTATCTTCGATCTGCTCCTGCAACTTCAGGAATGCCAGATCTGTGAATTCACCAATGTTACGGCACCGTCCTTTAGGGGACCTATCCTGTAAAACCAATTTTATGTGTTTATGCTTATGCCAAATGGTTAGGATGCAATGATAGGAATGAATCTAATGTTCCTAACTAAATGTATTATGGACGACATTCATGTGAATGCAGAATGTCATGGAAATGATTTTTTTTTTTACAATGATTAGGATGCAATGATCAGAATGAATCGAATGCTCCTAACTAAATGTGTTTTGAATGATGATGTATGAGCGAAAAATGAAATGATCCCTTTTTTATGCTTAGGGTTGTCACTGCTCGTCGTCCATCATAGTCTTATTGTTGACGTATTACGCCGCTATCTCACTCAGCTGGTACCTTTGCCAAAAATCATATTTTACTCAAATGAATTGCCTCAATGTAACTTCAAGGTCCATTCCATGGTACCTCTGAGACTTTAAGGCTTAACCATCTTCAAACCCTCTCACTGCAATTCAGGGGTATAGGATTTGAATCCTTTCCCATCAATTTGGTCTGTTATAATTCCCCGGATGCCATAGCAAGATATATATGTTTGCAGAATATCATTTTCCTCTCGAGGATGATCCCTTCTTCGCTTGGGTTGGCATTGCTCATTTTCCGTCAGGATTCTATCACCGACGCAATATCTTACTTTTTGTGTTCAATTGTTAGTTTTGACAAAAACTCTGAGGAGATAGTCTCAATTTAGACTCTTTCTTCTCAAATATCTTCACCCCTAAGCTTAGTGAGCTCTAAACAATAGACCTGTTTCGGGTTCTCGTATCATTTAGAAACATCCAAAGTAATATGCGAAACTCCTTTTGTGAAAGTGTTATTAGTCCACTAATCGTTATTTCAATGAAATGCTTGAAAAAGATTATAATGATGGACGAAACAGAAATTTATTGAGAGCAAAGCTCGAAATGAATAAATTAATCAAGATATCAATTTTTGAAAAAGCGTAAAATGAGAATGAATTAATCAAGATAACAAATGATATTTATTGGAAGCGTATCTTGAAAAGAATAAAATAATTGGGTAAGATGAATACTAGATGCCCTAGATATCGCAGCATGAGCTTCTCTGTTCAAACTTTTTGAGGACCGTTTTAAGCTCAATATGTGTTTAGGGGATCCGGAGTACGTTGTCGGTGCCCCAAGACGTAACATACTTTTTCATCGTTAATTCAAGCGTAGCAAGACTCTCAGATGCCCCACTTTCAACAAAATTTGAGCCGCCCTTTTGGGTTTTCAACTCAAATCCTCTTTGGCCTCAAAACGCCTTTTTTAGTTTTTCGCCTTGGCCTCTCCTTTTTCTTCTTTTTTTTCCTTCTTTTTTTTTTTGAATCTGAATTCACCGGATTGGGCAAGTCCTTGCCATCCATCTAGGTCAATATCCATGCTTCCCTAGAACAAGCCTTCTTTGCTACATAAGGTCCTTCCCAGTTTGGCATCCACTTTCTTCCTGATCCCTTTTATATGGGAAAAATCTTCTTGAAGCCCTATCATGAAATTTTCTAGGCGAACCTTTTTGTTGTAAGCTCTCATTATCTGTCCGTGACAGATAGCTTTTAACATTTTCCTTCAAATTCAACTGATCATATCGGTATTAAATCCATTCTACCTTTTCCAACTTCGGTTCTGATAAGACTCGAAAAAAGAATGTCGACTTCAATAGACAAAATACTTTTATTCCACAAATTAAGGCATTGCCCTGACGAAGTTCTTGGCCAATGTTTGATAAGCATAGAGGGTAAATGTAACTTCTTTATGCCAATCTTTACAAGTCTAGGTCATCTTCCTAATGATCATTGTTTTGTTGCTCTCTCCTTCTTTTTTTTTTTTTCTCTTAGGAAAAATTTACTGTACTGTAATGTGGCACTTGATCTTTGAACAGACCGCAAACTTTTGACATTGTGCGGTTAAATGTGATCTTTTTGACCCTTTTTTTTTGTCGGTATTCCTTCTTTCTTTTTCCTTTTTTGTTCTAATGACTATCGACTTTGTAATATTGGCCTACGAAGCTACTCCCACCCTCTTAGCGAAATAATTAATGCCTGCTAGAAGCTTCCGACGAGATCGTCGCAATAAACTCCATGCCCCCACATAGATGAGGTCTACGAAGAAATGAAGGAGGTACATGAATATTGTCTTCATAAATTTGGCATTCACGGCATAACTGATGCAATCCTTCCTATGGACGGACTGCCAGAATCTGAATCTCATGATTAGCTTGGCTATCGTGAATGTGATCTTCAAATACCCTTATGAACGTCTTCTAAAATTTCCTTAGCCTTAACAGCATACCCACGTCTCAGTAGTTCGGGCGTTTCTTGATATGATTGCGCGAAAACATCTTTGAAACAATGTCTCGCCTTATTTCTGTGGTGAGCTAGGCTCTTTTTCCTAGGCTCGCAATGTGCACTGACCCTTTGTAAGGTAGGATCTATTCTTCATCTTGCTCTACCATTCTTAACGAATCAGGTAGATAAGTCATAATCTCTATCATCTTCAAAGTCCTGAGATCCCTCTAGACACATATCTTGCTCAAAAGTAGACTCTGAGTCAGTAGCAGCATGGCTCATGTCGTTGATATCTAAGGACCTGTTGTAGGTACAAAAGAATATTCAAAAGACAAATGAATCTAAGGATAATTATTTATGTGGTATGAACATGAATGAAATAAATGAATAAAAGAATATTTGCTCAAAGTGAGACACAAAAATGCATTTTCATTGAAAATATAGATTTTGAACATAAGCCTATTTCACAAAAAGATTCTTATTGCTCCTAGGCTTAGAGCAATATGCATATTTTGGACATTACTCCGAACCAGTTCTAAAAATACAGGTATCTCTTCCACAGTCCCATTGTTCAAAACACTCCAACGTATGTAAGGGCTCGGAAACTTTGATTCCTCGGTTCACTCTTCAGATACGTCGTTAATGTTCAAATTCCCCAATATCAGGTTTTGCACTGGAGCCCTGAACTTGATGTACTCTTGATCTCATGCCCCCATCTATCATGGAACTTACAATGTTTACCCCTTTAATAGAAATATTGGGTAACGGATTTTCTGCACCAAAGGGATCATTGAATTTTACAATGCCCATTTTGATGAATCTTTTGACTAATTTCTTGAAAGCGGTACAATTTTCCATCGAGTGCCCCGTAATTCCTGCATGGTATTCGCATTGGGCGTTCACATCGTACCATTTAGGGTATGGAGGCTGTATTGGTTCCACGTAAAAAGGGGATACAACATGTGCTTCAAACAAAATTTGGTACAACTCCCTATACGTGATTGGGATAGGTGCGAACTGGAGTTTTTCTAAGTTCAGTTTTGGATCGGATTCTTGTTTTGGGGAGACCTGACGGCTGGTAGTTATAGTCCTTGGCTGGCTTACTGTAATTGGCTCTGAATAGCCCTTGTTACACCTTCTCGTACTATTCGCTTTATTTTCTTTTTTCTTCGAGGCTTTAAAAGTCCACTCTCCTTTTTCTTTTGTTTCTATCAGTACAACCGGTTTGGCTCGATCATCCTCCGGTTGAAACTCGAGTCAACCAGGGAAGTTCAACGATCTTGAGGTATTAATCGACATTGGGGTTTGATAATGACAGTGCCCCTTGTGGAGGCACGTCTAGTTGGGCCGAGATACTTATCGTGAATAAACGATGTCTTCATCATCATCCACACTTTGACCACCGGGCCACTCTTTTTCAAGCCCTCCGACTAGTAATTGGGTTAATCGGCGCATCATATTCATTTGATCTCGCATATCTGTTGAATTTTGGCCAATCGCTCTTGCAATCAGTATTTGCCTTTGCTCTAATCTCTCCAACCTTTGTTCCATATCTTCTAGGTTAACTGAAATAACTTCACCTAATTAGGGTCTTTCTACAAAATTTTAATGCATGTGATATGATGTAATGCAAATGCATGAAATGCAATGTAAATGCATGGTATGAATGCAAAAAGAAAGAGAGGCGTTGATTATGAATTCAATTCCATTAGAAGAACTTTTCTAGAAAACAAATTTCTTTACATAAAACGGATTGCATATACGGCTTTGTCCTCATAGCCCAGGTGAAAACACCAGTCCTCTTCTTCGTATCCGGATGTTATGGTCGTGTCCCGTGAACTTTCTCAATAGATGCCTCTTCTAGCTCCTTGTTGCTTGGTCCAGGCCGTACCTCTTAACTCACTTATCCTCCGCGATGTTCATAAGCTTCTTTTAGAAAATTGAGACATGATGACTCTCGAATAATCCTTGTCGGCTTGAATCCTCGGGCAAAGTCTTGTATTCCTCTGCGGACTATCAGCCCTCTCTCGTTGTTTACCTGAACTATGTTCGAACGACCGTATTATAATCCACTTTATCAAGTAACCCATTTCCTTATGACAAACTTTTCTATTTAGCAATCGAATATGAATCAACACCTCCTTTCTATGATGATGAAATGCAATGCAGTCAAAACAAAAAAACACGTCAGCACAAGAGAAATAAACAACAAAATAAAGTACCTAATCGTGTGACTACTAGGGTTTGGTTCTAAGGTAAGGGTACCTGAACCAGCAGATTCCTCAATCCTCACCCATTATAGGCTCATATGGATCAAGTTCGGTTCAGGGGAATACTTTTCCCTATGGCCATGTGGAGGTGAAAACCTCACGAAGACATAGGTACAGATGTATCCCGAAAGCAATCCACTAGCCCATGCGGAGGTGAAAACCTCACGAAGGTGTAGTTTCTTACTCCCACTTAAGGGTGCGACCCGACGGTCATGCAATGCCATGTGTGGAGATATACAAAAACTTGAAATACAAAAAACATGAATAAAATGATGACAAACTGTACAAAAACGGATGAAATGCAATGAAATGACCGTATATTAAAACCAAATTTTCATTTTTTGACAAAATGACAAAAGTTAATCAATTCACGGCTTGACTCTCTTATGTCCCTAGTGGAGTCGCCAAGCTGTCAAAACCATTTTTTTGAAAATGGGGATCGACTTTAAAATGAAGTATGGAGTCGCCACCGATCTTTATTTGGTGTGATCGGATCACTTTTGTTTTAATAAAACATTTTGGTTTACTAAAATAGTGTTTTTGGTCTACGAAGTTTTGAGAAATCGGGTTCGGAAGTCAGTTACGTGCGAGGAAGGGTTAGCACCCTCGTCACGCCCAAACTTGGTACCTAATTGATTAGTTAATGTCCTAATGTCAAAAATTGAAAAAGATTTTTAAATACGAACCACTTAGAAAATGTTTTGATAATTCGAATTGGAGATCGAAATTCTCTTGTTCCGAAAAGATGAAATATCATATCCAGCACGATAGGACACGATGTTTCAACCCTCGATACCAAGATCATTTCATGATTTCCAAAATTCATGCATTGAAAATATCAAAAGGATATTCGATGATTTGGCTAAACGAAAAATCAACACCCAGCACGATTGGACACGATTTCTCGGATTTCCAAACACAGAACATTGCCTTATTTAGAAATCCTTATCCCGAGATAACAAAACTTCACATCCAGTGAGTTAGGACATGACAATTTTGAATTAACAAGAATAAGTTTTTTATTTGACTTTTATGCCTTGATTTTAAAAAGAAAATAGTAAGTTCTTTGGACTCGATAAGAAAAATCGAAACTCAGTAAGTTAGGGTACGATTTTCTTTCGAGCCTTAGAACACGAAATACTTGCTCATTTCAAAAATCGAATAAAATATGATATGATCGTAGTAAAATGAAAGACGCCAATGTGCATAATAGAATAAAAATAATGGCAATAATATAAATGATAACATAAAGGCATAGATAAAATAAAAACAAATCAAATGATAATAGGTAAAAAATGATAAATCAATAAATAAATAGATAGAGTAAAAGAAAATGATTGAAAAATCATAAACCTATAGCAAAATAAATAATAATAAAAATATAAGCTTACAGCAAATCGACAAAGAAATACTATATACAATAGTTTAAAAATAATAGAACAATAATAATAATAACAAAAATATGAAATAAGAATAATAAAAGATATAATGGAAATACATTAATAAATAAATAATAATGATAAATAATAATAATAATAATCATAATGATAATAGTAATGGAAATAATTATAACTACTTATAAAAAATGAAAAATGAATAAGCCGTAATAATTATAACAATAATAAGATATCAATGATAATATAAAAGGGTAATAAACAAATAGATATTAATAATAACTAATAAACTAGTAAAATAAAAGCATAAAGGGTAAGTAATAGTAAATAAAATAAATAAATAAATAAATAAATAGAATAAAGTAAAGATAATAACAATAATAAAAATAATACTATAAAGGTAATATGTTAATAGTAACAATAACAATAAATAATAATAATAGTAAAAACGAATATAAAACCAATTAATAATAAAATAACAAAAATGACTATTTTAGGCTTAAGACAGAAATTTGGGGGGGGCAAATCCGTAAATAAATAAAAAGAAAAAGGGGAAAAGGACTAAAATATAACGCGCGTGGAAGCGCAAGGACCGGATGAGAAATTATTCTTCCTGGTTCCCTGCGCATATTCAGCATGACAACCTTAAAGGACCGAATTGAAAAGTTTCACGAAATTAAAAGGCCAAATCAAAAATAAAAAAAAAGAAATGAAGCCTGATCAAATGACACTACAAAAGGGAGGGACCAGAAGCATAAATCTCCCTTTTAAAGTGGGAATGCGCAGATTCATACCCCAGAGCATACTATTACATTCAATGTTTTAAAACCTTTTTTATTCTTTATTCATTTCAATCTCTGTTCAAAAAAAAGCTAAAACTTTAAAACTTCTCCCCTCCCCCTTTCGTCTTCTTCTATCAACGAGGTTCCCTCCGGCGAGTTCATTTTCTGGCCATCGCACCACCATCACGTCCGGTGGCCAACGGCGCGCAAACATGGGCCTTAATACCCCGTTCGAAGCCCCCTTTGAAGCCCCGATCTTCAGCGTCAAAGAAGAGAGGAGAAAGGTCCCTCCTCCGTTTCGGGTTTGGTTCCGACGAAGGAGAGGAGACTCCAACGTCAAGATCCCGGGAGTTTTGGTAAGGCCCTTCCCTTTTCCTCTTTTTTATTATTTATTGTAAAAATCTTAAAATAATAAAAATAAAAAAAAAAATGAAAATCAATGAGAGCAGAGTAAATCAAAATGAGAACGAAACCGAAATCAACTTTAAATCTCTTATTCTCTTTTTGATTTTTGCTGGTATTCGTATTATTATTATTATTTTTATTCCGAAAATCCCCCCCATTTAAAAAGATCTATTCTTCGGTTTTATAGCCGAATAAAATACAAAAATACAATGTTTTCTTTTTCTTGTTTTTTGCTGTGTCTTTGTCCTTTTTGCGTGTTTGCAGGTGCTAAGAGCGTGGTGGAGCAGGTGGAGGAGCCAGGCCTTGGGTGTGGTGCGCGCTGAGGAGCCATGCCTTGGGCGTGGTGCGCGCTGAGGCGCACATGGGGGCTGCGGCGGTGGTGGCAGAGGTGTCAGACGGCCATGGCAGAAGGGAGTGCGGCTAGGGTTTCACGAACCCTAAAATTTCCTAAAAAAATTTTAATGTTTTGGGCCATTTGGGCCGTTTGTAATTGGGCTCGTTTTGGACTATTCAATTTGGACTTTTGATATATTTTTTGTTGGTTTTTATATTTCTGGTTTGGGCCCGGGCTAAAATTGGGCTCTACATCTATCTTCTGGGAGTCATTTTCTTTGATGCCCAAGGCAATGCATCTCCCCAATTGGACTTAATAGACGACATATTAGTCTTTCAATCGATTTGCTCATTTTCGATTAGACTAAGGACATGTTTAGCTTTGTCTGCTAATATAAGCTATCTTTTAGTATTACGATTCGACCATGTAATACCACTTAGCATTAGTTTAAATATTAGACACCAGTGAGTTAATATTTGCTTCTATTTTGCTTTACATGCAAAAACCATATGAGGACATTATACAAAGAATATTAATGTAATTCATGAATCATGTTATTAATCAATCTGTTTGAAAAACTTACAAGATTACAAATGAATATACTAACTAAACTTTGGGTACCAAATCCAACACTAAGAATTGAGAGCACTTAATTTGTTCAATGGAGGAACATTATTTGTGAGTGCATCTGGTTGTAAAACATTGTGTTTTGGTTTTATAAGCTAAGTTTTTAGGGAGAGAATTTAGTGGTGAGAGCTCTAGTCTTCAAAGGTGTAAGAGTGAATAATTATCTCTGGGGAGTGATAGATTTAGAATCACTGGTTGCAAGTGTTTGAAGGTAGTTGATTTTTCTCACAAAGCTAGGCTTTACAAACATAGGGAAACTACATTGCGTAAACAAACTTTGTTGTCCCTTATTTACTTTGTGTTTTTGTAGTGCTTACAGAAGTGTCAACTTTCATAGTCACTTCTGCTAATATTTTACTTGTTACTTAGCAATTATTTTATGTCAACAAAATAAACTATTCTACTATTGGTTACTAAAAATTCATCCAATTGAAAGCACAATAGCCAAATTTAATAACATTGTAGAACAACAACAAAAAAAAGATTGGAAGTTTAAATTTGGTCCTTTACTATCTTAAATTTGCAGTTTTGGTCATCATATTCTAATTGTAACAAATATAATCAACTTATTTTTTTGTAAAAGTAAATCATTTAAGAACAATTGGTATTTATGTTAAAATTTTATAAAATAATAAGTGTCAAATTGACAAAAAATGTAAACATTAAAGGTTAAATTTATCATTATGCCAAATATTAAAATTTATATGACGAGTGAAAATTCGTAATGCAAGTGCATGTGTCAATCAAGTAATAAAGTGATAAGAAGATATCGTTCCCACGAGGACCAAATTCTAAGCTGCTAACTACCAACTATTGCATTTTATCTAATTTAGATCAAAAATATATATTCTAATTACTACTATAATTAAACTAAGTAATTATAAAGATTTTATTAAACTAAAACAATGGAAATTTCTAAGTTTCTCAATCAATTTTAAGATCTCGGAACTCTAACTTCACCTAATCCAGTTTATCAATTACTTCTCATTCAATTGCTCAATCTATGCAATTATTAACCCAAGATTCAATGTTATTAACTAGAATTTTCCAATATCTAGCTAAGTTAATCCCTTTCCCCCTATAGCTATATTCCTATGCTAGGCAAGTTGGGTGAAGTCACTAAGAACAAACCTATTGGATTGATTAGTGCATCATGTATATTCCTATCCTAACAACAAATTAACTCGTTTGTTAGCGCTAAAAAAGTTGGCCCTAACCTATTCAGTCTAGATCTCAACCTTAATTTTCTCTTCCAAGAAAATCAAGGTTATCAAATTAATACAACTTGGTGGGCAGACAAGCAGATTAAATAAGCACATAACTTAAAAAATAATAATTAGCAAATATTGAAACAACCGATGAGAAAATGCAATAGCCCGATGTTGGGTCCAGTCGAAACAGTGGTTTCGGAACCACAAATTTGACGCAGTAAAATTCATTTTTATTATATTTTTATGGTCTACAATTTTATGGAACGATTTCGTGAAAATTTCGTTCGAAAATTTTGACGTTTGGGCACTCAATTTAGTTAAAAGGACTAAATTGCAAAAAATGCAAAACTTGAATTCTATATGTTAGAGATGCCCAATAGCTATGAGATTTTAAATTGGAGGTCCTTAAATGGCAATTAAACCATTGGTTAAGTTGGTGGACAAAAATGGACATGGTTTGGTATGTTTCTAAAGTTTTTCATTAAGGGCATTTTAGTAATTTGGTAATTAAATGAATTAAAAAGCCAAATTAAAGGCCAATTTTTGACCATCTTCTTCTTCATGGCCGAAATTAACAAGGGGGAAGCCATAGCTAGGGTTTGGCCACTTCCAAGCTTGATTGTAAGTCCGTTCTAGACCCGTTTTTAATGATTTTTATGTTTTTGAAATCCTTGTAACATGATCTATCTATTTCTACCACCAATTTGACGAGATGTCAAAGTCTGAAATTTTACCCATGTTGAACATATATGTATTTTGATGTTTGATGGTGGAAAATGCATGTTTGTTGTTTGTTAAATGACTTTTGCTAAGTGATTTTCGGTAAAAATGCCTAAAAGGACTTGTTTGTAAAAGTTGTAAAATGAGTAGTAAAAGTGTGAATAAATGAAAAATGTGGGCTGTTATGAGCATGATATAGGTTCGGCTAGGCTTGGGTGTAATGAAATTGAATGAAAATCTTTTTACGAGCCTAGGGACTAAAATGTAAAATGTCAAAAGTTTAGGGAAAAATGTAATTTTTGCCATAATGTGATTTTGGGCTGATTTGAATAGTATAATGATTAGATAAGTTAAATGCGATATTATAGATCAATAAAAAAATGAGGTTCGAACCTAGAACGGGGGAAAACAAGTATTGGACGATTTAGTCCTTTTTGCCATTTCTATGTCGAGGTAAGTTCGTATGTAAATAATGCAATGTTATATTTGTATTTTAATGTTTTGATATTGCATGAAATGTATGATTGATTCTATTAGCATATTCGACAAAGTTTTGGCAAGAGAGAAATTCCGATTGAACCTTAGGAATATATTAGGATACAAGTGACATGTCACTAGGAACCCATGTAATTATGTGATTTATGTGTCCCGGGTGCTGGTCCTGTACGTCCTACCGGTGGTTGGGTATACCTGCATATGTTGCGGATACCTAACAGCTTGTGTGAGCAGCACTGCGTAGCTACGTCTTGACTGACAGCTTGTGTGAGCAGGCCCGTGGATTTGCTCGAGAGAGAGCTTATTTGTGTTATGAGAATTGTGATAGCATTGGCTATATATGTGGCACTTATGTGCAAAGTTTTCTGTGTATCCGATAGTATTCCAAGTGGTTCAACGGGTATGTCAAAGAAGAGAAAGAGTATGTAAGTATTACGAATTGGTACAGGTATGTAAGTAAAAGTTTATAAGCATTGACTTCATGAAATTGTGAGTTCATGATTTTCCACGATAATGATTTTATGAAAACCTTGTGATTATTGGTCTATACTTGTGATGTATGAAATTCATGGTAAATTTTGTTAAAGATCATGGGATTGGCTTTCGGGCCAAATTGAGGTATGAAATAGCATGTTTTATTCACACAAATTATGATCTATCGGATATGAGAAAAAAAGGAAAGATTGGCATAATTGCCTATTAAAATGGTTATGGAAGTAAGGGAAGATAAGAGTTTAGGCAATTGAAAGATATTAAGACATATGCTAGTAAACATGAGTACACAAAATTAATGTGCATGTTTACTATGAGGTTTGAAATGATTTGTTGAATTGCTGTAATATGTTACAAAGGAGAGATTATGGTTGTTAGGCTGATGCCAAGATATGTTAAATTATGCTTATAAGTTGGTAGAGTAAACATTATGACTGAATAAAATTTATAACTGTGAGATTCATAGTAATTTGTATTATCTTGTAACGCCCCAAAAGTTATGGGTTTGTAATTTTGCTCAAATTCATGTTGTGCTTGAACGGCTAGCTATTTGGGTGTGTTTGGGGGTCCTAGGGAGGCCTAGGTTCGAGTCTGAGCTTTAGAAAAATTTTAGTTTTTGGCCCTTAAGGGGAGAGAGGTCATTTTTTGCGAGGGACTTAAGTATATCTGTAATGCGTTTAAGTGTCACAAGTGAGTTGGTGGCAAGATGGTCATGGCGTCATTAGGAAGGCAAGGAAGGAGGGGTTCAATCCCATGACTAACAAAAGGGGACATTTATTTTATGAATTGATGGAGTAAGAGGTAGAGTTTGGATCAAAATCTACAGAGGAGGTTGAAGACTTGGTCAACAAGTTTGAATGGGAGGCTAGGAGTGATCCAAGGAGAAAATAGTGGAGGAAATCAAGGAAGTGATGAGAGTAGGAGTGTTGGCCGAAATTGGGAGTGTGGCTAAGTGAGAATTTCGGCTGGAGAGGGGTAATAGGAAGCATTTTCGGCAACTTGAGTGTGAGTGCAAATCGGAAGTTTCTTTGTGTTGTGCTGCTTCTCCTTTTGTCTTTTCGAGTTTTCTTTCTGTGGTGACATCTCGGGTTGTTTTGTTTACTTCTTTTCTTCTTTTTGACCCTTGCCGAAGTCATTCTTTTTCCCATTCTTCTACTTTTCTTCACTTTTTGGCCATACGTTGAACTGTTAAGCCTCTCCTCTTCCACCCTCCTGTCTTCTTTTCCATCATTATTTCGCGGTTGCTGCCCTTTGTTGTCGAACCTCTCTTCTTCATTCGGTTCTTATTTGGCCGAATGTAACATTTTCTTTTCCTCTTATTTTTCCTCTCTCTTTGCATAGCTAAAGCCGAAACACTTAACCTTGACTCTTTTGTGTCTAGGCCGAATCTAGTAGGGCCTAAGCATATACTCCTCTTCGTTCTTTCAGTTTTTGAATCTCTGCAGTTGGTTGGTAAGTGTGTCTATAACCGAAAGTAGGGTTGTTGTTTCTCTCTCATGCTCGATTTGGGTTCTTTGGGCCGAAAGGCTTCTTCTCGAGTTACCTTAGAGTAGCGTTTCTAACATGCTCTTTTCATCGATTAATGCTAGGGACTCGTTTTCTTTAACCTTGGAATAGGGCCAATTACCGTTGCGCTGTGGGAGATCGTGTTATGTGGAGCCTCGAAAAGTCTCTGTAATATCCGGGATTTAGGGGTTATGCGTTTTAACTTGAATGTATGTAGTAGCATGCTTGTGTGTGGTTTGTATGTGTTTTGGGGGCTTCGGGAACCCTGGGGAGTAGGTAGATGCCTTAGAAAAATATTGGATTTTTAAGTCTTAAAGGAGAGCTAAGGGAGCTAGGCCTTAAGGAGTTTAGTATGTGGATTAAGACACAAGAATCCCAGTGGTAAAGTGGCAAGGGAGGCGCCACTTAGAACACAGGAGAGTGACGCTTCAAGGAGTGTGAATGGACTTAGGTTCGAGCAGCACAGGTAGCGTTTTGGGCTTTTATTTTTCGGCAAGGAAGTGCAGTGTTGGACGGTACAAGGACACTGAATGGATGAGCATTTGATTTGGTCAAATTCATTTGAAAATTCGGCTAAGAGAGGAAGATAAGTGTTGACTCATTCAAACTCTTTTGAATGAGAGGAGAAGAGAAGAAATAGGAGGAAAAAGTGGAGAGAAAAGAGGGGATGAGAAGAGGGTGACAGTTGGCCGAATGTAGGATTTTGGAGGGGGGCTTATTCGGTCATGCAAGGGAGAGCTAGGTGCCGAATTTGCTTAAGGGTTAAGGTGCATTTTAGTTTTCTTTTCCTTCCTTAGACTTGTGCCAAAGTGATAGTCGAAAACTTTCAAAGCCCTTTCTATTTTCTTTGCTTTAGCCGAATTTGGGAAGACCATTAAGGTCACTTTCTTCATCTTTCTCTTTTTCTTCACACACGCTTTCTTACATCTTCAAAAGCCAAAAGCACATTTTGACCATAGCCGATCACCAATCATTAAACGCGTTGAAGCCGAATCCGCATCTTTTGCCATTACTCTTCATAGCCGAACGTCTCATTGCATCTCTACCCTTTGAAACCGATTGTTCTTAAGCACTAAAAGCCGATCATCTTTCTCCTCTGAATCGACTTCTCTACTTTGGGTTTCCTCTTGTCGATTTCTTAGAAGCCGCTTGATCATTGCGTTTGGTCACTTTTTTTTTTGTAAGAGATCTCTTTCGGTCTGAATCTCTCTGTATTATTCTAGCTTGTCGAAATCGTGAGGCCTAATCCTATAATGATGTTATGGTTTGAATCTATGCAAGGTTTTGGATTCGTAACCCTTCTTGGAAGCAAACGTTAGGAGCAGTGGAGATCTTTCGGGATTTTCATATTCAAGGTAAGCAAAGTATGACCTTAGGCCGAAGGCCACTTACTTTCGTCCATTAATGTTAGAATTGAATCTAACATAGGTTATGTAGGGACTCGACAACTTCCAAGGGCAGGTGACGATTTTCGGGATTTAATCGAGGAAGGTAAGGGAGTTGTAGTATTCGGCCAAAGGCCATATTGTTTTTAAAGGATGGCCGATTTTAACTGTGATGTTTTAGGATGAGTTCGATAGAGATAAAGGAGGAGTCTCCGGGATTCAGATCTACTTCGGTAAGAGTATTTAAGTTATAGATTGTGTTTCGTTTAGATCTTACATATCGATTAACCAGGTTTCTGATTAAGTGATATTCGATGGATGTGAATACCAGTGGAGGAGAGAAAGGTAGTTCCTACCCCTAGATTTAAGCGCTCGCTTTCTGATGCGACGATTGGCCACCGGGTTGTGGGCCAACATCGAAAAGGGATAAGCGGATCATTGTTATCCCCGATAGCGAGTGTCGGTATCGAGTGTCATTCTCACTCATTATCGGTGTGTAACCCTACGCTAATTCCCGATAGATTAATAGTATTACATTAAATATGTGTTAATAAAAATACGAATAACATGGCTAAGGGTACCATTCAATGGTATAGTGCGTTGAGTGCGTTACCCCCTTAACACTCCGTTAATAATGTTTATAAACATTGATATGAAAATATGTGTAATTTCGTTATGGCTTTGGGGTAAGGTATATTGCATGATATCTCAGATATTTTGTATGATGCATGGGCACATGGGTGATAATGATAAAAGGAAGTGTTCCGGTGGTTTTACCACATTAATCCGGTGACTCATGTCACAATATTATGATTCGGTGACGTTGTCACATTATCCGTGGCTATGCCACGTATTAAGGCGATGAGCGATTGGCTGCAATGATCGCCTTCGAGGGTGTGTAGCGGATGGAGGGTCGATTTAGAAATCCCACGGTGTGATTGGCGTGCACGGGTGGTGTGTAGTGGTTGGATATCTAGGTGGGTTCGGGTTGCATTTTCATCTTTATATACATATGTGATTTAAATATGCTATGATATGGGCCTATGGCCGAATATGATTAAGGATGGGCTATGCCCATAATGTTTGCAATAAAGGCTTTAATTGGTTGGGAATCAGTGTTGGTTGTTGCACATTGAGTCTGTGGACTCACCCTTCGTGGGCTAACATTTTGCAGGTGATACCTAGTGCTATGGACCGGGTCGGCAGGGACTATGTGGTGGCCATGCTCAGCGTTTTCGGGTTTCCGTATGGTTGAACTTTGCGTTTTCTTTAGCATACTTTTCTTTCGGGATTTATTTTGGGTATTTACTTTGTAATAAGGCCACTATTTAACTGCTTTTTAAATTTTATGTTTAAACTTCATGTCTATGCGACAGTAAACAATTGAGTAATCAAATATTTTCTTAAAACAACTTCAAATGTTTTATCACCTAATCAACTTACGGTTTTCAACTTAATAAGCCCTAAAATCCGGCAATTCTTTTAATTTACGAAATATGAAGGAAACGTTTTAATGAAATACAAACTTGAACGACGACTTGGTTTTCAACTCGTTAAAATTTCAAACTTGTTTTAATAATCGACTTATTTTACTAGAACAGGAAACGAAATTAAGTTAAGTTTTTCTGAAGGAACATGTCAGATCCTCGAGGCTTGTGGGTCGGGTTTGGGGTGTTTCAAATTGGTATCAGAGCCCAATTTTAAACACTCGGCCTTGGGTTTTGAAGCCCACAACGTTTCCAAAATTTAAGCAAAAAAATGGGTTTTTAAATTTTTTGTTAAAATGGTCCTATGGAAGCATGGCACCCGAGTTCTCGGCCCAAGTCCGCCAGGTAAGTTCTTTAGATGATAAGTTGATTTGTATGTGCTAATGTATGATACTATAGATGATAGGCTTAGGAAACTATACTATAGAGACATGAACCCTAGGTATATGTGTATACAACGAAAAACCACTGATTAAATCTCTCTGCATAAAACTTCTCTTTAAACAAGAAGTGGAAAGACTCTAATGCATAAAATTTCATAAAACAGATAAAATGCGACAGTGGACATGAGTTCTAGGGGACGTGGTCACAATACTCGTGGGCGCGGCAGAGGCAGAATGACTGTGTCGGAACCAGTCGGGTCTGGTCAGGGTTTCGAAAATGAGGCGCCGCCACCGGCTATAGGGGCGGAATTCTAGGAGCAGACAGGAGGAGATGACGCTGTATCGTAGGCTATGCTGCGAGTTTTAGAGCGAGTGGCAGGAGCTAGTATGGGAAATAGGGCTCGAAAGTCAGTATCTGAGAGACTTAGAGCAAATGGAGCCGAGGTTTTTAGAGGAGTATCTGGGGTAGCTCCGAACGTAGCGGAGTATTGGTTAGAGGCAGTCGAGAGGATCATGGATGATTTGGACTGCACTGTTGAGGAGAAGTCGAAAGGTCTTTGTTTATTTGCCGGGATGAGGCCTACCAGTGGTGGCTCACTGTCAGAGAGGGTACCCCTGCAGATCGAGTGGATTGGGGTTATTTTAAAATTAAATTCGAGGGAAAACACGTTGGAGCTAGCTACATAGACTCGCAGAGAAAGGCGTTTCTAAATTTAGTGCAAGGAAGCAAGTCGGTAGCGGAGTATGAAGCGGAGTTCCTGCGGTTAAGCCGGTACGCTAGGGGGATTGTGGCTACTGATTACGAGCGATGTGTCAGATTCAAAGATGGATTGCGAGATGAGCTGCGAGTGTTGATTGCCCCTTAGCGGGAAAGAGACTTTGCTATCTTAGTGGATAAGGCTCGGATAGCTGAAGAAGTTAAGCGGACCGAGAGACAGAACCGCGACAGAGGCCAGGGTAAGAATAAGAGGAGCTATGGGTCTTCAGGGTCATCCGGAAATTTTCAAAAGAGACCTAGAGTTGATGGGCCGCGAGGTCAGCAGGTTGCTGCGGGAGGATAGTACCGTACTTGTGCTCAGTGTGGAAAGATGCACCCGGGAGAATGTTGGAAAAAGACAGGGGGATGTTTTAAGTGTGGGTCCAAAGATCATATGACTAGAGACTGTCCGGTGGATACAGATAGGGGCCGACCAGTAGGTCAGGGTTTTAATCAGGCTGGCAGAGGTGGACAGCAGCCGTCGAGGGGTCGTGGTCCGGTTGGCAGAGGTAATGGTTCTGGTAGAGGTCGCGAAACACCGGGCAGAGGTGGTGGTAACACGGAGGCGAGACAGCCAGGTCTGGTATATGCGGTTTGTCGGAGGGAGGATGGTGATGCACCTGACGTCATAACGGGTACGTTCCTTATTTCTGGATTACCCTTTACTGCTCTAATAGATATTGGGTCGACTCATTCATACATCGCTAGTGAAGTGTCTGGAACTCTGAATGTGCACTTTAAGACTGTACCTAGGAAGATGACTGTACTTAGTCCTTTAGGGCAATCGGTAGTAGTAGACAAACTCCTTAGGAAGTGCCTTTAGAAGTTCGAGCGCGCGCAGCTTTCGGTGACTTAATGGAGCTGCCATTCGGGGAATTTGACTTAATTTTAGGCATGGACTGGTTAGTGAAGTACCGTGCGAATGTGGACTGTGCTGCTAAGCGCTTGTCGTTGAGGACTTCTGATGACAATGAGATTGTCGTGATGGGTGAGAGGAGGAATTACCTGTCGAATGTAGTGTCTGCCCTTAAGGCGGAGAGGATGGTAAGGAAGGGATGTATGGCTTTTCTGATGCTTGTTAGTGCCTTGGAGGCTAAGGAAGCAGCTGTGGAAGGGGTCAGGACGGTAAAAGAGTTTGTGGATGTCTTTCCGGAAGAACTTCCAGGGTTGCCTCCGGATCGTGAGGTGGAATTTGGGATTGACTTGTTGCCTGGTACAGCACCAGTATCTATCGCTCCGTATAGAATGGCACCAAAGGAGTTGGTTGAGCTCAAGGCCCAGATCCAAGAGTTACTCGATCGTGGGTTTATCCGACCCAGTGTGTCTCCATGGGGAGCACCGGTCCTATTCGTGAAGAAGAAGGACGAAACTATGCGCATGTGCATAGATTACCGGCAGTTGAACAAGCTGACGATCAAAAACAAGTACCCTTTGTCGAGGATAGACGACTTGTTTGATCAGCTTAAGGGGGCTGCGGTATTTTCAAAGATAGATCTAAGGTCAGGATATCATCAGCTTAAGGTGAAGGAAGCAGATATCCATAAGACAGCTTTCCGAACAAGATACGGGCATTATGAGTTCCTAGTAATGCCGTTCGGATTGACGAACGCCCCAGCTGCGTTCATGGATATGATGAATCGGGTTTTCCAACCCTACTTGGATCAGTTCGTCGTTGTGTTCATAGACGACATCTTGGTGTATTCCAAGTCTGAGGAAGAGCATGATGCGCATCTCCGGGTAGTATTGCAGGTGTTAAGTCAAAGCTGAACACCAAGTACCTTCGGGGTTGCTTCAACCAATAAAGATTCCACAGTGGAAGTGAGAGAGAATTACCATGGACTTTGTTAGTGGGCTTCCCCTTACGCCTACTAAGAAGGACTCGGTATGGGTAATAGTGGATCGGTTGACAAAGTCTGCACATTTCATACCAGTGCGGGTTGACTATTCTCTGCAGAGGTTGGCAAAATTGTATGTGGCAGAAATTGTGAGGCTACACAGAGTGCCAGTGTCGATTATTTCGGATAGGGATCCGAGGTTTACGTCTCGGTTTTGGAAAGCCTTGCATCAGGCATTGGGCACCAGATTAGATTTCAGCACGGCATTTCATCTGCAGTCGGACGGCCAATCTGAGCAGGTAATTCAAGTGTTAGAGGATATGTTGAGGGGTTGCGTGATAGACTTCAGAGGAAGCTGGGAGGAATTCTTGCCTTTAGCAGAGTTTGCGTACAACAACAGCTATCAAGCAAGTATTCGGATGGCACCGTATGAAGCAATCAGTATGGATGCGAAGTGTCGCACTCCTACGTGTTGGACGAATTGGGGAACGTCATGTTTTGGGTCCAAGATTGTGGCGTAATGGAAGAAAAGGTTAAGGTAATTCGGGCACGGTTGAAGGAGGCATCTGACAGACAAAAGTCGTATGCAGATCTCAAGCGGAAAGAAATAGAGTTTGCTGTGGGAGATCAGGTGTTTCTGAAAGTTTCACCGTGGAAGAAGGTGATGAGATTTGGTCGCAAGGGTAAGTTAAGTCCCAGGTTTATAGCACCTTATCGGGTTCTGGAGCGGGTTGGACCAGTGGCATATCAGTTAGAGTTGCCTTCGGGATTGAAGCAGATGCACGATGTGTTCCACATTTCGATGCTACGTCGTTACCGATCGGATCCATCTCATGTAGTGCCAGTTGAGGAGGTGGAGCTGATGTCAGACTTGTCCTACGAGGAAGAGCCGATTCAGATTCTAGAACGAGATGTGAAGGTGTTACGGAGGAAATCAGTTCCTCTAGTCAAAGTGTTATGGCGTAACCATGGATCGGAAGAAGCTTCGTGGGAGCCAGAGGAAGCAATGCGGCAGTAATACCCTCACCTATTCTAGTCAGGTAATTTCGAGGTCGAAATTATTTTTTAAGGGGGGTAGAACTGTAATATCCGGGATTTAGGGGTTATGCGTTTTAACTTGAATGTATGCAGTAGCATGCTTGTGTATGGTTTGTATGTGTTTTGGGGCTTGAGGGAACCACGGGAGTAGGTAGATGCCTTAGAAAAATATTGGATTTTTAAGTCTTAAAGGAGAGCTAAGGGAGCTAGGCCTTAAGGAGTTTAGTATGTGGATTAAGACACAAGAATCCCAGTGGTAAAGTGGCAAGGGAGGCGCCACTTAGAACACAGGAGAGTGACGCCTCAGGGAGTGTGAAGGGACTTAGGTTCGAGTAGCACAGGTAGCGTTTTGGGCTTTTATTTTTCGGCAAGGAAGTGCAGTGTTGGACGGCATAGGGACACTGAATGGATGAGCATTTGATTTGGTCAAATTCATTTGAAAATTCGGCTAAGAGAGAAAGATAAGTGTTGACTCATTCAAACTCTTTTGAATGAGAGGAGAAGAGAAGAAATAGGAGGAAAAAGTGGAGAGAAAAGAGGGGATGAGAAGAGGGTGAGAGTTGGCCGAATGTAGGACTTTGGAGGGGGGCTTATTCGGTCATGCAAGGGGGAGCTAGGTGCCGAATTTGCTTAAGGGTTAAGGTGCATTTTAGTTTTCTTTTCCTTCCTTAGACTTGTGCCGAAAGTGATAGTCAGAAAACATTCAAAGCCCTTTCTATTTTCTTTGCTTTAGCCGAATTTGGGAAGACCATTAAGGTCACTTTCTTCATCTTTCTCTTTTTCTTCACACCGCTTTCTTTTGTCTTCAAAAGCCGAAAGCACATTTTGACCATAGCCGATCACCAAGAATTAAACGTTGAATCCAAATCCCACATCTTTTGCCATTACTCTTCATAGCCGAACGTCTCATTGCATCTCTACCCCTTTGAAACCGATTGTTCTTAAGCACTAAAAGCCGATCATCTTTCTCCTCTGAATCGACTTCTCTACTTTGGGTTTCCTCTTGTCGATTTCTTAGAAGCCAGTTGATCATTGCGTTTGGTCACTCTTTTTCGGTAAGAGATCTCTTTCGGTCTGAATCTCTCTGTATTATTCTAGCCTGTCGAAATCAGAGGCCTAATCCTATAATGATGTTATGGCCGAATCTATGCAAGGTTTTGGATTCGTAACCCTTCTTGGAAGCAAACGTTAGGAGCAGTGGAGATCTTTCGGGATTTTGATATTCAAGGTAAGCATTTCGTCCATTAATGTTAGAATTGAATCTAACATAGGTTATGTAGGGACTCGACAACTTCCAAGGGCAGGTGACGATTTTCGGGATTTAATCGAGGAAGGTAAGGGAGTTGTAGTATTCGGCCGAAGGCCATATTATTTTTAAGGGATGGCCGATTTTAACTGTGGTGTTTTAGGAGGAGTTCGACAGAGATAAAGGAGGAGTCTCCGGGATTCAGATCTACTTCGGTAAGAGTATTTAAGTTATAGATTGTGTTTCGTTTAGATCTTACATATCGATTAACTGGGTTTACGATTAAGTGATATTCGATGGATGTGAATACCAAAGGAGGAGAGAAAGGGGTAGTTCCTACCCTAGATTTAAGCGCTTCCGTTTATGCAGATGCGGATTGGCCACCGGGTTGTGGGCCAACATCGAAGGGATAAGCGGATCATTTGTTATCCCGATAGCGAGTGTCGGTATCGAGAGTGTCATTCTCATTTGTTATCGGTGTGTAACCCTACGCTAATTCCCGATAGATTAATAGTATTACATTAAATATGTGTTAATAAAAATACGAATAACATGGCTAAGGGTACCATTCAATGGTATAGTGCGTTCGGTATCGTTACCCTTAACACTCAGTTAATAATGTTTATAAACATTGATATGAAAATATGTGTAATTTCGTTATGGCTTTGGGGTAAGGTATATTGCATGATATCTCAGATATTTTGTATGATGCATGGGCACATGGGTGATAATGATAAAAGGGGAAGTGTTCCGGTGGTTTTACCACATTAATCCGGTGACTCATGTCACAATATTATGATTCGGTGACGTTGTCACATTATCCGGTGGCTATGCCACGTATTAAGGGCGATGAGCGATTGATCGCAATGATCGCCTTCGAGGGTGTGTAGCGGATGGAGGGTCGATTTAGAAATCCCCACGGTGTGATTGGCAGGTACGGGTGGTGTGTAGTGGTTGGATATCTAGGTGGGTTCGGGTTGCATTTTCATCTTTATATACATATGTGATTTAAATATGCTATGATATGGGCCTATGGCCGAATATGATTAAGGATGGGCTATGCCCATAATGTTTGCAATAAAGGCTTTAATCGGTTGGGAATCAGTGTTGGTTGTTGCACATTGAGTCTGTGGACTCACCCTTCGTGGGCTAACATTTTGCAGGTGATACCTAGTGCTATGGACCGGGTCGGCAGGGACTATGTGGTGGCCATGCTCAGCGTTTTCGGGTTTCCGTATGGTTGAACTTTGCGTTTTCTTTAGCATACTTTTCTTTCGGGATTTATTTTGGGTATTTACTTTGTAATAAGGCCACTATTTAACTATTTTAAATTTTGCGTTTAAACTTCATGTCTATGCGACGGTAAACAATTGAGTAATCAAATATTTTCTTAAAACAACTTCAAATGTTTTATCACCTAATCAACTTACGGTTTTCAACTTAATAAGCCCTAAAATCCGGTAATTCTTTTAATTTACGAAATATGAAGGAAACGTTTTAATGAAATACAAACTTGAACGACGACTTGGTTTTCAACTCGTTAAAATTTCAAACTTGTTTTAATAATCGACTTATTTTACTAGAACAGGAAACGAAATTAAGTTAAGTTTTTTTCTGAAGGAACATGTCAGATCCGGTCGAGGCTTGTGGGCCGGGTTTGGGGTGTTTCAGTCTCAAGCCATAACTCATAACAGGTGTGTAATCTCACACCCCTGTTTGTTCTGTTAATGCGATGTTCTGTGAATCGGCTAAAAGCCGAAATACCAAAAAGCCGAAATATCGGCATCTGAGATCACTCGAGCGTGCGAGCGCTCGTATAGATAAACCGAGCCACAAGTGTTGGCGATAGACTATTGGGGGTGTCACGAACTCTCTCGTGGGACTGAGGCTGTAATGGGCCTTGTTGAGCCGAAGTGGGCTAAGTGGGCACAATGGGCTAACGGGCCCACAGGGGCAAAATCCATGGTAAGTGCCGAATAATAGATGTGTCTGCGAGGTTCGCAGAATCATAGCCAAAAATGGGCTGAATGGGCCACACGAGTGTGTGGGCCGACTTGGGCTGAAAATTGGGCTTTGGCCCAATTGCACCGTTTCGATCAAAAAGGCATCCGTGTCGCTCGTGGCGACTGTAGGCCTCCGGGAAGGGCCGTTATAGGAGTAAAATTACCGAAATACCCTCTATGGGTAAAGTTACCGAAATACCCTCTATGGGTAAAGTTACCGAAATACCCTCTATGGGTAAAGATACCGAAATACCCTCGATGGGTATAATTACCGAGATGCCCTTAAGGGGTGAAGTGACCATTTTACCCTAACCAATTAAATGACCGTTGTACCCCTGTGGTAGTATCAGTGTTGTATGTGTTGATTGTATGATTGATTATGTTTGAGATACACTGCATACATGGATTAGTTATGGCATGACATATTGCATTGGGGTAGGTTTTCTGATTTGGAGGAAGTATTGTTATAGTGGCACGTATTCTGATTCTATTGGCTCAGCCACGTATATCGTTGTTAGCAGCTAGGCTGCATTATTGGAGAGTTGGCTGGGTGGGTCGACATGGTCCCCAGATGGAGAGCTGGTTGGTATTATTAGAGAGTTGGCTGGGTGGGTTGACTTGGTCCCCACATGGAGAGATGGTTGGTACGGGTGGTGATTTGGTTTTAAGGGTTGGGTTACATGTCCGTTTGCATTGATATGATTTAGGGCTTAGGCCCGCATCATTATCGAATAGGGCTTAGGCCCAGACTGTTACCACATGGGCTCGGGCCCAGACTGTGACCGTAATAGGGGATTACACACTAAGTTCTCGCAACTCACCCTTTTCTTTAACTGTGGAGGTAATCCCCAGCCTTAGTGGATTTGGAGCTGCGAGGGACTCGGAGGTGGCCACACTTCCAATTGGCTTTAAAGTTAAACCCAGCAACTTTATTTTATTTTAGATTAATTTGTTGGGTTAATAATTTTGTAATAAGGCCATTTGGGATTTTTTAACCTTTATATGATGTTTCATTCAAATTTCAACCTCATAGTCTATTAAACATGGTATTTTAAAATAATAACTACGGTTTTCACAAATTCACATATTCGCAACTGTTTTGAATTAAACTTCCGCAACAAACAAGGCTTTAAAAATAATAATATTCTGCGAGAGATTGTCTTTGAGTAAATCGTGTTTTAATAAGTAAGCAACGAAATCTGAGGTTTTAAATGGTAGAAAGTTTTAAATTGTAAGAAGGGTTTATCGATGAAAGCATAGTTTTCAAACATCACTTTGATGTGACACGCTAGATCCGATCATAATGTCTGGGCCGGGTTTGGGGTGTTACATTTAATGATATCAGAGCCAGGTTACAAAACTCGGCTGTGGAGTGGGTTTTGAAAATTTCTCCTAATCTGTTTAAATTTTGGTTTAGAAAGTAATGATGTTACTGAAAGTGTGGCACACTGAGTCTCCGGCACCAAATCCGTAAGTTCCACGACACCGCACTCAGAATGTCTTGATCAGATCTTGAGAAACTACTAGGGATAGTAGTAGCATACTGAAACTCTTTAGTTAGGGAAACTGAGACTATAGGAGACTGGAAACTGTAGTAAATTCGATCTGCGAGAACAACTCTAATTACTGCTTTTCATAAAATATTTGTTAATGATTATGAAAACTATAAGCTGATTCATAAAACTTTTTAATCAGATAAATACGCTATATCGATATGAGCTCAAGAGGTCGTGGAAGCGGTACGCGTGGTCGTGGTAGAGGCCGAGGTGCTAGGGCTGGATCATCGACGATCGGGACACATGCACGACAGGAAAAGCACCAGCCTCACCGATGGATCGAGACGGGGTCTCATGACCGAGTTGGTGGGGATGATGCCCCGCCCCAGCGATGTTACGGGTTACGGAAAGGGTTCTTTGGAGCAAGTCTTGGGTCAAGATGGTAGGGTCAATCTCTGAACGACTCCGATCGAATGGGGCAGAAATTTTTAGGGGCGTTTCAGGTGTAGCTCCGAATGTAGCAGAATATTGGTTGGAGGCTGTCGATCGAATAATGGATGATCTCGATTGTATGGTGGAGCAAAAACTGAAGGGAACAGTGTCTTTACTGCGAGATGAGGCATATCAATGGTGGCTTACCATGAGAGAAGGCACGCAGGCTGACCGTTTGACATGGGACTTCTTTAAGACAGCCTTCCACGGAAAATATGTCGGGGTAAGTTATGTGGATGCCCGGAGGAAGGAATTTCTGACTCTAGTTCAGGGAAATAAGTCAGTAGCAGAGAATGAGGCAGAATTTTTGCAGTTGAGCCGGTATGCTCGGGGTATAGTCGCGATTGATTATGAGCGCTGCGTGCGGTTCGAGGATGGTCTCTGGGATGAGTTACGGGTACTGATAGCCCCACAGAGGGAAAGGGACTTTGATGCCTTGATTGAGAAGGCAAAGATTGCCGAGGATGTGAAACGCTTTGAGTGTCAAAATCGTAAGAAGGAGAGGGGCAGAAATAAGAGGGATTTTGGGCCCTCAAGTTCTTCTGGTGGGCCTAAGAAGAAGCCTAGGTTTGATGGGCCAGCCCGAGCTGGGGTTCTGATTGTTGCTGGTCGACCGTAGCCTTACGTTGAGTGTGGGAGACCTCATTTGGGAGAGTGCTGGAAAAGAACTGGGGGGTGCTTCAGATGTGGCTCCAAGGATCATCAGTTTAGATATTGTCCTCGGGGGCCCGTTCAGATGCAAGCTGCAGGTCAGGGCTATGTGCAGCCAGGGAGAGGTGGTCAGCAACCACCGAGAGGCCGTGGTCCACCCAGAGGGGGAAATGGGTTAGGATGAGGTCGTGGAGCACCGGGCAGAGGTGCTGGTAACACAGAGGTGAGACAGCCAGCGTTGGTTTATGCTACTCGGTGCCGAGAGGATGGCAACGTTCTTGACGTCATAACTGGTACGTTCCTCATTCATAATGTACCATATACCGCTTTAATTGTTATTGGGTCTACGCACTCGTATATTGCATGTACTGTGTCTGGAACATTGGGCATACAGTTTGAAATTACTGATAGGGAAATGTCGGTGATTAGTCCACTGGGACAGTCGGTTAGAGTGAATAAACTGTTTAGAGATGTGCCCCTAGAGGTCCAAAGGGTTGTCTTTCCGGCAGATTTGATGGAACTTTCGTTTGGCGAGTTCGATCTTATTTTGGGCATAGATTGGTTAGTGAAACACCGTGCGAATCTGGATTGTGCCGCTAAGCGTATGGTATTGAAGTCTTCGGAGGTTGAGGAGGTGATCGTGATAGGAGAGCGAAGGGATTATTTATCTAATGTAATCTCAGCATTAAGGGCCGAGAAGCTGGTTCGCAAAGGTTGCGAGGCGTTCCTAGCTTATGTCAGCACATCTGATGTTAAGGGTTTGTCTGTTGGGGATGTTAGGATAGTAAAGGAGTTTCCGGATGTATTTCCTGAAGAGCTTTCGGGGTTGCCTCCAAGTCGTGAGGTCGAATTTGGCATTGAGCTCCTATCGGAAACGGCTTCGGTGTCCATCGTCCCTTATAGGATGGCGCCGAAGGAGCTGGTAGAATTAAAGGCTCAGATCCAAGAGCTACTGGATCGAGGATTTATCCAACCGAGTGTGTCTCTATGGGGAGCACCAGTATTGTTCGTGAAGAAGAAGGATGGGTCAATGCGCATGTGTATTGATTATCGTCAATTGAATAAACTGACGATTAAGAACAAGTACCCTTTGCCAAGAATAGACGATCTATTTGACCAGCTGCGAGGAGCTTCGGTTTTCTCCAAGATAGATCTCAGATCGGGGTACCATCAGTTAAGGGTTAAGGAGACAGATGTGTACAAGACTGCATTCCGGACTAGTTATGGACATTACGAGTTTTTGATCATGCCGTTTGGGTTAACGAATGCACCAGCTGCTTTCATGGATATGATGAACCAGGTCTTCCAACCCTACTTAGACTTGTTCGTGGTGGTGTTTATAGATGATATCCTGGTGTATTCAAGAACTGAGGAGGAGCATGATTCACATCTCCGAATTGTCCTGCAAATACTGAGAGAAAAGCAGCTTTATGCCAAGTTCAGTAAGTGCGAGTTTTGGCTGCGAGAGGTGACATTTTTAGGACATGTCGTGTCTGCCGAGGGGATTAGGGTTGATCCTTGGAATGTCGAGGCCGTATTAGACTGGAAGCCACCGGTCGGTATCGAGATTTGAAGTTTTTACGGGTGCGGCCGGTATTACGATGGTTCGTTGAGGGTTTTCATCGATTTGCGCACCCCTAACTAAGTTCTTTGCGTAAAGGAGTACCGCTTTGTTTGGGCTGATAAATAGCGGAGAGTTTTGAGAAACTCAAGAAGATTCGACGAAGCCCCAGATAATACAGACCGGGGTGGAAAGGAATTCATTGTCTACTGTGATGCGTCGAACACATGTTTGGGTTGTGTGCTGATGCAGGAGGGTAAGGTGGTGGCTTATGCGTCTCGTCAGCTTAGGCCGCACGAGGTGAATTACCCCACTCATGACTTGGAACTAGCTGCAGTGGTGTTCGCACTAAAGATTTGGAGACATTACTTGTACGGGGAGAAGTCGATCATCTATACCGACCATAAAAGTCTCAAGTACCTCCTTACTCAGAAGGATTTGAATCTTAGGCAACGAAGATGGATAGAGTTGCTTAAGGACTATGATTTCTCGATTGAGTACCATCCGGGAAAAGCTAACGTGGTAGCGGATGCACTGAGCCGTAAGGTTGTATCTGATCTAAGAGCAATGTTTGCTAGTCTCAGCCTGTTTGAGGATGGTATTCTGTTAGCTGTGCTTCAGGTGAAACCAACTTGGATTGATCAGATTAAAGAGAAGCGATTCTTTGGATGAGTCGTTGGTTTCGTTTCCAACCGGTGAAGAAGGGAGAGACGTGGATTTTGGGGTGAATAGTGAGGAGTGTTATGCTTCCGTGGGAGAGTCACGTGTACCGAGGATTACGAGTTAAGACGGTCTATCTTTGCGGGGGCGCATAGTAGCCCATATGCTATGCATCCTGGTGGAAACAAGTTATACCGAGATCTACGTGAATTGTAATGATGGCCAGGACTTAAGCGTGAGGTTACCGATTTCGTAGGTAAGTGTATGACATGCCAGCAAGTGAAGGCTGAGCATCAACTGCCTTCTGGATTGCTGCAACCTATTAAAATTCCACTCTGGAAGTGGGAGAGGGTAACCATGGATTTTGTTAGTGGGCTACCCCTGACGCCTACTATAAAAGATTCAGTATGGGTAATTGTTGATCGGCTGACTAAATCTACCCACTTCATACCAGTCCGTACTGATTACTCGTTGCAGAAGTTGGCCAAGTTGTACGTGGCTGAGATTGTGAGGTTACATGGGGTACCGGTGTCTATCGTTTCGGACAGGGACCCTAGATTCACATCACGATTATGGAGAGTGTTACACGAAGCGTTGGGTACAAGGTTAGATTTTAGCATAGCATTTCATCCGCAGGCTGATGGTCAGTCGGAGAGGGTAATTCAGATTTTGGAAGACATGTTGAGAAGCTGTGTAATTGATTTCAAAGGCAGTTGGGAAGACTATCTGCCATTAGCGTAATTTACTTATAACAACAGCTACCAATCCAGTATTCAGATGGCACTGTACGAGGCGTTATATGGTCGTAGGTGTCGTACCCCTACTTGTTGGACAGAACTGGGTGAGCGGCGAATATTGGGGCAAGAACTAGTTTTCGAAACCGAGGAGAAAGTAAAATTGATCCGTGATCGGTTAATAGAAGCATCTGATAGGCAGAAATCATACGCTGATTTAAAACGTAAAGAAATTGAGTACGCAGTGGGAGATTATGTCTTCTTAAAGGTCTCACCATGGAAGAAGATTCTGATATTTAGACGGAAAGGTAAGCTGAGCCCTAGATTCATCGGACCGTACCAGATACTAAAGCGTGTGGGACCGGTCGCCTATCACCTGGAGCTACCTTCTGAGTTAAATCGTATACATAACGTGTTTCATGTCTCTATGCTGAGGCGATACCGTTCTGATCCATCGCATATAGTGCCGGTGGAGGAGATCGAGGTAAGACCTGATCTGACTTTTGAGGAAGAACCAGTGCAGATACGGGATCGTGATGTTAAGGTGCTGAGGAGGAAATCTGTTCCGTTAGTCAAGGTGCTGTGGCGTAATCACGGTTCAGAGGAAGCCACGTGGGAGCCTGAGGAGGCGATACGACAGCAATACCCTCATCTCTTCTGATCAGGTAAATTTCGAGGTCGAAATTTCTTTAAAGGGGTAGAGTTGTAATGCCCCAAAAGTTAGGGGTTTGTAATTTTGCTCAAATTCATGTTGTGCTTGAACGGCTAGCTATTTGGGTGTGTTTGGGGGTCCTAGGGAGGCCTGGGTTCGAGTCTGAGCTTTAGAAAAATTTTAGTTTTTGGCCCTTAAGGGGAGAGGGCTGTTTGCAGTAGGACTTAAGTATATCTGTGTGCGTTTAAGTGTCATAAGTGAGCTGGTGGCAAGATGGTTGTGGCGTCATCAAGAAGGCAAGGAGGGAGGGGGTTCGAATCCCATGACTAACAAAAGGGGACATTTATTTTATGAATTGATGGAGCAAGAGGTAGAGTTTGGATCAAACTCTACAGAGGAGGTTGAAGACTTGGTCAACAAGTTTGAATGGGAGGTTAGGAGTGATCCAAGGAGAAAATAGTGGAGGAAATCAATGAAGTGATGAGAGTGGGAGTGTTGGCCGAAATTGGGAGTGTGGCTAAGTGAGAATTTCGGCTGGAGAGGGGTAATAGGAAGCATTTTCGAGAACTTGAGTGTGAGTGCAAACTGAAAGTTTCTTTGTGTTGTGCTGCTTCTTCTTTTGTCTTTTCGGGTTTTCTTTCTGTGGTGACATCTTGGGTAGTTTTGTTTACTTCTTTTCTTCTTTTTGACCCCTACCGAAGTTATTTTTTTCCCATTCTTTTACTTTTCTTCACTTTTTGGCCATACGTTGAACTGTTAAGCCTCTCCTCTTCCACCCTATTTTCTTCTTTTCCATCATTATTTCGCGGTTGCTGCCCTTTGTTGCTGAACCTCTCTTCTTCATTCGGTTCTTCTTTGGCCGAATGTAACATTTTCTTTTCCTCTTATTTTTCCTCTCTCTTTGCATAGCTAAAGCTGAAACACTTAACCTTGACTCCTTTGTGTCTAGGCCGAATCTAGTAGGGCCTAAGCATATACTCCTCTTCGTTCTTTCAGTTTTTGAATCTCTACAGTTGGTAGGTAAGTGTGTCTATAGCCGAAAGTAGGGTTGTTATTTCTCTCTCATGCTCGATTTGGGTTCTTTGGGCCGAAAGGCTGCTTCTCGTGTTGCCTTAGAGTAGCGTTTCTAACATGCTCTTTTCATCGATTAATGCTAGGGACTCATTTTCTTTAACCTCGGAATAGGGTCGATTATCGTTGCACTGTGGGAGGTCGTGTTACGTGGTGCCTCGGAAAGTGTCTCAAGCCATAACTCATAACAGGTGTGTAATCTCACACCCTTGTTTGTTCTATTAATGCGATGTTCTGTGAATCGACTAAAAGCCGAAATACCGAAAAGTCGGAATATCGGCATCTGAGATCACTCGAGCGTACGAGCGCTCATAGAGATAAACCGAGCGACAAGTGTTGGCGATAGACTGTTGGGGGTGTCACGAACTCTCTCATGGGACTGAGGTTGTAATGGGCCTTGTTGAGCCGAAGTGGGCTAAGTGGGCCCAATGGGCTAACAGGCCCATAGGGGCGAAATCCATGGTAAGTTTCGGATAATAGATGTGTCTGCGAGGTTCGCAGAATCGTAGCCGAAAATGGGCTGAATAGGCCACACGAGTGTGTGAGCCCACTTGGGCCGAAAATTGGGCTTTGGCCCAATTGGACCATTTCGATCAAAAAGAGCATATGTGTCGCTCGAGGCGACTGTAGGCCTCGGGGAACGGCCGTTATACGAGTAAAATTACCAAAATACCCTCTATGGGTAAATTTATCGAAATACCCTCTATGGGTAAAGTTACCGAAATACCCTCTATGGGTAAAGTTACCGAAATACCCTCTATGGGTAAAGTTATCGAAATACCCTTTATGGGTAAAGATACCAAAATACTCTCGATGGGTATAATTATCGAGATGCCCTTAAGGGGTGAAGTGATCGTTTTACCCTAACCGATTAAAGGACCGTTATACCCTTGTGGTAGTATCAGTGTTGTATGTGTTGATTGTATGATTGATTATGTTTGAGATACACTGCATACATGGACTAGTTATGACATGACATACTGCATTGGGGTGGGTTTTCTGATTTGGAGGAAGTACCGTTATAGTGGCATCGCCACGTATTCTGATTCTAGTGGCTCAGCCACGTATATCGTTGTTAGCAGCTAGGATGCATTATTGGAGAGTTGGCTGGGTGGGTCGACATGGTCCCCATATGGAGAGCTGGTTGGTATTATTAGAGAGTTGGCTGGGTGGGTTGACTTGGTCCCCACATGGAGAGATGGTTGGTATGGGTGGTGATTTGGTTTTAAGGGTTGGGTTACATGTCCGTTTGCATTGATATGATTTAGGGCTTAGGCCCAGACTGTTACCACATGGGCTCGGGCCCAGACTGTGACCGTAATAGGGGATTACACACTGAGTTCTCGCAACTCACCCTTTTCTTTAACTGTGCAGGTAATCCCCAGCCTTAGAGGATTTGGAGCTACGAGGGACTTGGAGGTGGCCACACGTCTGATTGGCTTTAAAGTTAAACCTAGCAACTTTATTTTATTTTAGATTAATTTATTGGGTTAATAATTTTGTAATAAGGCCATTTGGGATTTTTAACTTTTATATGGTGTTTCTTTAAAATTTCAACCTCATAGTCTTTTAAACATGGGATTTTAAAACAATAACTATGGTTTTCAAAAATTCACGTATTCGCAACTGTTTTGAATTAAACTTCCGCAACAAACAAGGCTTTAAAAATAATAATATTCTCCGAGAGAATGTCTTTGAGTAAATCGTGTTTTAATAAGTAAGCAACGAAATCAGAGGTTTTAAACGGTAGAAAGTTTTAAATTGTAAGAAGGGTTTATCGATGAAAGCATTGTTTTCAAACATCACTTTGATGTGACACGCTAGATCCGGTCATAACGTCTGGGCCGGGTTTGGGGTGTTACATAACTTGTGTTTAAATTGTTGAACTTGATAAAAGATTGGTAAGAGTTACTTATTATTTTCGTATAGACTTACTAAGCTATATATATAGCTTACCCCCTTCCTTCCAATGTCTTATAGGGTTATTGAGCTAGCTCGGGTTGGAAATCGTCGGAGATCCTATCACACTATCAAGCTTTCATTTTGGGTATAAATGAATTCAAGTATTTTAAGTCTATGGCTTGTATAGGGACTAAGCCAATTTGTTATGTGTGTCATTATTAATTTGGCCATATGTGTTAGCTTGTAATTGTTAATGTTTCATCTTATATATAGCCATGAATGATGGCTTATGTTGATCATAAGTTTATTCATATGTTAATGCCCTCTTGTGAATGTGAAATTAGTATGTTTTTAACGGGCTAAGTATGATGTTTTAAGCATGATAAATGATGGTATAAGAATGACATGTTATTGTCTTGTTTGTGGTTGTTTTGTTGCATTTATATGCTTGAATTTGTGCCATGTGATGTTGTGTTGATGTGTGCAAGTGAGGGTGGCAAAATGGCTTGGTAAATAGCCTTGTTTTTGTCCATACAGGCGTGTGTCTAGGCCGTGTATGACACACGGTCTGCCCCACGGGTATGTGTTCCAGCCATGTGTCCCCTGCACCTTAATTTTAAAAAATAGAATGTCCAGAATTGAGCACACGGGCAGAGACACGGGCGTTTGTCTCAGCCGTGTGTGCTACACGGTCTAGCACACGGGTGTGTGGCACGACCATGTGGCACAAGTCAGAGAGCACCCTAATTTGAACACGGTCTGAAGCACGGGCGTGTCCCAGGGTCACATGGGCGTGTCGCTTGGACCACACGGGCGTGTGAGCCCTGTAGTTAGCAAAAATTTTCTAAGTCTTGTAAAAATATCTTGAGTTCTTGGTTCTGTCCTGAACCACTTCCAATACATGTTTTGGGCCTCGTAGGTTCGTAATAGGGACTTCATGATCGAATATGAATGGTTTTAATTCGGACGCAAATTTTATGAATCGAAATTGTGTGATTGCTTGTGTTATAAGTCCAGTAATGCCTCGAGCCCTGTTTCGGCGTTTAATACGGGTAAAGGGTGTTACATTTAGTGGTATCAGAGCTATGGTTTAGTCGATTCTCGGAATAACGTAGCGTATGTAAGTCTAGCTATACATGCCATATTACTACCTGTGATAGTGTGATATCTCCCAACTCTGATGAAATTGTTTTGTTGAGGCAGAGGTGCTTTCCCACCGAGCTAGTTTCAAAAACGCTCAAAGTGATACTCAGATATTTGAAAATGTGTTTGTGATGAGTCGAAACTTGAAAAGTTATGAATAAGAGTTCATGATATGTATGTGATGATGTACAAAATGAAATAACCATAAGTTGAGAAATATGGATAAAATGTCATTGTTCTGATTGAACGTTGTATTTCGATGGATTATGGTGATTTTATGAAATGGATAAAATGTTTTAAATGTTGCAAAAAGGATTTAGCCCGGAAGGGTAATCCTGAATTAAGCCCTCTCGACCATAAGTTATGAAATGGATTTAGCCCGGATGGGTAATCCAGAGTAAACCTTTTAGAGCATACGTTACTGAAAGGATTTAGCCTGGATTGGCAATCCTGTTATATCATATGTGGCTCGAGAGTGTGCTCTATGAATATATGCCAAAAGGGCACTTTTGAATATGAATTGACGGATTGTTGACATGTATATCATGAGTATACTACTCGAGTATCCATCGAAATTACAATAGTTCAATAAGAATTATTCTTGAAATATGAAAAGGTGAAATGAAATGAAAGTTTATATTGTTATAAGCTCATCCATGTTTGTTTGGCATTCATATGATGTTATGTGCCTAATTTGTTGATTAAGTGAATGTGATAAGTAAACTTACTCAAAATTTATGGAATGTATGTTTAAGTACACTTGTTTGAATAAAGGTAATTAGAAAGTTCGTGTGACATAAATATGTATGTTAATTAGCTTGAAGTGAATTATATGATTGTGAAGATATTATGTTGATGATGAATGCTAAGTTATATGTGTGTATTTATGAAAGTAAAGTTAGAGGCTTTACGACCTCACCCCCTTACCAATATGGTATTTTATAATGAAATTTCACGAGATTTAAGCTGAATGAGCTCACAAGAGACTAAAGAGTTCAGTAGCGGAATAACTAATAATGTGGTCAGAGCTAAGAATAGTTTGGCAAGTGAATACAGTTCTGGAAAAGATGCCAGGTTATTCTAAAGATCATTCGGATTTCGTGATGTCACGATTAAGGAAAAAGTTAATCTCAGCTAATCGACTTATTCAGGTATGATGTCTAAAGTATGTATTTGCTGGAATTTCTTCCGTATTGATTTTCGTTAGTGAATGGAATAATACGAGATTAGTGATGACAGGATTAGTCAGAGAAACGATATTTGAATCGTAAAGATGTCTGAGTGTAACAGTTGTAATTGAATAGATTATGATGATCTCTCCTGGGTATTTTAGATATTCATTTATCCTCAAAGATATATGTGATTGTTCATTTTCTGATGAAATTCTTATCGTATGAGAATGCTAGCTGATCATAATGTTAGATGAAACCACTGTTGGTCTAGTTTGTTGATGAGCAGCATTTCTTATCTCTCTTTGGGATTCTATTCTATTACGTTTGAAATAAAAGTTGTCGGTGAAAATTTATATGAGGCTATTCTTATGTTTCTACTGGATGTTGTTTTGTTTTGTATATATATTTGGAAAATATATTATCTCTGTTACAATTGATTCTAGAGTGTATAAGCATTGTTTTTCTTCTGGTTTTCTCTGAGGAATCATCAAGATCTTTATTATTTCTTATGAGTTATGTTTTCAGACTTCCAGTATGATATCGCATCTTGGATTTCTTTATCTCAGTTTTCTTATCTTCCTTATTTCATAAATTATCAATCATGGCTCATTTTTAAAATGTGTTCTTTGGTTTGTGATAACTATGTCTATTATGGTTGTATTTCTGGTTCGATCATAGGAACGTGGTGATTCTGGTATCAGGATCTCTCTAATTTTCGTGAAAGGAATTGACATCGGCAAAGGTATAGATAGTGGAAATTCAAGCTCAAATTGTATGATGGTTTTCTTTTCTAAGGTAAGTTTGATTAAGGTCAATGAGTTCAATCAGGATATTTTGTTTCCCTTGATCTAATGCAGTTGTAAAGATCTTTGACTGGCATGTGAGGAAATTTTAAAAGATTGTATGTTTGAGTTGTTTTAACAGCTTGAAGAAGGGAATATTTGATATGATATTATTTGATAGTTGAGATCGACTCAGTTGTTTTTATCTGAGCGAGCTGGTTAGTTGAAAGGTAATTTGAGTTATATACATTTAAGTTTATCCTCAGGTAAGAAGATAAAATCTTGTACATTCATGGGTAAATTGAAGAACAGTCTGAATGAAGAATTTATATTCAAAAAGGGTGTGATACATGGACGGTAGATCAGTTCTAATTGGATGATATTATTATGAGTTAAAGTTGTTTTGATTGATAAAGTTATCACATTTGTGAAAGTTTGAATGGTCTGTAGAGTGTTAGCAAAGTTTAAAATAGTTGAAGGTCTTGTTAACTGAAGCACTAATTCTAGGTCCAGTTTAAATTGAGTAAAGAATTTGTGATTTTTCAGCGATGCACTATTGAACGGATTGGAATGTGTTTTAATAAAAAAATGTAAAGTGATAGTTTATGCTTTCAGACGGTTAAAGTCACATGAAGGGAACTGTCCGATGGGTGATTTAAATTCGGCCACTTTTTATGTCTGTGTTGAGAATTTGATGACGTTGGTTGTCCGATGAAAAATGTCATATGTTTCCTGATCCCAAGAGTTTAAAGTATCTAATGTCATAGAAGGATCTGAATTTAAAACAGCATAGATGGCTTGAACTATTGAAAGATTGTGAGCAGTTATCAATTAACCTTTGGGAGAGCAAATATAGTTGCAAATGCTTGAATGGAAAACCTTTGATTATTTTGTGAGTATTGAATACATGATTAATCTTATTTGATGACGGTCTAAATCTAGCTAAATTAGAAGCTAAAGCGATGTTTTCTTTGCAAGAATGAGAACCTCAGGAATGTGATAGTGAGTGGTAAACTAAATGAGTACAGTGTGAGACGACTTTTGATTCTGAATTTCAAGTCGGACCTGATGACTGTTATCATTATTCCGAAATAGAATTTGCGCACTGAGTAATTCAGAGCTTATGCAGAAAATTTTGTGCGAAGCTCAGTAGTAGCTCGTTTGTTCATTCAGGGAGTAATAAAATGCACAATTATTTGAAATAGATGTTCTGGGGATCGGGTATGTAACATGATAGATTAGTTGATTTATATGTTTCAGAGACTATTCGATCAGAAATCGTACAGAAAGTAAAAGTGATTCGTGGCAGCTTAGAGTCCACTTCAGATTGTCAGAAAACGTATGTGAATTTGAAACATGAGGATATGAAATTCTCGTTCAGCGATAGCATGCTTCCGAAAGTATTGCCTTAGAAAAAGATTTAAAATGTGTTTTTTGTATCTATGTTGCGTGGTATCGATTGGACTCTTTGAGTATGAATTCTCCGATAGGGATTAAGATTCAGCCGATGTGTTGTATAATGAAAAATCAATCGAAATTTTGACACGAGAAATTAAAAAGTTGGGAAATAAAAGCATAACCTTAGTGAGGGTTCTTTGGTAGTGTCACGAGATAGAGGAGTCTACATGGAAATCAAATTTATATTTCGGTAAGATTTTCGGGGACAAAAATCCTTAAAGGGGGGAGAGTTGTAACAGTCCGATGTTGGGTCTAGTCGAAACAGTGGTTTCGGGACCACAAATTCGACGAAGTAAAATTCATTTTTATTATATTTTTATGGTCTACATTTTTATTGAACGATTTCGTGAAAATTTCATTTGAAAATTTTTAATGATTGTAAGTCTGTTCTAGCCCCGTTTTTAATGATTCTTATGTTTTTGAAATCCTTGTAACATGATCTATCTGTTTCTACCACCAATTTGAAGAGATGTCAAAGTCTAAAATTTTACCCATGTTGAACATGTATGTATTTTGATGTTTGATGGTGGAAAATGCATGTTTGTTGTTTGTTAAACGACTTTTGCTAAGTGATTTTCGGTAAAAATGCCTAAAAGGACTTGTTTGTAAAAGTTGTAAAATGAGTAGTAAAAGTGTGAATAAATGAAAAATGGGGGCTGTTATGAGCATGATATAGTTCGGCTAGGCTTGGGTGTAATGAAATTGAATGAAAATCATTTTACGAGCCTAGGGATTAAAATGTAAAATGTCAAAAGTTTAAGGGCAAAAATGTAATTTTTGCCATAATGTGATTTTGGGCTGATTTGAATAGTATAATGATTAGATAAGTTAAATGCGATATTGTAGATCAAGGAAAAAATAAGGTTCGGACCTAGAATGTGGGAAAAACAAGTATTTGACGATTTAGTCCTTTTTGTTGTTACTATGCCGAGATAAGTTCGCATGTAAATAATGCAATGTTATATTTGAATTTTAATGTTTTGATATTGCATGAAATGTATTGATTCTATGAGCATATTCGACGAAGTTCCGGCAAGAGAGAAATCCCGATTGAACCTTAGGAATATATTAGGATACAAGTGACATGTCACTAGGAACCCATGTAATTATGTGATTTATGTATCCCGGGTGCTGGTCCTGTACGTCCTACCGGTGGCTGGGTATACCTGCATATGTTGCGGATACCTGACAACTTGTGTTAGCAGCACTGCGTAGCTACGTCTTGACTGACAGCTTGTGTGAGCAGGCCCGTGGATTTGCTCGAGAGCGAGCTTATTTGTGTTATGAAAATTGTGATAGCATTGGCTATATATGTTGCACTTATGTGCAAAGTTTTCCGTGTATCCGATAGTATTCCAAGTGGTTCAACAAGTATGTCAAAGAATAGAAAGAGTATGTAAGTATTACGAATTGGTACAGGTATGTACGTAAAAGTTTATAAGCATTGACTTCATGAAATTGTGAGTTCATGATTTTCCACGAGAATGATTTTATGAAAACCTTGTGATTATTGGTCTATACTTGTGATGTATGAAATTCATGGTAAATTCGGTTGAAGATCATGGGATTGGCTTTCGGGCCAAATTGAGGTATGATATAGCATGTTTTATTCACACAAATTGTGTTTTCTTGGATATGAGAAAAAGGAAAGATTGGCATAATTGCCTATTAAAATGGTTATGGAAGTAAGGGAAGATAAGAGTTTAGGCAATTGAAAGATATTAAGACATATGCTCGGAAACATGAGTACACATAATTAATGTGCATTTTTACTATGAGGTTTGAAATGATTTGTTGAATTGTTGTAATATGTTACAAAGGAGAGATTATGGTTGATAGGCTGATGCCAAGATATGTTAAATTATGCTTATAAGTTGGTAGAGTAAACATTATGACTGAATAAAATTTATAACTTCGAGATTCATAGTAATTTGGATTATCTTGTGTTTAAATTGTTGAACTTGATAAAAGATTGGTAAGAGTTGCTTATTATTTTTGTACGAACTTACTAAGCTATATATATAGCTTACCCCCTTCCTTTCCAATGTCTTATAGTGTAACATCCCTTACCCGTATTCGACGCCGGAACAGGGTATGAGGCATTACCGGACTTAAACACTAGCATTCATACCAAACCAAGACATGAATTTCCATCCAAATTTAAAACTTTTCATAAACATTCATATCATCCCTTAAACGAGCCTACGAGGCCCAAAACATACATTGGGAATGATTCGGGACTAAACCAAGAACTTTAGAAGCTTTCGGGAAACTTAGAAAATTTTCATCATGAAACAGGTCCACATGCTCGTGTGGGTGAAGGGACACGCCCGTGTGGCATATCACACGCCCGTGCTTCAGGCCGTGTCCATTTTAGGGTGCATTCTGTTTATGATGTCATCAACCAAATAAGGCCACACAACCAAGGCACACGCCGGTGTCCTTAGGCCGTGTGGGGAATTAAATTCTGAAATCAAGTGCAGACTTCACACGGCCTGGGCACATGCCCATGTCCTATGGCCGTGTCTCTCACACAGCCGAGACACACGTCCGTGTCTCATGCCCGTGTGTTTACTACTGGGCATTCTGTTTCTCAAAACTAAGGTGCAGGGGACATACAGCTGAAAGACATGCCCGTGGGGCAGACCGTGTGTCACACACGGCCTAGACACACGCCCGTGTGTCTACCCGTGTGGACGAATACAAGGTTATTTTCCAAGCCATTTTGTCACCCTTACTTGCACACATTCACACAACATCACATGGCACAAATCATAGCATATAAATGCCTTCAGTAACAACTACAATTAAGCAATAACGTATCATTTTCATACCATCATCTATCATGCATTATAAACCACATCACAAAACATTGACATATGCACATACATACTTATCTGGGCTTTTAACCTTTTAGCCAATATAAGCCAATTTGCATGGCTACAAATTACATCCAACTTTTAACCATCACAAGCTAATACATTTAGCCAAATCATAATGACTCATACACCAAATGAATAAGTCCCTATACATGCCATAAACTCAAAGGGGTTTGCATTCACTTATACCCAACATGATAGCTTGATAGCGTGATAGCATCTCCGGTGATCTCCAACCTGAGCTAGCTTAAAAAAAACCTATAAGACATGAGAAAGGAAGGGAGTAAGCTATATAGTTTAGTAAGTCCGTATGAAAATAATGAACGATTCATGCTAATCATATATCATGCTTGACAATATAAGCACAAATCCATATAAAATAGCTATAAATCTCGAGGATTGTAATATAACCAATTCTCATGTTTATTCTTTTTGATTCATCAACATAATTTAACATAAATTTACTTTAGCCTAACAACCATAATCTCTTCGTTGTAACATGTTTCATAATTAGCAACTCATTTCAAATATCATAGTAAAAGTACACATTACTTATGTGTATTCATGTTTTCATGCATATAGCTTAACACACTTCAAATTGTCTAAACTCTTTCTACCCATACTTTCTTAACCATTTTAATTGGAAATTATTCCAATATTTCCCTTTTCTCATAACCAATAAATCAAAATTCAAACGAAAAGCATTTACTATCTCACCAATCGATTTGGACCCAAAGCCTTACACATGTTCGTCAATCGAATCTACCATGAATTTACACATCATAAACCTAAACACTTAATCGCAAGATTTCATAAATATTTTTAATAGATATTAATACCAACCTTTCCTTCATTTCATATTCATTGAGTCACAATCAAGGAAATAAAACATTTCATATCTCAATTCCATCTGGCCTAAAAGCCCTTTTTCATAAGTTTCAATCAACTTTACCATGTATTTATTCATCACACACATAAACCAATAATCACATAGTTAACTTAAAGTCACTTTCATAGTGATCATGAATTCATAATATCATGAAGCCAATGCTTATAAACTTTACGTACATACATGTACCAACTCGTAACATAATCATTTACTTTGTCATCTTTGGCATAATCTTGGAATTTCCCGTTGAACCACTTGGAATACTAAAGGATACTCGGGAATAACATACATATAAAATCATACCAATGCCATATCCCAGATATGGTCTTACATGGGGTCACATATCGATGCCAATAGCCCAGCTATGGTCTTACATGATTCTCATATCGATGCCATGTCCCAGACATGGTCTTACACGGAATCTCATAACGATGCCATATCCCAGATATGGTCTTACACGTAAACTCATAACCCTAATCTCATGACATTTGTATCCTAACTATTCCTAAGGTTCAACTGGGACTTCTTCGTTATCTTGGCATTATCAAACTTGCTCATAATATCAATCATATAATTCATATAATATTAAAGCAATTTAAAACATAAATATAGCATTGCATTATTCACATACTAACTTACCTCAATACCAAAAATGGTGAAAAAGACCTAACCGTCAAATACCCGTTTTTCCCTCGTTCTAGGTTTGAACCTCGTTTTCCTTGATCTATAATATCAAATTTAGCTCATTTAATTATCACAGTGTTCAAATCAGTCCAAAACCATACTTTGGCAAAATTAAAATTACAGTTTTGCCCCTAAACTTTCACATATTTACAATTTAGTCCCTAGGCTCGTAAAATGAAATGTACTCATTTTCTTTGCTACCCAAGCTTAACCAAACCTATACCATGCTTACACCAGCCCACATTTTCCTTCAAATCAGATTTTTACTACCCATTTTTAAAACTTTTACAAAAAGGTCCTTTTTAGGTATTTTCATGAAAAATCACTTAGTAAAAGTTGTCTAACACCCATCAAACATTCATATTCCTCCATTAAACATCAAAATAAATGCATGTCACACATGGTTCAATTTTTAAACATGAACCTTAACTTATAATAAGGCTAAAAATAGGTAGATCATGCTTCACGGATCTCAAAAACAAAAAGAACATTAAAAACGGGGCTAGGATGTACTTACAATCGAGCTTGAAAGTTGAAGAAAAACCCTAGCTATGGCTCTTCTAATTTTCGGCACACACTTGAAGAAGATGAGCAAAATTGGCTTTCTTTTTCCCTTTTTATTCTTTTATTTACTAAATGACCAAAATGCCCTTTTTACTAAACTTTCAAATTTTACCAATTCATGCCCATTTTTGTCCATAAAAATAGAAATTGGTCAAATTTCTATTTAAGGACCTCTAATTTATAATCCAAAGCTATTTCATGCTTAAAGCTTCTAGAATCACATATTTTGCAACTTTTGCAATTTAGTCCTAAAATTCAAATTGGACACTTTATCAACAAAATTTCTTAACGAAACTTTCACACAATCATGCAAACATATCATAAACCTCAACACATTCATAAAATAATTATTTCTACTTTGGATTAGTGGTCTCGAAACCACTATTCTGATTAGGCCCAAAATCGGGCTTTACATATAGGGTTATTGAGCTAGCTCGGGTTGGAAATCGTCGGAGATCCTATCACACTATGAAGCTGTCATTTTGGGTATAAATGAATTCAAGTATTTTAATTCTATGGCATGTACAGGGACTAAGCCAATTTTTTATGTGTGTTATTATTAATTTGGTCATATGTGTTAGCTTGTAATTGTTAATGCTTCATCTTATATAGCCATGAATGATGGCTTGTAACACCCTTAACCCATATCCGTCATCAGAGTAGGGTTACGAGGCATTACCCATCAATATACATCATATAGCATTCATAACTCATACATTTATGCATTCATACTCAAATACCATTCAACATAATCACATTGTCCCTTATTAGAGCCTAAGAGGCCTTAGACATGCTTTAGAAATGGTTCGGGACTAAATCAATAACATACGAAAATTTTGAAAACCTTAGAAATTTTTCATCAATACAGGGGTCACATGCCCGTGTGAACAGGCCGTGTGCCTCACACGGCTTCAGACATGCCCGTGTCTCAGGCCATATGGAAACAGGGCATACATACTGACTTGCATCACACGGCCGAAGACACGCCCGTGTGCCAGGCCGTGTGAAAATTGGAGAGTATACTGACTTATACAACACGGCCAAGTCACACGCCCATGTGCTAGGCCGTGTGCCAATTAGTGGGTATACTGACTTGTACTGTAACAACCCGTTTTTAGGTCAAATCAGAACAGTAGTTTCGGGACCATAAATCTGAGGCCAAAATATTTATTTTATTATTTTGTTAAAGTTTACAGCACGATAGTATTATTGTGTGAAATTTTCGTAAAGAAATTTTACTGTTTGAATGCTTAATTCGGTAAAAAGGACTAAATCGCGTAAAATGCAAAAGTTGCATTCTACTTGTTAAAGGTTTCAATTAGCTTTGGCTTTTAAATATGGTGGCCTTAAATGGTAATTAGACCATTTTAAATGTTAGTGGACTTTTATGGACATCATTTAAGTCATTTTAAGTGTTTTATTTTAAGGTTAATTTTGGTATTTGATAAATAATGTTAATATTAATAAAACAAAGCTAAAATAAAGATTCATTCTCATCTTCATGCACCGAAATTAAAAGAAGAAGAAGCTAAAATAGGGTTCTTCATTCGGCAACCTTAAATTCTTCAATTAGGAATGTATTTTGACTCGGTTTTTAATGATTTTTACGTTTTTGAGATCGTTGCTTCGTATTCTAGCTAGCCCGTACCTTAAATTTCGAAACTGTTAAAGATTTTAAGAGTTTCCATTGATGATTTTATGTTTTCTTTGGTGTTTGAAAATGAAATATGAATTTTTGATGATAGATTTTCATGTTTTGTAAAGTGATTTTTTGACAAAAATGTCAAAAAGGGATTAAATTGTGAAATGTGAAATTTATGTGGTAAATATGTGAAATAATGAAAGATATGGGCTGCTAGGGGTCCCTATGAAATTTGGCTAGCATGAAATTGTACTAAATTGCATGAATTTACAATTTTATGTGATAAGGACTAAATTGTAAAAATGTGAAACATTAGGGGCAAATATGCAAAATAGCCCTAATGTGTGTTTTGGACTAAATTGAATGGAATGATGATTAAATAAGTAAATTTTGATAATATATAGATCAAGATAAGCTGAGATCGGGTTTAGATCGGGGAAAAGGAAAAGTGGACAAATAGTCGATGATTTCCATCCGAGCAACTCGAGGTAAGTTTGTATAATTAGAATCGAACTTTAAATACTTGTATTTATTTGAAATGTATGTATATAATTGAGTAATTGATATACTTGGGATACGAATGCTTAATTGATATAGACTGATGATTACCGAGCCCCGTTTGAATCGTATGAATTCGTAGGATACGAGTGACATGTCACTAGCGTTACCGTTTTGGTCGAGCTCCTGCATTTGTTGCGGACTCACCACAGCTCGTATGAGCTTACCAATATATCAACTCGTAAGAGCTTACTGTTTTCAGCTCGTCAGAGCTTTCTGTTTCAGCTCAATAGAATTTATTGTCCATCAGCTCAGGAGGAGCTTACTGATCATAGCTCGAAAGAGCAGAAATGAAATTGAATTGATGGATTACTGATTTATATACGTAATGTATATCACCCGAGTATCCTTCGATATTCTAATAGGTTTAACGGGCATAAATTCTATTATTGGTTATGTGAAAAGGTTACGTGTTATACGGATGAATTACTGTTATTACGGATGAATTATTGTTTATACGGATGAATTACTGTTGATACGGATGAATTACTGATATTACGGATGAATTACTGTTTATACGGATGAGTTACTGTTATTGAATGAATTATTGATTATATGATTGAGAGTGAAATGTTACAAATGATGTACATGATATATGAATTTGATATGATACAATGTATTGAGTACTAAATTGAGATAATGGAAGATTATATGTATTTATGTGACTAACTTGTTAATAAATGCTTGTGTTTAGGCATTTGATAATCGAATTAGGTACACCTTATTTATTGACTTGATCATGTCTAAATGGTAAGTTTAATTCTAAATTATACGTGCTTACTAAGTTATAAAGCTTACTTTGTTTCTTTTCCGTGTATTATAGAGGTTCGATAGCTCGCTCGTTTCGGATAAAGTCGGAGTTACGCATCACACTATCCAGTTGTCGATTGGTACCTTTGAACTTATGGATATTTGTAAATATGGCATGTATAGGCTAGTTATAAGGATGATAGTTAAGGTTACTTGAGATATTGATTTTGGTACATGTTGTGGTATGAGTTAAAGCCATGTGATTTGGCTTAACTTGGTATAATATTTTGGTTGTGTATAAGTATTCAAATATGGTATGTTTTGGCAAGTAGTATATGGAATGGAAATATGCAAATGATGTATTGATATGTATTAGCCACATGAATGGAAAATGCATGATATTATTTAGGTATTTGAATGCTATGTTGAAATGGTATAAAATGTGTATGAAATGTTGTGGATTGATTGACTATTGGGTTATATAATGTTGCAATTTATGCTTGAGTATGCATGTAAAAATAGGGTGGCAAAATGGCTTCGCAAATAGCCTATTTTTCTCCACACGGGTAGAGATACGGGCATGTGTCTCAGCCGTGTGCGACACACGGTCATGTTGCACGGCCGTGTGTCCCCTGGTGTTGGAATTAAATTAAAGTCAGTATGCTCCACACAGTCTCACACACGGGCGTATGACTGGTCATGTGGTACAAATCAGTATACCCCCTAAATGGCACACTACCTAGCACACGGGCGTATGACTTGGCAATGTTGCATAAGTCGGTACACCCTATAGGTTTGGCAGGGCCTAGCACACGGCCTGGCGCACGGGCGTGTGTGGCCACTTCGAAGGGCACACAAGCTAGACACAAGGGCGTGTGGTCGGCTATGTGACCCAAGTCAATATGCACCCCCTGTTTTCACACGGCTGGTGACACGGGCATGTCTAGTGGTCATGTGAGACACACGGCCTGGCCACATGGGCGTGTGTCTCCTGTTTTGAGAAATTTTTCAAAGTTTCGTGAAAAGTTTATAAGTTATCGATTTAGTCCCGAACCGCTCCTAAAGCATGTTGATAAACCGTAAAAGTAACATATTTTAAGCCCACATTTAGCATGCTTTTGGATGAATTATCCGTTGATTTATGTAAAAAGGTGCTCTTAATCCTTTCTTTTCATGTTATATACTCAGGAAAGCACCGGAGGATGAAAAGAACAAGAAACGGGCTTAAAACGGGCCAATTGGGCCACATCACGAAGTCGACACGGCCTGGACCTAAGACCACACGGCCGTGCCGCCTCAATAATCTCGAACACGGTCTAGCCACGAGATACACGGCTGTGCCTCACTAACAGAGTCCACACGGCCTGGCCACGATTCACACGGGCATGTGCCATGGCCGTGCCCCTGCCGCGGCCAAGAGGAGTTTTACTCAGATTTGGATACTTGGAGGCAAAGAAACACATTCAAAAGTCTATTTAAACACCCAAATAGGAATTTAATTCAGATTAGGATACTTGGAGGCCAAGTAAGGCATCTCAAAGCTTATATAAACACCCTAGGGGGCAACTTATTCGTGGAGTTCGACAGAAACCCTCTGTCAAGGGGGAGCCCAAAGCTATCGTTTAGGGGCGTCTTGCTAGGCCAGAGAGGGCAGATTTGTGGGGATTCGCTCAGGGATAGCCAGTTGATCCATCTCAAGAAGCCGGAATTATACTCAAGACGGAGGATCTCCTCTTCAATTCCTTCAGGGAGTTTTAGGGATTTCTAATCTTTTGTTTTATCTTTTCTATCTGAGATGTTTTCTTTTATTGTTATGAACTAAACCCTCAGATACCTGAGGGGGATGAAACTTAGATGAATCTTGTTATCGTTTGCTGAACTATATGATAAATATTTGATTTGTTCTTAATTATGTGTTCTTAATTCTTGTGTTGATATTTCGCGGATATCGATTCAAGTTTGATGTGCTTAGGTGGAGGAGCAAAAGTCCCTGTCTAAGAGTAGATCTAGCATAGTTAAGCGGACTTGATCGCGCGCCTAGAGATAGGGTGACGAGGCGTTGCCGGATTAGGGTGAAACCTAATATGGGAGTCCATAGATCGAGTTAATGCAATTCTAGGGGTTTTAATTAGAAATAGATTTCAATTAATCAACCTAGGGTTAGACGTTATTCGCCTCGAGAGAGGGTTTAATATAAATTAGGGAATCTTACGGATCAAGTCAAGTGAATACATCGTCTGGTTCAGAGTTAGATAACAAGTTAAGTCTAGGTGGATTCTTCCTTGGGTGTCGTCTTAATTAATTGGCTTTTCCTCAAGTATTCTCCCAAATTCATTCTTCTTTGTCTTAGAGTTTTTAGTCTAGTAGTTAATTAATTTAGATTAAACAACTTCACTTATTTTAGGCTAAATAATAGAAAGAAAGTTAGTATTAGTACTTTTAGTTCCTTTGGGTTCGACAATCCGGTCTTGCCTAAGCTATACTACTGTTCGATAGGTGCACTTGCCTCAATCGTTGTTATAGTTAGTTCCAGGATCGATCATTATAAATTTAAAACTCTGAAATACAACGATGACATGTTTAAGGCCCCGAAGGCTATTATAAGGGACAAAATGATTGACATTGAATAATGATTGTCTAAATTGATCAAATGAATGACAAAAGTAATGTTATATGTGTTATAAGTCCAGTAATGCTCCGTAACCCTATTCTGGTGTTGAATACGGGTGAGGGGTGTTACATGTATCACACGGCCAGTCACACGCCCGTGTGTGAGACCGTGTGGAGCATACTGATTTCAATTTAATATCAATACCAGGGGACACACGGCCGTGTAACATGACCGTGTGTCGCACATGGGTGAGACACACGCCCGTGTCTCTACCCGTGTGGACAAAAATAGGCCATTTGCAAGGCCAATTTGTCACCCCAAATCATGATTACCTAAACAACCAAAATGGTACCATTTCATCAAACAATTAGGCAGCCAAAATCATCAACCAAATGCACATTTCATACCATTATACTCTCATCTATTCCAATTCTCAATTCACTACCAATTACTTAACCAAATACATGCCAAAACAATATCAGCCAATATGGTTCATTTACCATAATTCACACATACATAACTTCCTTATAAATAATCAACACAACATCTATAATCATACCTCATCAAGGCATTTCTCAAGCATTTATACTTCACAAAACAATCTATCATTTGAGCAAATATAAACCATAACCATATTCATACCCAACATGCCAAAATAAGCCATCACCCATGGCTAAATATACAAAACCATATCATATACATTTACAAGCCTAATCTCAAGGCTATAATCACAACCAAAATACCACATTTAGCCTATAAATGCCATATACTATATTTACACAACTCACAAGTACCAACTTAGATGTTTGATAGTGCGATGATGTTCTCGACGACTCCCGGGTCCGAGCTTGCCTTGATTCACTATAAAACATAGAAAAATAACACAAAGTAAGCTTCATAGCTTAGTAAGTTCGTATTAACGTAATGAGCAACTTCACCAATCATTCACAGTTCAAATAATATAAATGTAAGATATAAAAATACATTAAATCTCAAGCCATTCGATCATTCATTCACTAACTTACCAAGAATTCATCCATTTCATGGATTCAATGTTTATAAACTTTACATACATACCAGTACCTACTCGTACCAATCTCGTTCTTGTCCATAACTTTCATTTTCCCGTTGAACTATTCAGAATAAAAGTCGGATATTCAAGAGTCTCATATAATAAGCACCTATACCATGGCCCGAACCCAAATCAAGGTAACTTATCTGCGGAGTACCTATACCATGGCCCGAAGCCAAATCAAGGCAATTTACCACTGAAGTGGCTATACCATGGCCCGAAGCCAACTCAATACCCTAATGACATGTCACTAACATCCTAGACTATTCCTAAGGTTCAACCGGGATTCTCCAATACCAAATCATAGTCGAATCATTTTGAATTACTGCCGAATCATTCTCAAACTTGTCCGTAATCGTATAATCACAATTCATGCTATATCAAAGCATATAAAATACAATTATAAATAAGCTCATTGCATACGAACTTACCTCGTATTTGGAATTAACGGATCAGGTCGACTACTCGACAACCTTACTTTTCCCCCGATCTAAATCTAAATTCTTTCTTTCTTGATCTATATGAATTCAAAATTAACTTATTTATTCATCTACTCATTCAATTTATTCCAAAAATACTCATTTGGGCATTTTTACACATTAGCCCCTAAACTTTCACATTTAATCAATTTAGTCCCTATTTCACAAATACACAAAATTCACACAATTCATCAAAACCCATGCTTGACCGAATTATTTATAAGTCCCTAGCAGCCCAAAAATTTCATTTATTTCACATTTCAACCACTCAATTTGCATATTTCACAATTTAATCCCTATTATGCATTTTCATCAAAAATCACTTTACAAAACATGAAAATCTATCATCAAGCTTTCATATTTCATCTTCAAACACCAAAGAACACATAAACTAATCAATGGAAACTCTTAAAATCTTTAACAATTTTGAAATTAAAGGTACGGGCTAGCTAGATTAAGCTGCAACGATTACAAAAACATAAAAATCATCAAAAACCGAGCTAAAATCGTACCTTAATCAAGCTAGGAGTGTGCCGAAATTTAAAAGCTTCAAACCCTTTCTTTTTCCTTTGAAATTTGGTGATGACAAGAGAAAATGAAAGCTTTTTTTCTTTTGTTAACATATTTTATTTAATTATTAACCAATTTACTATATTACCCTTTTAATTAATAAACAAAAAGTCACTTAAACATTGCCCGTAATTGTCCACCCATTATTATAATGGTCTAATTACAACATAAGGACCTTTAATTTAATAAATCATAGCAATTAAACACCTTTAACAAGTAGAATGCAACTTTTGCATTTTTATGCGATTTAGTCCTTTTTTCTCAAATTGAGCAATTAAAGGATAAAATTAGCTCACGAAATATTTACACATATCAAATAACATGCTGTAAACACCAAAATAATTAATAAAATAATTTTCTAATATCAGATTTGCGGTTCCAAAACCACTGTTCCGATTTAGCTAAAACCGGGCTGTTACAACTCTCCCCCTTAGGGATTTTCGTCCCCAAAAATCTTACCAGTGAATAGGTTCGGGTATTGTTTTCTCATAGCATCCTTGGGTTCCCATGTAGCTTCTTCAACCCCGTGTTGATGCCATAATACTTTCACTAATGCGATTCTCTTATTTCTCAGCTCTTTGATCTCACGAGCTAAAATTCGAATCGGTTCTTCAGCATACGACATATCAGACTGAATTTCAACCTCGGTCGGGGAAATGAAATGTGAAGGGTCGGATCAATATCGTCGAAGCATCGACACATGAAACACATTATGTATTTTCTCTAACTCAGACGGTAAAGATAGTCGATAAGAAACTGGCCCGATTCGCTCGATAAACTCGTACGGTCCGATGAATCTCAGACTCAATTTCCCTTTTCGACCAAACCGCAATATCTTTTTCCATGATGACACTTTTAAAAACACTTTATCCCCAATCTGGAACTCAATATCTTTTCGTTTCAAGTCTGCGTATGATTTCTGTCGATCCGAAGCTGCTTTTAAACTATCGCGAATTACCTTCACTTTTTCTTCAGTCTCTCTGATCAGATCAACCTTGTGAATCTTATTTTCACTCAACTCAGCCCAGTACAACGGTGTTCGACATTTACGATTGTTTAGAGCTTCGTACGGTGCCATCTTTATACTTGATTAGAAGCTATTATTATAAGCAAATTCAATCAGCGGTAGATATTTCTCCCAGCTGCCTTCAAACTCAAGAATACAACAACGCAACATATCCTCAAGTATCTGAATAACTAACTCGAATTGACCATCCGTTTGCGGGTGAAATGCAGTGCTAAAATGTAGCTTTGTACCTAAAGCTTCTTGTAATTTCTTCCAAAATCGCGAAGTGAATCTCGGATCTTTATCCGAAACAATAGATAGTGGCACTCCGTGCAACCAAAAATCTCTGAGATATACAACTCAGCCAATTAATCAAGTTAATAATCCGTACGTACATGAATGAAATGAGTCAATTTTGTCAATCTGTCAACAAAAACCCAGATCGCATCTTTCTTTCTCAAAGATAAGGGTAAACCCGATAGAAAATCCATTGTTACTCTATTCCATTTCCATTCAGGAACCATAATAGGCTGTAATAAACCTGACGGCACTTGATGCTCAGCTTTAACTTGCTGACAAATCAAACATTTCGAAACAAATTCTGAGATATCTTTTTTCATGCCGTGCCACTAATAAAACTGTTTCAGATCGTTATACATTTTCGTGCTTCCCGGATGTACTGATAAACAACTACTGTGTGCTTCGTTTAGAATCTTCCGAATGAGCTCAGAATTTATTGGTACACATATTCTATCACGAAACATCAAGCAGTCATCAGGCCCTGTTCGAAACTCTGAATCAGAATCGACTCACACTGAGCTCGTTTTGCTTGCAATTCATTATCAAATTTTTGAGCCTCACAAATCTGCTGTAGAAATAACGGTCTCGCTTTTATCTCGGCTACTATCGAACCATCGTCAGACAAAGCTAATTGTGAGTTCAAAGCACATAAAGTAAATAAGGACTTTCGGCTCAAAGCATCAGCAACTACGTTCGCTTTTCCCGGATGATAGTCAATTACCAATTCATAGTCTTTTAGAAATTCTAACCATCTCCGCTGTCGCAAATTTAAATCTTTTTGAGTCATCAGATATTTCAAGCTTTTGTGGTCGGTATAAATATGGCATTTCTCACCAAACAAATAATGATGCCGAATTTTCAATGCGAACACTATCGCGGCTAACTCTAGATCGTGCGTCGGATAATTCTTTTCGTGCGGCTTCAATTGTCTCGAGGCATAAGCTACAACTTTTCCTTCCTGCATCAAAACACAACCCAGGCCATTTAACGATGCATCACTGAAAACTACGAATTCTTTACCCGACTCAGGCTAAACTAATACTGGTGCCTCTGTCAATAATGCTTTCAACTGCTCGAAGCTCTGCTAACACTTTTCTGACCACTCAAATTTAACATCTTTTTGAAGCAATCTTTTCATCAGAGCCACAATCATTGAGAAACCTTTCACAAATCGTCTATAATAGCCGGCTAGTCCCAGAAAACTACGGACTTCGGATACATTTCTCGGAGGCTTCCAATCTATAATCGCAAAAATTTTGCTCGGATCGACTCGGATACCCGCGACTGAAACTATATGTCCCAGAAAACCAACCTCTCGTAACCAAAACTCACATTTGCTGAACTTTGTAAACAACTGTTTATCTCTCAAAGTTTGTAACACGATTCTTAAATGCTCGGCATGCTCAGATTCATCACGAGAGTAAATCAAAATATCATCAATAAACACAACTACAAATCGGTCTAAGTACGGCCTAAAAATCCGGTTCATTAAGTCCATAAAAACAACAAGTGCATTTGTTAGTCCGAAAGGCATAACAAGAAATTCGTAGTGTCCGTACCTTGTTCTAAATGCAGCCTTTGGCACATCGGAGTCTTTAACTCGCAACTGGTAATAACCCGATCTCAAATCAATTTTTGAAAACACCGTTGCCCCTTTTAACTGATCAAACAAATCATCTATTCGTGGAAAAGGGTATTTATTCTTAAACGTCACTTTGTTGAGCTGTCGATAGTCTTTACACATTCTCATCGTGCCATCTTTCTTTTTCATAAATAACACCGGTGCACCCCAGGGAGAGAAACTCGGTCTAGCAAAACCTTTATCTGTTAACTCTTGCAACTGAGCTTTCAAATCTTTTAACTATGTCGGAGCCATTTTGTATGGAGCTATCGATATCAGCATTGTTCCCGGTACTAATTCAATACCAAAACCAACTTCTCTAATGGGTGGTAAACCCGGTAACTCTTCAGGAAATACATCTGGATACTCGCACACAACTGGTATTGATTCAATCTTTCTTTCTGTCACTTTCATATCAAGTACATAAGTAAGGTAAGCTTCACACCCCTTTCTCACAAATCTCTGAGCTAACATAGACGAGATCACAACTGGCAAACTATTCAGATCATCAGATTCAATTCTAATAGTCTCATTATTCTGACATTTCAGTTTAATTATCTTTCGTCTACAATTCACTATAGCATCATGCATCGTTAGCCAATCCATACCCAAAATCACATCAAATTCATCGAATGGCAACAACATCAGATTAGCCGAAAAACAAAAAATTTGATTCATTAACGGACAATTCTTGCAGACTTTGTCTACCAAAAAACATTTACCTAAGGGGTTCGATACTCTAATCACAAATTCAGTAGACTCTATAGGCAAAGTCTTACTAGGTACTAATTTCATACATATATAAGAATGAGTTGATCCTGAATCTATCTATGCAATCACATTAGTATCATAGAGAGTGAAGGTACCAGTGATAACGTCTGGCGATGATACCTCCTCCCGTGCACGGATAGCATAAACTCGGGCAGGTGTTTGTGCCTCAAATCTCAAAACAAAATCTCTCGTAGCACCTCAGTTACCACTCATATTTCCAGTGTTTTGGGGTGATCTCCCTCTAGTAGCCATATTACTAGGTCTCACATTCAGAACTTTATCTTTCTCATCCAGCTCAGGGCAATCTCGGATGAAGTGATCTAGCGAACCACATTTGTAACAAGCTTGTAACAGCCCGATTTAGGGCCTAGTCGGAACAGTGGTCTTGGGATCACTAATCTGAGGTCGGAGAAAATTATTTTTTATATTATTATATGAGAAAATTTTGGTACTTTAATTTTAGCAATTTCATGCTTAATCGCAAAAAAGGACTAAATCGCATAAAGTGCGAAAGTTCCATTTTATAAGCTAAAGGTGCCTAATAGCCATAGAATATTATTTGGAGGTCTTTAAAGGGTAATTAGACCCTTAAACAATGGTTGGCCGGCCATAGGGGACAATAGAGGTCAAAAATTGGTCAAGTAGGTGGATTAGGTGAACTAAATTGGGATTTTATATTAAAATAAAGAAAGAAAAGTTATCATCTTTTCTTCTCCTTCCTTCCACTGAAAATTAGCAGCAAAAATTGGGGTTGAGAGCTCAAAAATTTCAGCAAGCTTCTCTCTTTACAAGTAAGTGACTTGATGATCATTTCTTGATAAAAATTGTACTTTTGGAACCCCTAAAGCTTAAGCTAACTATAGAGGGGACTATTTTGCAAAATTGTGGAAAGTTTAGAGTTTTACCATGAGAGCATGTATGTTGTTTTCTGCATTTTTATGGAAGAAAATGAGTCATAGATGTTTAATAAACAACTTTTATGAAAGGTGTTACCATGAAAACACTTAGTAGGACCTTTTTGTAAATGTTGTAGAATAAGAGGTAAATGTGTGAAATATTGAGTTTTTATGGTTGTCATAAGAGAAATAAATGTTCACCTAGGCTTGTAAGAGGAGGAAATTCGATTAGAATTGATTTACGAGCCTAGGGGTAAAATAGTCATTTTGTGAAAGTGTGAGGGCAAAATGGTAATTTTGCCAAAGTATGAATTTTGAGACGTGTTGATTAATGATATTATTAAATGAGCTAATTTTCTATTATATAGATCAAGAAGAATGAGGAATTAACCTTGACCGAGGAAAAGGCAAGGTATCGGATTAAATCGGCAAGTGACCTATTTTGAAACCGAGGTAAGTTTGTATGTGATAAATTCAACATCATGCTAGTATATTTGAGAATGTTTGATATTATAATGATGCATATATTGTTATGAAATTGAATGATGGTGTTGAATGAAAACAATGATGAGAGTTGTGATTTTGAAGTCCCGGTTGGACTATAATAAATGTGAGAATACTATTGTCGAGCCATGAGATGAATAAGGTCCCGTGTAAGACCATGTCAGGGACATAGCCTCGGCACCGATTTGAGATCCCGTATAAGACCATATATGGGATATGGCATCGGTATTGAATATGAAAATCGTATGAGACCATATCCGGGATATGGCATCGATAATTGATGTGAGATCCTATATAAGACCATATCTGGGATATGGCATCGGCACTCAGAGGTGACCCCATGTAAGACCACATCTGGGATGTGGCGTTGGCTTCGTATTTATGTGGATGACGATGAATATGTATCTTTGAATATCCCAAGCGATTTAGTGGGATAAATAGTTAAGCTTGAAATAGAAATGAGTTTGGTGCTAAAGCTATGTGATTGAGTGAATACAGGTGCCCGTGAGTAGTTCACAAGAAAAGTTCACGTTATGTGTTATTGCATGTATTCGATAAGAGCAAATACGAGTAAGTTATGGCAAGTGCTTGAGACTTCGCGGTTTTATTCAATGCCATGGATGGATGATATTATGAGCTTTATGTTGCTATTTATTTTTATGCAAACTTACTAAGCTTTATGCTTACCTCTTTTATTTCCCTTTTCCTTGTAGCATTGCCAAGTTAGCTTGAGAATTCGTGGAACGTCGGAGTTCGGAAATCACACTATCGACTACCCTTTTTGGTATAGCAAAGCTAGATTCATTTTGAGTATGGCATGTATAGGACTTGGTCATTTTGTTATGTCATATTTTCTAGCCAAATTTTTGGCTATTAAAGTTGTTCAATTTATTTTGTAAATGGTCATGGGAAGTTGGCCTATACTTGACATGTTCATATATTCAATGATGATGAATTTCATGAAGTGTATGCTTGTGTGAATGTCTTGATTTTGAGTTCTTAGAGGTGCCATATGGTCATAATATGTGTTGAATTGATTTGGTATAAGTGTGGTTGCTTGGTAGGGTGGCAAATGGCTTGGTAGATAGCCATATAATTGTCCACACGGGCAGACACACACAAGCGTGTGTCTAGGCCGTGTGTGACACACTGTCGACCCATGGGGCGTGTGGAGGCCGTGTGTCCCATTGCATGCTAGGTTTACAAGTCAAGATGCCCGATGTAAACACACGGGCAGAGGCATGGCCGTGTGTGTCAGTCGTGTGGGAGGCACGGCCATGGACATGGGCGTGTGCCCAGGCCGTGTGAAGTCTGCACCTGAAATTTGGAATTTAATTCGACACACGGTCTAAGGACACGGGCGTGTGCCTTGGCCGTGTGACCTTAGTGAGGTGATGACGTCATAAATAGAATGCCATGGTTTTGGCACACGGGCTAAGACACGGGCGTGTCGAGGCCGTGTGAGGGACACGGGTGTGGAGCACGGGCATGTGATATGCCACACGGGCGTGTGGCCCCTGTTTTGGCAAAAATTTTCTATGTGTGTAGAAGTTTTCGGTTTAATCCCGAAACCTTCCGTAAGTATGTTTAAGGCCTCGTAGGCCCATGATAAGGATGTTATGAGTATGAATGAAAAGTCTTAATTTGAAACAAAATTTTTATGACCCGATGTTGTATGTTTAAGTAAGTTGAGTTGAGTAATGCCTCGTATCCGGTTCTAATTTTGAACACGAGTAAGGGGTGTTACATTTAGTGGTATCAGAGCTACGGTTTAGTCGATTCTCGGACTAACGTAGCGTAAGTATGAGTCTAGCTATACTTGCCATACGTAAGAGGATTTGTGTAATGATAGTGTGACGACTCCTGACGGTTTAAATTGTATTTTTATATAGTAATGGATCCCGATCGGACCGCAGCTGATGATGCTGCGAGTAATGCGCCGGCTCCCGCGCAAGGGACCGCGCTGGTAGAGAGTAGACCCGAGACTTTGGGTCAGGGAGAAGAGGCTCGAGAAGCCTTTCTCCATATGATGAGCAATTGGTACACCGAGTATATTCGAGCAAATCCTAATGCTCAACCCCCTCCACCCCCACCTATTCCTCAGCCCGCTCCTGTAGCTCCTCAGGTGGTAGAGGTAGTAAGAAGAAAAAGACCTCCGGTCAATAAGATCCGGAAACAAGGAGCTGAGGAATTTCGGGCTAGTAAGGATGATGATCCAGAGAGGTCGGAATTCTAGCTTGAGAATACCATCAGGGTATTTGATGAGTTGTCATGGACGCTTGAAGAGTGCATAAAGTGTGCGGTATCTCTCTTGAGAGATTTGGCCTATCAGTGGTGGAACACCCTCGTGTCGATGGTACTAAGGGAGAGAGTTAATTGGGAATTCTTCCAAGAAGAATTCCGGAAGAAGTACATTAGTCAAAGGTTCATCGACCAGAAAAGAAAGCAGTTCTTGGAGCTAAAGCAAGGTCGAATGACGGTGGCTGAATATGAGCATAAGTTCGTAAGGCTCAGTAAATACGCTCGAGAGTGCGTATCGACAGAAGCCATTATGTGTAAAAGATTCTAGGATGGTTTAAATGAGGATGTCCGTTTGTTTGTTGGTGTCCTCGAGCTAAAATAGTTTGTGGTACTGGTAGATCGAGCCTGTAACGCTGAGGAACTAGTTAAAGAGAAAAAGAAAGCTGAAATTGAGTCTCGCGACTCCAAGAAGAGACAGTTAGGCAAGTCATTCCAATCCTTGTCCAAGAAGTCAAGAGATTTCACTAATCGATCGGTCACCTCAGCTGGGTTTTCAAATAGAAGTAAGGGTAGACAGTACTCGGGGTCGAAAGCTCAGACTACTTCGGTTGCTAGTGTTGGCAACGCTCGAACGAGTAGACCAGAATACCCGCAGTGTGGCAGACGTCACTCCGGGGAGTGTCGAGTGAATGAGAAAGCTTGTTTCAAGTGTGGATCTCTAGACCATTTTATCAAAGATTGCCCCGAGGTGGGTGAGAAAGAGAAATCTCAGAATGCAATACCGGGAAGTATTACTAGAGGAAGACCACAAAGAAACCCGGGAAACGAAATGAGTAACAAAAATTCATCTAGAAAGCAGACTGCAAGAGTTGAGGGTAGAACACCGGCGAGAACATATGCCATTCGTGCTCGCGAAGAGGCGTCCTCCCCCGATGTAATTACGGGTACATTTTCTCTTTACGATACTCATGTTATAGCATTGATTGATCCGAGGTCTACCCACTTGTATATTTGCATGAAATTAGTCTCTAACATGAGTATGCCTGTAGAGTCTACTAAATTTGTGATAAGAGTGTCAAATCCCCTAGGCAAATGTGTGTTGGTTGATAGAGTATGCAAAGGTTGCCCTTTGATGATCAGGGGTCATTGTTTTCCTGCTAACCTCATGCTATTGCCGTTTGATGAATTTGATGTCATCCTTGGGATGGATTGGTTAACTATTCATGATGTGATAGTGAATTGTGGAAGGAAGTTTATTGAGCTAAAATATGAAAGTGGGGATCTTATTCGTGTTGAATCAGATGAGCAAGACAGATTGCCAGTATTGATATCTTCCTTGTCGACTCAGAAGTATTTAAGAAAAGGGTACGAAACTTACATTGCCTTTGTGATGAATGTTAGGGAGACTGGGTTAAGAATTGAATCAGTGCCCATAGTATGTGAGTATCCAGATGTTTTTCCGAAAGATTTCCAGGGTTACCTCCAGTTAGAGAAGTCAAATTTGGGATTGAGTTAGCTCCTGGTACTGCCCCCATTTCTATCGCTCCATACAGAATGGCTCCAACCGAGCTAAAAGAACTGAAGGAACAGTTGCAAGAGTTAACGGATAAAGGCTTCGCAAGGCCGAGTTATTCTCCGTGGGGTGCTCCCGTATTATTTCTGAAGAAGAAAGATGGTTCCATAAGGTTATGTATAGATTATCGGCAACTCAATAGGGTAACTGTGAAGAACAAGTACCCGTTGCCAAGAATCGATGATTTATTTGACCAATTGAAGGGAGCCACGGTGTTTTCCAAGATAGACTTGAGGTCTGGATATTATCAGTTGAGAGTCAAGGATTCGGATGTGCCGAAAACTGCATTTCGGACAAGGTATGGCCACTATGAATTTTTGGTCATGCCTTTTGGTTTAACAAATGCCCATGCAGTTTTCATGGATTTGATGAATCGCATTTTTCAGCCGTATTTGGATAAATTTATGGTAGTCTTTATCGATGATATATTGATCTACTCTCGGGATGAGAACGAGCATGCTAAGCATTTGAGGACGGTTCTGTGAATTTTGAGAGATAAACAATTGTATGCCAAGTTTAGTAAAAGTGAATTTTGGCTTAAGGAAGTTGGATTTTTGGGGCACATTGTCTCGGGAGATGGAATTAGAGTCGACCCGAGTAAGATCTCAGCAATTATAAATTGGAAGCCACCAAGGAACGTAACTGAGGTTAGGAGTTTTCTGGGCCTAGCCGGCTACTATAGACGTTTTATCAAGGGATTTTCCATGATAAATACTCCGATGACGAAGTTGCTACAAAAAGATGTGAAGTTTGATTGGACAAAAAAGTGCCAACAGAGTTTTGAGAGATTGAAGACGTTGTTGACTGAGAATCTTGTTTTAGTGCAACCTGAGCCGGGAAAAGAATTTGTGGTTTACAGCGATGCATCCTTGAATGGATTAGGTTGTGTACTCATGCAAGAGGGCAAGGTGATTGCTTATGCCTCTAGGCAATTAAAGCCGCATGAGAAGAATTACCCGACCCACGACTTAGAGTTGGCTGCAATTGTATTTGCACTAAATATATGGAGACACCATTTGTATGGTGAGAAATGTCGGGTGTTCACTGATCATAAGAGCCTAAAGTACTTGCTGACTCAAAAAGAGTTGAACCTTAGGCAACAAAGATGGTTAGAGTTGATAAAAGATTACGAGTTAGTGATTGACTACCATCCGGGAAAGGCGAACGTGGTCGCCGATGCCTTGAGCAGGAAATCCCTGTTTGCGCTAAGAGCCATGAATACACGGATAGCTTTGTCAGATGATGGTTCTGTTCTAGCCGAGTTGAGAGCTAGACCAATGTTTCTTCAAGAGATTTGTGAAGCTCAGAAAGACGACAATAATTTACAAGCTAAAAGAGTTCTATGTGAATCAAGTGTTGAGTTGGACTTTCGGATAAGTCCTGATGGATGTCTGATGTTCCGAGATAGGGTCTATGTACCCATAAATGATGAACTTATACGAAAAATTTTGCATGAAGCACATAGTGGATGTTTGTCTGTACATCCAGGCAGCACGAAGATGTATAACGACTTGAGGAAATGGTATTGGTGGCCAAGTATGAAGAAAGACATTTCGGAGTTTGTATCGAGATGCCTAATTTGTCAACAAGTGAAGGCTGAACATCAAGTACCTTTGGGTCTACTTCAGCCTATTATGGTTCCCGAGTGGAAGTGGGACCGTATTACTATGGACTTCGTGACGGGTTTGCCGTTGTCACTAAAAAAGAAGGATGTCGTATGGGTCGTGGTTGATAGACTTACGAAGTCAGCTCATTTCATACCAGTACGGGTTGACTACTCGCTTGATAAGTTGGCGGATTTATATGTGTCAGAAATAGTAAGACTTCACGGTGTACCGTTGTCGATTATTTCGGATAGAGATCTGAGATTTACGTCACAGTTTTGGAAAAAGTTGCAAGAGGCCTTAGGCACAAAATTGAGCTTTAGCACAGCTTTCCATCCGCAAACCGACAGGCAGTCGGAAAGAGTAATACAAATACTTGAAGACATGCTTCGATGTTGTGTTTTGGAATTCCAAGGTAATTGGGAGAAATACTTACCGTTGGTGGAATTCGCCTACAGTAACGACTTTCAGTCGAGTTTGAAGATGGCGCCTTATGAGGCATTATATGGGCGTAAGTGCCAAATGCCCTTGTATTGGATTGAACTCAGAGAGAGTCAGATTCACGGGGTTGATTTAGTTAGAGAAACTAAAAAGAAAGTAAAGGTGATACGTGAATGTCTGAAAGCGGCCTCAGATAGACAAAAGTATTATTCGGATTTAAAAAGGAAAGAGATTGAGTTCTAAGTAGGTGATAAAGTGTTTCTGAAAGTATCACCATGGAGAAAAGTCCTCAGATTTGGCCGGAAAGGCAAATTGAGTCTGCGTTTTATCAGACCTTATGAAATTACCGAGAGGATAGGACCGATAGCTTATCGTTTACCTTTGCCACCGGAGTTGGAAAAGATTCACAATGTCTTCCATGTGTCTATGTTACGTCGCTACCGATCAGATCCTTCGCATGTGATTGTACCATCAGAGGTAGAGATTCGACCGGACATGACTTATGGCGAAGAGCCGGTTAAAATTTTGGCACGAGAGGTCAAATAGTTGAGAAACAAAAGTATAGCCCTTGTGAAAGTGCTATGGAAAAGACATGGAGTAGAAGAGGCTACTTGGGAGCCCGGGGAGGCTATGAGAAACCAATATCCCAACCTTTTCATCGGTAAGATTTTCGGGGATGAAAATCCTTAAGGGGAGAGAACTGTAACAGCCCGATTTAGGGGCTAGTTGAAACAGTGATCTTGGGATCACTAATTCGAGGTCAGATAAAATTATTTTTTATATTATTATATGAGTTATAGTATGATTATATAGGTGCATGAAAATTTTGGTACTTTAATTTTAGCGATTTCATGCTTAATCGCGAAAAAGGACTAAATCGCATAAAGTGCGAAAGTTCCATTTTATAAGCTAAAGGTGCCTAATAGCCATAGAATATTATTTGGAGGTCTTTAAAGGGCAATTAGCCCCTTAAATAATGGTTGGCCGGCCATAGGGGACAATAGAGGTTAAAATTTGGTCAAGTAGGCGGATTAGGTGAACTAAATTGGGATTTTATATTAAAATAAAGAAAGAAAAGATATCATCTTTTCTTCTCCTTCCTTCCACTGAAAATTAGCAGAAAAAATTGGGGTTGAGAGCTCAAAAATTTCAGCAAGCTTCTCTCTTTACAAGTAAGTGACTTGATGATCATTTCTTGATAAAAATTGTACTTTTGGAACCCCTAAAGCTTAAGCTAACTATAGAGGGGACTATTTTGCAAAATGGTGGAAAGTTTACAGTTTTACCATGAGAACATGTATGTTGTTTGCTGAATTTTTATGGAAGAAAATGAGTCATAGATGTTTAATAAACAACTTTTATGAAAGGTGTTACCATGAAAACACCTAGTAGGACCTTTTTCTAAAGGTTGTAGAATAAGAGGTAAATGTGTGAAATATTGAGTTTTTATGGTTGTCATAAGAGAAATAAATGTTCACCTAGGCTTGTAAGAGGAGGAAATTCGATTAGAATTGATTTACGAGCCTAGGGGTAAAATAGTCATTTTGTGAAAGTGTGAGGGCAAAATGGTAATTTTGCCAAAGTATGAATTTTGAGACGTGTTGATTAATGAGATTATTAAATGAGCTAATTTGCTATTATATAGATCAAGAAGAACGAGGAATTAACCTTAACCAAGGAAAAGGCAAGGTATCGGATTAAATCGGCAAGTGACCTATTTTGAAACCGAGGTAAGTTTATATGTGATAAATTCAACATCATGCTAGTATATTTGAGAATGCTTGATATTATAATGATGCATATAGTGCTATGAAATTGAATGATGGTGTTGAATGAGAACAATGATGAGAGTTGTGATTTTGAAGTCCCGGTTGGACTATAATAAATGTGAGAATACTATTGTCGAGCCATGAGATGAATAAGGTCCCGTGTAAGACCATGTCGGGGACATGGCCTCGGCACTGAATATGAAAATCGTATGAGACCATATTCGGGATATGACATCGATAATTGATGTGAGATCCTGTATAAGACCATATCTGGGATATGGCATCGGCACTCAGAGGTGACCCTATGTAAGACCACATCTGGGATGTGGCATTGGCTTCGTATTTATGTAGATGACGATGAATATGTATCTTTGAATATCCCAAGTGATTTAGTGGGATAAATAGTTAAGCTTGAAATAGAAATGAGTTTGGTGCTAAAGCTATGTGATTGAGTGAATACAGGTGCCCGTGAGTAATTCATGAGAAAAGTTCACGTTATGTGTTATTGCATGTATCCGATAAGAGCAAATACGAGTAAGTTATGGCAAGTGCTTGAGACTTTGCGGTTTTATTCAATGCCATGGATGGATGATATTATGAGCTATATGTTGCTATTTATTTTAATGCAAATTTACTAAGCTTTATGCTTACCTCTCTTATTTCCCTTTTCCTTGTAGCATTGCCAAGTTAGCTCGAGAATTCGTGGAACGTCGAAGTTCAGAAATCACACTATCGACTACCCTTTTTGGTATAGCAAAGCTAGATTCATTTTGAGTATGGCATGTATAGGACTTGGTCATTTTGTTATGTCATATTTGCTAGCCAAAGTGTTGGCTATTAAAGTTGTTCAATTTATTTTGTAAATGGTCATGGGAATTTGGCCTATACTTGACATGTTCATATATTCAATGATGATGAATTTCATGAAGTGTATGCTTGTCTGAATGTCTTGCTTTTGAGTTCTTAGAGGTGCCATATGGTCATAATATGTGTTGAATTGATTTGGTATAAGTGTGGTTGCTTGGTAGGGTGGCAAATGGCTTGGTAGATAGCCATATAATTGTCCACACGGGTAGACACACGGGCATGTATCTAGGCCGTGTGTGACACACGGTCAGGCCCATGGGCATGTGGAGAGGCCGTGTGTCCCCTTGCATGCTAGGTTTACAAGTCAGGTATGCCCGATGAGTAAACACACGGGGCGAGACACACGACCAGTGTGTCTCACAAACAGTGTGGGAGGCACGTCCATGGACATGGGCGTGTGCCCAGGCCGTGTAAAGTCTGCACCTGAAATTTGGAATTTAATTCGACACACGGTCTAAGAACACGGGTGTGTGCCTTGGCCGTGTGACCTTAGTGAGGTGATGACGTTATAAATAGAATGCCATGGTTTTGGCACACGGGCGTGTCGAGGCCGTGTGAGGGACACGGGTGTGGAACACGGGCTTGTGATATGCCACACGAGCGTGTGGCCCCTGTTTAGGCAAAAAATTTCTAAGTGTGTAGAAGTTTCCGGTTTAATCCCGAAACCTTTCGTAAGTATGTTTAAGGCCTCGTAGGCCCATGATAAGGATGTTATGAGTATGAATGAAAAGTCTTAATTTGAAACGAAATTTTTATGACTTGATGTTGTATGTTTAAGTAAGTTGAGTTGAGTAATGCCTCGTATCCGGTTTCGGTTTTGAACACGGGTAAGGGGTGTTACAAAGCTTTATTACTTTTATTCCAGCATTCCCCAAAATGTCGTCTCCTATATTGCTAACATTCGGGTTTGTTGTCTCTCACATTGCCAACCCTCGATACTGACGTAGCTTGAGCTTTAGAACCTGAGTATTGTTTTCTACGATCACTGTTCGAATATTCATTTGAAGCATTTGGGCGAGCGTACAAATCTCTGGATATCTCCGATGAAGATTGATACGGCTTACTCATCGATCTTTTTCTCGAGTCTCTAGCTTCTGAATCTGCCTTTCTCTTTTCTTTGCTAAGATCCTCGGCTTTACAAGCCCTTTCAACAAGAACGACAAATTCTTTCAACTCTAGAATTCCGACTAGTAGTTTTATATCTTCGTTCAATCCATCTACGAATCGCTTGCACATAATTTCTTCAGTGGAAACATATTCCCGAGCATACTTGCTCAACCGTACAAATTCTTTTTCATACTCTGTTACAGTTATTCGGCCCTGTTTCAACTCTAGAAATTCTTTATGCTTCTGATCGAGAAATTTTTGGCTGATGTATTACTTTCGGAATTCGGATTGAAAGAACTCCCAAGTAACCTGTTCTTTCGGAACTACAGATACCAACGTGTTCCACCATTGGTACGCGGTGTCTCTTAACAAAGATACAACACATTTAATACATTCATCAGGAGTACAAGACAATTCATCGAATACTCGAATCGTATTTTCGAGCCAGAACTCAGCTCTCTCCGCATCATCATCAACAGTAGTTCGGAACTCTTCAGCCCCATGTTTACGTATCTTATCTACTGGCGGCTTATTCAACCGTATCGGATCTATAACTTAAGGAACAACAGGGATTTGTTGAGGAATAGGTGGGGTGGAGGTCGTTGAGCAGCCGAATTCGTTCGAACGAACTCCATGAACCACTCACTCATCATTTGGAAAAAGGCTTGTTTAGCCTCTCCCTCATGGCTACTCGTTACAAGCCTAGTATCAGATGGCGCTGCCCCTTGAGCAGGAGCGGGCGCATTACTCTCTACATCATCAGCTACAGCTCATTCTGGATCCATTACTATACGAAAGCACAATTTAAATTGTCAGGAATCATCACACTATCGCAGAGTATATATGGCATGTATAGTTAGACTCACACACACGCTACGTTAGTCCTAGAATCGACTAAACCGTAGCTCTGATACCAATAAAATGTAACACCTCTAACCCATATCCGTCGCCAGAGTAGGGTTACGAGGCATTACCGATCAATATACATCATGTAACATACATAACTCATACATTTATGCATTCATACTCATATACCATTCAACACAATCACATTGTCCCATATTAGGGCCTAAGAGGCCTTAGACATGCTTTAGAAATGGTTCGGGACTAAATCGATAACATACGAAAATTTTGGAAAACTTAGAAATTTTTCATCAATACAGGGGTCACATGCTTGTGTGAATAGGCCCTGTGCCTCACACGGCTTCAGACACCCCCGTGTCTCAGGCCATGTGGAAACAGGGCATACATACTGACTTCCATCACACGGCCGAATACACGCCCGTGTGCCAGGCCGTGTGAGTATACTGACTTATGCAACACGGCCAAGTCACACGCCCGTGTGTTAGGCCGTGTGCCAATTATGGGGTATACTGACTTGTACCACACGGCCAGTCACACGCCCGTGTGTGAGACCGTGTGGAGCATACTGACTTCAATTTAATATCAATACCAGGGGACACACGGTCGTGTAACATGACCGTGTGTCACACATGGCAGAGACACACGCCCGTGTGGACAAAAATAGGCTATTTGCAAGGCCAATTTGCCACCCAAAATCATGCTTACCTAAACAACCAAAATGGTACCATTTCATCATACAATTAGGCAGCCAAAATCATCAACCAAATGCACATTTCATACCATTATACTCTCATCTATTCCAATTCTCAATTCACTACCAATTACTTAACCAATACATGTCAAAACAATATCAATCAATATGGTTCATTTACCATAATTCACACATACAAAACGTCCTTATAAATAATCAACACAACATCTAAAATCATACCTCATCAAGGCATTTCTCAAGCATTTATACTTCACAAAAAAATTTATCATTTGAGCAACTATAAACCATAACCATATTCATACCAAACATGCCAAAATAAGCCATCACTCATGGATAAATATACAAACCATATCATATACATTTACAAGCCAAATCTCATGGCTATAATCACAACCAAAATACCACATTGGGCCTATACATGCCATATACCATATTTACACAACTCAAAAATACCAACTTAGATGTTTGATAGTGCGATGATGTTCCCGACGACTCCCAGATTCGAGCTAGCCTTGATTCACTATAAAACATAGCAAAATAACACGAAATAAGCTTCATAGCTTAGTAAGTTCGTATTAACGTAATGAGAAACTTCACCAATCATTCACAATTCAAATAATATAAATGTAAGATAACAAAATACATTAAATCTCAAGCCATTCGATCATTCATTCACTAACTTACCAAGAATTCATCCATTTCATGGATTCAATGTTTATAAACTTTACGTACATACCTGTACCTACTCGTACCAATCTCGTTCTTGTTCATAACTTTCATTTTCCCATTGAACTATTTGGAATAGAAGTCGGATATTCAAGAGTCTCATACAATAAGCACCTATACCATGGCCCGAAGCCAAATCAAGGTAACTTATCTCCGGAGTACCTATACCATGGCCCGAAGCCAAATCAAGGCAATTTACCTCTGAAGTGCCTATACCATGGCCCGAAGCCAAATCAAGGCATAATTCGCACCCGAAGTGCCGATATCATGGCCCAAAGCCAACTCAATACCCTAATGACATGTCACTAACATCCTAGACTATTCCTAAGGTTCAACCGGGATTCTTCAATACCAAATCATAGTCGAATCATTTCGAATTACTGTCGAATCGTTCTCGAAATTGTCTGTAATCACATAATCACAATTCATGCTATATCAAAGCATATAAAATACAATTATAAATAAGCTCATTGCATACGAACTTACCTCGTATTTGGAATTGACGGATCGGGTCGACTACTCGACAACCTTGCTTTTCCCCCGATCTAAATCTAAATTCTTTCTTTCTTGATCTATATGAATTAAAAATTAACTTATTTATTCATCTACTCATTCAATTTAGTCCAAAAATACTCATTTGGGCATTTTTACACATTAGCCCCTAAACTTTCACATTTAATCAATTTAGTCCCTATTTCAAAAATACACAAAATTCACACAATTCATCAAAACCTATGTTTGACCGAATTATTTATAAGTCCCTAGCAGCCCAAAACTTTCATTTATTTTACATTTCAACTACTCAATTTGCATATTTCACAATTTAATCCCTATTATGCATTTTCATCAAAAATCACTTTACAAAACATGAAAATCTATCATCAAGCTTTCATATTTCATCTTCAAACACCAAAGAACACATAAAATAATCAATGGAAACTCTTAAAATCTTTAACAGTTTCGAAATTAAAGGTACGGGCTAGCTAGATTAAGCTGCAACGATTACAAAAACATAAAAATCATCAAAAACCGAGCTAAAACCGTACCTTAATCAAGCTAGGAGTGTGCCGAAATTTAAAAGCTTCAAACCCTTTCTTTTTCCTTTGAAATTCGATGATGAAAAGAGAAAATGAAAGCTTTTTTTCTTTTGTTAACATATTTTATTTAATTATTAACCAATTTACTATATTACCCTTTTAATTAATAAACAAAAAATCACTTAAACATTGCCCATAATTGTCCACCCATTATTATAATGGTCTAATTACAACATAAGGACCTTTAATTTAATAAATCATAGCAATTAAACACCTTTAACAAGTAGAATGCAACTTTTGCATTTTACGTGATTTAGTCATTTTTCTCAAATTGAGCAATTAAACGATAAAATTAGCTCACGAAATTTTTACACATATCAAAAAACATGTTGTAAACACCAAAAAAATAATAAAATAATTTTTCGACATCGAATTTGTGGTTTCGAAACCACTTTTCCGATTTAGCTAAAACTGGGCTGTTACATGGCTTATGTTGATCATAAGTTTATTCATATGTTAATGCCCTCTTGTGAATGTGAAATTAGTATGTTTTTAACGGGCTAAGTATGATGTTTTAAGCATGATAAATGATGGTATAAGAATGACATGTTATTGTCTTGTTTGTGGTTGTTTGGTTGCATTTATATGCTTGAATTTGTGCCATGTGATGTTGTGTTGATGTGTGCAAGTGAGGGTGGCAAAATAGCTTGGCAAATAGCATTGTTTTTGTCCATACAGTTAGACACATGGGCGTGTGTCTAGGCCGTGTGTGACACACGGTCTGCCCCACGGGCATGTGTTCCGGCCTGTGTCCCCTGCACCTTAATTTTGAAAATCAGAATATCCAGAATTGAACACACGGGCAGAGACACGGGCGTGTGTCTCAGCCGTGTGTGCTACACGGCCTAGCACACAGGCGTGTGGCACGACCTTGTGGCACAAGTCAGAGAGCACCCTAATTTGAACACGGTCTGAAGCACGGGCGTGTCCCAGGGTCACACGAGCGTGTCCCTTGGACCACACGGGCGTGTGAGCCCTGTAGTTAGCAAAAATTTTCTAAGTCTTGTAAAAATTTCCTGAGTTCTCGGTTCAGTCCCGAACCACTTTCAATACATGTTTTGGGCCTCATAGGCTCGTAATAGGGACTTCATGATCGAATATGAATGGTTTTAATTTGGACGCAAATTTTATGAATCGGAATTGTGTGATTGCTTGTGTTATAAGTCCGGTAATGCCTCGAGCCCTGTATTGGCGTTGAATATGGGTAAGGGGTGTTACAGAAAATGAATTAATTAACTAAGACATATGATCCATCATTATTCCAAGAAAATAGGGTTTAGTTCATAATGAGTTGAGAAAACCACACAAAAAGAGATTCAAAAGAAACTTGCATCAATAAAAAGTAAAAAAAAAAATTCTAGAGAGAAAAAAAGTTATTGAATTTATGTCGAGCGCTCCATATCTTTTTTTCTTCTTACCTTTGCAAGCTTGAAATTCCACTTAGTGTGAGAGAATTGTTCTTTAGCCTCCAAGTGATTTCTTTTATTTTCATTTCCTCCTCTCTTTTTCCTTTAAATCTCGTCACCCTTGTTTTTAGGATTTTTAATTGTGCCACTCCACCAAACACAAAAATTGCGGTGGAATGAACTGCTTGCTGCCAATTTTTGAATTAAAGAGTATGCTCCACCGCAGTGAATCAAATCCGGTAGAGCGGGAGACTTTTCTTCACCACTTTTTGCTCCATGTTCTAAGTTTTCTACTCTTCATCTGAGACCTACATGAAAGGAAAATAGCAAGTAAACTCGAACTAACTTCAAAAATGATAAAAAAAAAAAACCAAGCAAAATTTAAATGAAATATAATTAATTCGAAAAACTATAAAATGCAATAAAAGCTACTCTAAATGCTAATATCACCTCCTAAAATACTATAAAAACTATACTAAAATAACTTTAAATATGAGAGGTATCGTTGTATAAAAGTCAAAACCAAGTTTTGGTTGAATGGTAAAATTGAAGTTTTATTGATATCTATTGAAAATATAAAAAATACAAAAATACTCTGATAATAGTATAATATATTTTGTATATAAAACTATTTTCCAACCGAATTGAAGGGAATTAGTGGTATATACCAAAAAAATGGGATGCATCGCTTACGAAATTAACCAAATCAAAAGGAGATTAAGGAAACCCCAACAGTGCATTCAAAGTATAAGCTAACACATTACAATCCCTGCCGATGGTATTTCAAGTCTACTTCCACTTCAAATTCATCTGTGTGGTTGGAAGCGAATAATAAGTGAACTTTTTGAAGTTGGAATTTGTTTTTTCAGATGTTAAATCTAAATTTAATTGGGTGTTAGAAGAGTTAAATCGATTTTTGAACTAATTTTTTAAAATCGATTAAATAGATTTAATCTGATAATTCTTGTAAAAAATTGAAAATTTTAAGTATTTCACTACCGATAAACTTTTAACTATCATTGAAATTAGTTTTTAATTTATAATTAAATAAATTTTGAAGAGAGAGAGAAGTGGTGCCCCATTTTAGTTCTTATTAAGATTTAAAGAACTAGAGAAGGTTTGTTGAATATTTATATTTCCATTTCCTTTCTTGATATATTATTAAAGTGTTTTGAATTATTATTGCACGTGATGCTGAAATTACTACAAGCTTTTGCCATGTTTGGGAATTGATGACTGATAAGCATGCCGTCCCGCTTGAGTGATTGTGCCCACAATGCCAACTTCCTAGTTGCCATGTTTGGAAAATAGAGAAGGTTTGTTGAATATTTAACAAACCTTCTCAAACTTATCCCTTGATTCATGGATAAATTCAATTTGTTCTTGGAAATCCATCATTAACATCAAACATAAAATAGAATGTATTTTATCAAGTACATGGAAAATTTCCAGTAAAGACACCAGCATAAATATTTTCAGACAGGAGTGGGGAGGGTTTTTTTTTAATTTAATATTAATACTAATATTATTAATATAAAATTTAAATTTATTATTATTTTTTAGTTATTTATTTCTTATATATTTTATTATTTATTGTCAACAATGTTTTTATTTTTATACATTTTTTAAAATTCATTATTAAAATATTTATATATTTCTTTAATTTTTTTAGAATCAAGATCAAATTGAAAATATTTGTAAATTTTGTGTGTTAATTTTTTTAATTACCACGTCAGTTTTCCGTTTGTAATTTTTACGGGACCAAACTATGTAACATGAGTGTTTAAATTACAAATTTTTTATTTTAAGTGCTTTAAATAAATTTTTTTATAATTGAGTCACCATCCTTATAATTTATCCTCTTATGTAATACATTCAACGCAAAAAGAATTTTGAATCCCAGGAGATAGGTTTCGTTTATTTAGAAAAAGAACAATTAAATATTTTTAATCTTTGATTGTGAAATTAAGAAACTACACCTCTATCAAATAGTTATTTTTTAAATCAAATAAAATAAAAAAATGTGCTTATATGACAGAATTTATCAATTCAAAATACTAGCAATTGTGATTGTATTATTGGGATAAAAATCTTTTTGGACAATTTTAAGTTTATTGGGATTTCATGAGTTAAAAAATATCTATGATATGAAAAAATAAATAATATAGAAATATGCAATGAAGATATCATTACATTTATAAAATTTAATAAATATTTTTAATACATCTTGATTTATATGGAGCGTAATTAAATTTTTTGTTAAATACTTATTTGATATAAACTTAAATCACGTGATCTTTATCCCCTACTCCAATATTGTATATAAAAATATTTTTAATATAAAAGTTTTTATTTATTCTATAGTTGGACCATATATTAAATGAAATAATATTATCAAAAATTTTGAGGAAACTTTGAGCTACTCAAAATTTCTTACAAAGTTTTAAAATTCTTCATTATTTTAATCCAAAACAAGTAAATTCTTTTTGAAATTTTGAAAAAATATATTTTATCCTTTTTAAGTCCATCCCCAAAAAAAAAACACACTACAGACGTTTTTAATTATTATTTTTTATTTTGAAGTTGTAAAATTTATAATATATAAGCACAAATTTGAAAATTTTTTTGAATAGTTAAAAATACGTTTTATTATTCATTATATTACTAAATTGATATTATATAAATAATTAATTTTTTTAAAATAATAAGGTTTTTAGTTGAGTTTAAGTTGAATTCAATGTATAAGTAACATTAATTAATTATTAGAAATCCTATCACATGCATAAACATGTAGAAACCACAAATATAGAACATAAATATGTGTTTAAAAATAACATACAATAAATGATGAAACATATGGCTTGAAACTAAATAATAATAACACATTAAATATGTTTAATATTAAAATTAAGAAAAAAATTAAATTGTTTATCATTGTGTTGTTGTGTTGTCATCAATCTTGAGTCAGAGTCGAGTTAAATTGTGACACTAACTCAATCAAATATATTATTAATATATATACACACACAATTAACGGAAGTAATAAAATATGCATAATAAAATTAAAATGTATAAAAATATTAAAATAAAACTTTAGTTAGTGATAAATTAAAGATTAAAGTACTCTCGAATTGTAAATTTCTTAACTGAATTGGTGACCCAGTGGAAAATAACATCAACTCAATTAGGAGTGTAAATAATTATATAAATTAATAATAGATAAAATTATATAAATAATAATTTTTATTTTTTGCATTTTTCAAATAAATAATGTTACAAAAATTGAAAAGTATTAGTATTGATAAAATTGATGTAATAAATTTATCCGACCATAATAATTAGTAACATTTTAGGAAAACCTAATATTACTCGGAAGTTAGGTGGAGCCGCAATCATAATTTTATTTTTCCTCTCATCATCTCACCAAGTTTTCGTATTATTTTTTAAAAATAAATCTTTATTGGAAACAAGTAAAATCAGTCCCATATCCAAAAATTCTTCATACTCAACATGGATATTGTGTACTAAATTTAAATTATAATTATTTGGTAGAAATATCATTTATTCTCAACTGTCACATTTGTTAACTTGTTCATACTCAATATGGATCGGTTGTTGATGTTGACGTGTTATTTATGTGATAAAAAATACAAGTTCAAGAATTAAAAAGGGTGAAAAATTAAATAGAGACTAAAATGATTGTTTTTGTAAAGTTAGAGAATCAAGTAAGTCATTATATTTTTAAGAATATTATTTTTTACTAGAGTTTTTACTATCTTTTTTAGTTTCAACTTTCAAGTATAAATTTATGCTGACTATTTTTTATGTGAAAGTAAATGAGAATTTTTAAAATAAGAATCATGAGAATCTAAATAATCTTAACTATCAAATCAAAATAAATATTTCAAATATCACCAAAAAAATAAGTATTTCTAAATTTTAGATTTTTATTTATATTATTTTATTAAAATAAAATCAACAACACCAAATATAATTAAAATATTAAAATGAAAAAACTTTTGGATAATATTTACTTTTAGATTTAAAATTTTTATAAAAAAACTGAAATAGAAAGCAAGATATTAAGATTATAAACATTAATAAAAAATTATTTGATATTTGTTTTTTTTACTGAAATAAATTGATCGAGGAATTTAATGGGTACTTTATGTTTTGTAAACATAAAACCGCCGAAAAAAATTAAAAATAAATCACACGTTGCAAGTAAGCTACATTTTCTCACTACAATCAGACACGGACAGCAGAGTTTTGTCAATAAAGACAATAAAAAAGCCAAATACGACGTCGTTGTGCCTCTTTTTGATTTACTCATTTCTTTGTCAGAAGCGGGCCCCACTTGGTCCAAATTCTTTCTCCCACCCAATCATTCATAAGCAAAATTCTTTCGACTCTGTTTCAAAGTTCAAACCTCAAGCATTGAGGTTGAATTGAACCCCCCTCCCCAAAAAAAACCTCAAGCATAAAGAAAATAACAGGAAAGAAAAAAAAAAAATTCAAATCCTCGATTTTATCGAAACCTCACCGGAGATGGCTACACCACCATCTCCATCACCGACGTCGCCGCCTTCCACTCCCAACACTACTTCTTCTCCTCCTTCTCCTTCCCTTACGCCGCCAGTTACTAATACTTCAACCCCTGTGTCGCCTCCGCCTCCGGTGGCTGATTCTCCGAATGCTACGCTACCTCCGCCGCCTTCGCCCAGCGGGGGCTTGCCGCCTGGGACATTAGCGGGGCTTATCGTTGGGGCAGGGATGGGAGCGTTAATTGTGCTGATTGGAGTGGGCATTTTCGTAATTTTCTATAGGAGGAGAAAGAAGAAGCTTGCTGGAGCTCATCCTCAAGGAGGTCAGTCAGTCCATCTTTGTTTTATTTTTATGAAATAATTACTTGCACTTAATGTAGTTCATAACACTTCCTCCTGACTATATATTAATCCTATATTTCTGAAGTACCATTAGTTGCAGTTGGCTTAGAAAATGTGACTTTAGTTTTTAATATTATTTGTTTTTATGGAATCTAGGTTTAATTTTGAAGTGTTTGTTTTGTTTGTATTGTATCGTACTATTGTTTTTTTAATGTTACTATTGTTAAATCATGTTAACTATATTTGTCTACATTTTCTCAACTTTGTATTATCTATTTATTTGTTTGTTTATCAGTGTTTAGAGTATAATAATGTTGTTTAAAAATAAAGAAAATAAGATTTTTGGTTTAATATAGATTATAGTGAATCTTGAGTTCCTTCCCGTATTTTATAGTATAATATCATTGGGATTTCCTTCAAACATTGGCTTTTGGTTTTCATTGGTTTATGTTGTATATGTAAGAACATATGCTTATGACCTAGATCTGCGTTATTGATGCTTTAATGGTATATGGTAAGCCATAATTTTTCTTTTGGAGTTCACTTGAATCAATTGACTGAGAAGACCTAAAGTATGCAGCTTGAACGAGTTACTTTTATTAAGGATTTAAAGTTGTCATGAATTTATAAGTTATCGTAGTCTTTTGTTAATTAAGATGCAAGAATCAGTTTTATTGCTCTTATCATAGTGGTCATTTGTAATGTTCCCATGCTAATTTGATTTTTTAAACCATTTACAAAAGAATGAGTTTGATCCATTTCAGCTTTCAAGCCATGATACATGCATGCCCATACATGCATACAAGAACATCCATGCATGCATGTCTAGTAAACAAACACATATGCATATCTGGGAAAAGGAGGCGTCCACTGGTATCAACACTTTTAGTAATTTTATCCCCAGTGCTGTAAAGATAAGCAGTAGTAATTTGGAAGTTTGTTTCTATTTATGTTTGATTAGCAAAAAATATTATATTGAGTATTTTCTATTTGCTTTTATTTTGATTTGGTCAAGGCATTCTTCTGTTTCATTCTTGTATTATATGTTTTAGTTGGACAGCGTTTGCTTTATGATTACAGTCTCATGTGGTAGAAAAGAAATCAATGGTTTTCAAAGTGAAAGGAATTGACACTAAATCTTGCATGTTGTTATACATCCAGTTGATCCTCAACATTGGCAGCAGACTGTTCCTCAAATTGCTGTTCTGCCAAAACCTACTACTCCGCCAGGAATCACACCACATGTTTATAATTATGTTGACCCTCCTTCAACGAGTACTAGTTTGGGCTCAGAAAAGCCATCTAATCCATCACCTTCCTCAGGATTGGCCATGGGACAGTCATTGGGCACATTTACTTATGAAGATTTAGCATTGGCAACGGATAATTTCTCTGATTCTAATCTCATTGGTCAAGGAGGTTTTGGTTATGTCCACAAGGGAGTGCTAAAAGATGGGAAAGTAGTTGCAATTAAGCAGTTAAAAGCTGGAAGTGGACAGGGTGAGCGCGAGTTTCAAGCAGAGGTTGACATCATTAGCTGTGTTCATCATAGACATCTTGTTTCACTAGTTGGATACTGCATTATTGGCGAGAAGAGGTTGCTTGTTTATGAATTTGTCCCAAACAACACATTAGAATTTCACTTACACGGTGAGTTGTTGGTGGTTAAATCCCTCTTCCACCCCACCCCACTCCACCCACCTAACTGGCTCTGAGAAAATGAACATTAGAGATTGTGCATTTTTTTCTTGCATGTGATGGATGATAGATGGGTAAGTCATATTCTATTGTGTGAAACAAGAAGTGTTTTGTATAATCATGATACTAACTAGTTTTTGAACAGGCATAGTGGACAGAAGTATAAATTTGAGATCGCAACTTAGGTTAAGGATGTAGTATTGTGCTTATCTTATCCATGATACTTAGGTTTTAACTGGATGAAACTTAACACGCAGGAAAAGAGAGGCCAGTTATGAACTGGTCAACCAGAATGAAAATTGCTTTTGGTGCAGCCAAAGGATTGGCATATTTGCATGAGGACTGTAAGGATACAAATACTTATCTACTTTAAGTCGTGAAGTTCAAGTACCTTCCAGTTTCTAGTCTCATGGTTTATACTTTTTCCACTAAACATAAATATATAATCAGGTAAACCCAAGATCATACATCGCGATATCAAGGCAGCTAATATTCTTCTTGATGAAAGCTTTGAGGCAAGGGTATGGTTTCAGTTTTCAAGTTGAATGCTATTTCTATAGACACGGGATTGATTTGTCCCTTTGCCTCCTGAGGCTGAGAAAAAAACCAAAATTCATATACATTTCTCAATGTTATATCAGCTCTTTCAGTGTTTCTTTAAAAAAAAAAAAAAACCCGTTGATTTAGTTTCTGTATGACACTTGAATGACCGAATCATCCTTTAGATTGGAACAATGAATAGAAAATGTATTTGATCATTAGTGTTTCAAGATGCCTTATCTCAAAATTTGATGAAAACTTGTTCTGAATGTATTGATATAAAGAAAATTTCTTTTTGATTTGGATGGCCTAAGTTCTGTGATTCTTTTTCAATAAAAGTATTTCACACTCTTGCATGTGTGTTTTCCCAGGTTGCAGATTTTGGTCTTGCAAAGTCTTCTTTAGATACTGATACTCATGTATCCACTCGTGTGATGGGAACTTTTGGGTAATATATGTATTTTTACGTATCTACTCAGCATATTGTTGCACTAATAAATTTGTTTCTCACTCCATGCTATCTTGCAGTATAGTTTCCTTTTACCTATAATCTGTAAATATCACATGCGTCCCTTCTCACAAGAATTTATACATGCAGTTATATGGCTCCAGAGTACGCCTCTAGCGGGAAGCTCACTGAGAAGTCGGATGTTTTCTCCTTTGGGGTTGTGCTTTTGGAGTTGATTACTGGACGCCGCCCCATTGATAAGACTCAGCCATTCTTTGATGATAGCATAGTTGATTGGGTCTGTATTCTTCTTATCTGTATTAGTTCATTTAATATGTGTATATAATCTACTCAATCATTACATATTTCCCATTTTAAGTGATTTCTTAATATTAAAAAGGCGATCTTCTATTCTTTTCAAATGTTGGAAACAAGAGGTTTAGGTCCCACCAGAACATGGACTTGCAAATGGCCAATTTTCTCTAACAAACTATACAGCCTTTCTAAGATCCTGAATTATTAGTGCTTGACTGGCATGGGATGGATAACAGATCCTTTTTCTGAATTCTAGGCAAGGCCTTTGCTCTCACAAGCTTTGGAACATGGGAATTTTGATGCATTTGTGGATTCAAGGTTACAGAAGGACTATGAATCCGGTGAAATGACCCGAATGGTGGCTTGTGCTGCAGCCTGCGTGCGTCATTCAGCAAGGAATCGCCCACGGATGAGCCAGGTTCTTTGACTAACTGCTTAATATTAAGTTTTTAGTTCTTAATCAACACTTTTTTATTTTTATCAGTTAGGTAAATGTTCCATAGACTTGAATGGTCAGTTAGTTTTTCAACCAGGGTAACATATTGTCTCTAGCAAAAGTTAATTGTTAGTATCTATGCTTGTTCAATAACATCTTTTAACACTAGATATATTTTAACAATTGGGGATGTTTTTACTTCTTAATTATAGCATCTACATGTTCAAAATCAATGGTAGTTTATGCTACTCAGATTGGGTCTAAGTGTTGGATATGAGTATTTGTCTGACAAGAGTATGTTCAATGGTTTCTATGTTTTTCCATGTACTTGGAGGTCCTTGGAGAGTCATATCCCCATACCCATGTCTGAAAATATATCAGACATTGGTTTTGAACAAGGGTACATCAAAAAAATTAAAAAGTCGGAGCAACAAGGTTTGAGAATTCATGACCGTGGAATAAATGCTGGCTTGTAACCACCTTTCTGTCACGTAATGAAGGTACTTCGAGTCCTGGAAGGAAATATGCCTCTGGATAATTTGAACGAAGGAATCACTCCTGGGCACAGCAGGGTGTTCGGTTCCTTTGAAAGTTCTGATTACAGCTCAGCCCAATACAAGGAAGATATGAAGAAGTTCAGGAAGATGGCACTGGAAAGCCAAGAGCTTCCTAGCAGTGAATACAGTGTAGTAACCAGTGATTATGGTGTTAACCCATCTAGCTCCAGCACTGAAGGGCAACAAAGCACCCAAATTGAAACATCAAAAGGGGAGAAAGAAACCAAAGATGTAAGTGGAAGCTCGTAACAAAATCTACCACGAAATTTGCTCAGACAACAGTAAAAATTCTTTTTCCACCCAGTTTTATATTCACCATTGTATTGCCTCGTTTGCAACTAGAGGGCATCATTTCTAAAGCAAATCTGAGATTTCTGCTATCCGAAATATGGCAGCAAACAATGGAATTGGGTGGATTTTGTCAATTCCATCGATTTCAAAGTATTATTTGATTGGTTAGAGTTGTAAAAACCTCTATTGCATGTATATTTAATGTAGCTCACGGCTAGTAAGTTGAGTGCTGTATCAAACTCTATAGAGGATGTTCAATGAAATTACTCCGGTGCTTCACTATTCTGTTGTTTAGGTATGCAAATCCTCACTTTAAGTTAGTGTTCTTACGATGCAACCGAAGTAGGGCTGCTATCTGTGGGGTTTAATTCGTTTTGGTTGAACTTCGGAAATGGATTTTGCAATTTCAGATTGGCTCGTATTCCAATTATAAATTTGTGTGTGTGTGTGTTTTTATGGAACGGATTGCCAGATCGGTTAGAGTCAAATTTGGATTGAAGGATAAAGAGATTGGACTACGACTGGATCCTTGTCCACAAGAATTCAATTAATTACGTAATGTCTAATTCTGAAAAATATGGAATAATTGAGATGCACATAGGGAAATGTCTACTCTATGAAGTCCTACAACAAATTGGTATGTTTTCATATTTAGGTAATTGACAATTAGTTGTCAACGATCCTTGTTTAGCTTGTTTATTATTATTCTATTGTTTTTAGTTTGTTTAGTTGTTCAATAGAGATTTGATATAGATATTTATTTATGTTAGCAAATCTCAAAAAATTCTATATAATTGATACACTTGTATAGGTTATTATATAAAGAATTAAGAGAATTTAAACTATTCGAGTGAGGGACATTATTTGTAAGATTGCATTTGAGTGTAAAACTTGTGTGTTCTGATTTTACAAGCTAAGTTCATAGGGGTTAATTTAGTGGTGAGAGTATCAATCTTTTAGGATACAAAACTGAGGAAATTATTACTTGGGTGTGATAGATTTAGATTTACTTCTTGTAAGTTTTGGAGATAATTGATATTTCTCATTGAGTTAGGCTCTACAGACATAGGGAAACCGAACTGCGTAAACATTCTTTGTGTCCCCTATTTTTGTTCTTTATTTCGTAGTGCTTGAAGAAGTGCCAACTTCCCCAGTCACTTCTTCTGGCACTAATCTTGTTTTTTAGCAATTGCCTTCAAGTTAGCAATTGGTATCAAAGCTTTTCACTTAACGTAGCTAGTGGAGATTCATGGTGTAGTTAAATTCAAGCTATGAAAGGTTTCTCTACTTTACGTCCCCCAATGTTGGAGATTGGTGATCATGCATATTAGAAAGCACATATGAAGGCTTATATAAAATCCATTGATGAAAAGGTTTGACGAGCAATTCTTACTGGATGGGAGCCATCCATGATGGATAGTGAGAATGGGAGCGTGGCTAACCTCAGGTACAGTGGATCACTGAAGAAGAAAAGCTTGCAAATGCCGACTCAAAAATTTATACACCATCTTCTATAAAGTAGACTTGTAGGAACTTAAAAGGATCACTAAATGTACGATTGCTAAATTTACTTTGGATATTTTGGAGATAGCACATGAAGGTACCTCCACTGTTAAACAATAAAAAAAATGCAAATGTTGACCTCCAAATTTAAAAGCTTGAGAATGCAAGAACTACAGATTGTTAGAGAGTTCTATGCAAAGTTGTGTGATCTTTCAAACTAGGTGTTTGCATTGGGAAAGGAATACTCCAATGTCAAACTAGCTAGGAAGGTGTTGAGATCTCTTCTTGAGAGATTCTCCATCAAGGTTACAACTTTTGAGGAGACTAGGGATTTTGAAAGACTGGCTATTTATGAACTCATTGGCTCTCTATAGACCTTTGAGATAAACTTTGATGAGGCTAAACACAACAGGGAAAAAGGTGATAGAAACATTGCTTTTCAAGTTGGCGAGGAAGTGCCAACTTCTCAAAATGCTGCTATTGAAGATCTTTAGAAGCATATTGCCTTACTCACGGAGAACTTTTATAAGGATTTTAAGAAGCAAACAATGAGGTTCAAAAAGTTTGAAGCCAATGCTAATGTCCCTTGAAACAAATAGAAGGGAATTATCATTAAGGAGGAACCAAAGAAAGATGAAAAGAAGGGTGTCCAATGCTATGAATGTCAAAAGTATGGTCATATCTAATCTAAGTGTGTTAACACTCTAAAGAAGAAGAAAGTCACTTTGTGTGACCTGGAGTGATGAAGATTCATCTAGCAGCTCAGATTAAATGTCACCAATTGTTTTCACAATATTCATTAAATACCAATTCACAACACCTAACACAAATAACCATTTACATTATTTCAACCATTTCATCCTTATACCATTTATATAAATACATTAATATATTGTTTTCTTTCATTCAATTTGACATCAACTACCCAAAGTTCCAAAATGACCATTCACGGTAAAAACTGACTCAACTTACGGTACATTCCATATATCATAACATAAAGGAACTATACAAATATTGTTGAGTCAAGAGCTGCAGTTTGGATGCTGGATAATTCTCGAGTCTTCGAGATCTACTAATACTTGCACACGGAATAAACAAACTGTACGCTGAGCGATAAAGCTCAGTAGTACTTTCATGATTCAAATCAATATTTTATTAGAAATAGCAAGATAAAGTTTCCATCAATGCACAATTTAGTTTCCACCATTTCAATTCACAAATCACGCCTCATGTATCAAACTCATTTGGCAACACATATAAACATTACATATGATGTTTACAATCATCACATCACATTCATTTTTGGATAAAATCATATAATCTATTCATGTCTCATATACCAAATTAAAGTATAATATCATTTAACTATTTATATAAACATATAATGTCATGCTTTTGAATAAAAAGTCTTATTCAAATTCATTTCATAACATACCATTCATTCATTTTGTAATATGCACTTTTTTTTTCATTTTTTATCTCATTTCTTTCTTGAATCTATTGATTCGTTTGATTACCATATTTGCCCTCAGGGCTCGTTTAAACCAGTTCACATGGTCTTTCACATGCTGTCATTTGATACATTTCATACATATACACATATGGTAATATTTCATATCATCATTTCAGTTCAAATATCATTTATTAAGTTCATGTTTAATAATCCCTATTAACTGGCCACGGGCTCAAGATAGATACACGAATCATCCAACCATCACACTAATACGACACCTAGGGCCTCATCAAAATGACCAAAGTAAATATTGTGCTCATGCCTCATTGGTATAACCGAAGTAAAATGTGCTCCGTACCTCATCAGATGTCTAATGCAATAATGCGCATTTGGCCTAATTGACTGCCTCCAAACGTGTGAACATTTATAGTAAAAATCATGCAAATAAAAATATATCAAATCAATGTGGCATTTGCAAGTGAACATGTCAGATTATAATATAGTTTTGTGTTACAAATGAACACTGGGAAGCATTCCGAGGATCGTACCCAAGGGAGGTTGAATTAAATCTAAATATGCTTTCTATAGTAGTAGGTCTAAACAATAATCATTAAAGATCATATTACAACAATTAAAATTAAAGATTAAGGTTATAAAATAAAAACTAAAATACTAAAACAAAATTTAACAAACGAAAATCTCTCAAGTAACAAGTAGAAGATTAACTCGTTTAAGTGGTCGCAATTAATTTCAGAACTTGAGTTTTAATAGGGAATTAGTTATTAACTAGATAGTATTACCTTTCGACCTCTACTACCTAACTAATCGATCAATACTCATTTATCTTTTGACCTCACTTTCTTGGCTGAGATAAATCTTGATTTACTTGGCAAACACGTCGTCAGAATAGTTTACCTAGATTACTTCTTAGGGTCGTCAATCCTAGGATTTAAGCATACAATAATTATACCAACTAATTGATATGGGAAACCCTCGGTCTTCCATTAATCACTCCAACATCCACTCGTTAATCTTCCTAAGGATTTAGCCACTCATCGACTCAATAACCATATTTTTCACAATTAAATTAATCATGCAATAACACAAATTAAAGTAAAAGAAAAAGTGATAGAAATTGTCCATTGATGAACTAAATGTACTCAGATCCGCGAAATCCTTTAATAGTGATTGAGATCTCGTCGTTTGTAAACCAGAAGTAAAAGTAAATTGCTAAAATAATTAATAACGAATACTTGGACTCAATTCGAATCTAAGTCGAAGATCAAGAAATAAAACTATTTTAAAATAAACCTAAACTACTAAACTAAACCCTAAAACAGATTGGCAAAAGCTCCGTAAGTTTTGCTTCAACTTAACTATTTATAGGCAGAGTTTAACAGCCCTAATTAAGTTAAATACAAGCCTTAATCACATAAAATATGAGTTGTGCGGATGGAAACACCTTTTCTTAATTTTTTCCCCACGTCGCACCTATGTCATGACACAACCTTATGCATGTCGCAACACAATTTTGAATATGAAATTCTGAATCGGCTCAGTTGTGTTGCAACTCCGAAAGCTTGTGATATGACTCAGTTGTTGTTCCTGGTGCTCTTAGGTTTAAAGATAAGTATCTTGCACACTCAATTAGATCATTAAAACTACCTTAAGGCCGATATTGACCCAATAGGTCAACTAACTCGAAATAATGTGTAAAAATGCTTATTTTGCAATAATTTGAATCTAAGCTACAAAATGTGAAAATGTAATAAAATATATTAAAATGACTAGAAAACAAGCTTGTTTAAGTGCCGAAAAGTATTTAAATTGCCACTACATTTTGTGGCAGGTCAAATACCCCTACACTTAAGTCGTTGCTTGTCCATAAGCAAATGGATAAAAATAAAAGAAAATAAAAGAAAATAAAAAAAAGAAATAAAAAAGAAAAATGCAAAGATAAAAATAGAGTACTCGAACATGCTTTGTACTGGAAATTGGACTGGGGTGATATGAATAATCACATAATCACATAAGATGATATGAATAATCACATAATTCTAGCTCGATATGTAACTGACTCCTATTTTTAATATCAGATAGGTTAGTTCGCTAAATTACAATGCAAACAAATTAAAGAATGTTCAGCATAATAGTCCATCAAAACATATACACGAATATACATTTATGCTAAAAGAAGTCTAAGTGGTAAAAATTTTCAAACCTCAATTCAATTTTCACCTTTGTAGTGTATCATCTAGGTCATATAAGACTTTTCGATTTGTAATGTTCTGCGACTTAGGTTGGTTCAAATTTCAAGAATAGATACATCAAAATGGTTTAATCACGAAAATAGTTAGGCATATTATATTGTTTCCAGTACTCCCTCAATGTCCCAAATTATCTCACCACCTTATATCCATTTCTCTCACCTTTCTCTCACCTTCCTTTTCTCTCCATTTCCTAAGGCACGGTATAGTATTCATGAGTACAATCATCTTAGTGAGTCTTTTATGCAAAAATGAGTATATACCTTTTTTAGCCACTTTGCTTTTATACAGTCGAGATTGTCTCGCTTGGCTTTTTAGCCTTCATAGAGCTTTTCTTTTAACTGATTTTTCATGTAACATCTCGATTTTGGGCCTAGTCGAAATAGTGGTTTCGAGACCACAAATTTGAAGTAGAAATATTTGTTTTATGATTGTTTTGAGGTCCATGATATGTTTGCATGATTGTGTGAATGTTTCGTTAAGAAATTTTGTTGATAGGGTGTCCAATTTGATTTTTAGGACTAAACTGAATAAGTTGCAAAATATACATTCTAGAAGCTTTGAGCATGAAATTGCCATGGATTTTTAATTAGAGGGTCTTAAATAGCAATTTGACCAATTTCTATTTTTATGGACAAAAATGGACATGGATAGGTAAAATTTCAAAGAAAGGCATTAAGGGCATTTTGGTCATTTGGTAAATAAAAGAATAAAAAGGGAAAATCAAGTCAAAATTGTGTCCATCTTCTTCAAACTTGGCCGAAAATCTCAAGCTCACCATAGCTAGGGTTTTGTCATCTTTCAAGCTTGATAGTAAGTGCATCCTAGCCCCGTTTTTAATGCTCCTTATGTTTTTGAGATCGTTATCACTCGGTTTACCTATTTCTACTATTATTTTGAAGTATGGTTCATGTTTAAAAATTTACCCATGTGTGACATGCATGTATTATGATGTTTAATTGTAGATTATGCAAGTTTAATGTTAGATAAGCAACTTTTGCTAGGTGATTTTTGGTGAAAATTGACAAAAGGACCTATTTGTAAAAAAGATTTCAAAATGTGTGTAAAAGTGTGATTAAATGAAAAATGTGGACTGCTATAAGTATAAAAGAGGTTTGGCTAGGCTTGGGAATCGAAGAAATTAAATAAATTTCATTTTCTGAGCCTAGGGGCAAAAATGTAAATATATCAAAGTTTAGGGGCAAAAATGTAATTTTTCCATAATATGAATTTTGGACTGAATTGAGTAATGTGATTATTAAATAAGCTAAATTTGCTATTATAGATCAAGAGAAACGGAGTCCAGACCTAAACCGAGGAAAGAACAAGGTTGTGGATTAAAACAAATAGTTAGCCATATTTTGGTACCGAGGTAAGTTCGTGTGTAAGTAATGCAACCTTTCATTATTAGGTATTTAATGCTTTAATATTGCATGAATTGTGAAATTGTCTTTGTGGATTTGATTAATGTTGACTCGATGACGATTCGACGAAGATTTAATACCTAGAAATCCCGGTTGAACCTTAGGAATAGTTAGGATACAAATGTCATGACATTAGGGTTATGAGTTTACGTGTAAGACCATATTTGGGATATGGCATCGTTATGAGATTTCGTGTAAGACCGTGTCTAGGACATGGCATCGATATGAGAATCGTGTAAGACCATAGCTGGGCAATGGGCATCGATATGTGATCCCATGTAAGACCATATCTGGGATATGGCATTGGTATGATTCTATGTGTATGTGATTCCCGAGTATCCTTTAGTATTCCAAGTGGTTCAACGGGTAATCCAAAGATTATGTCAACGAAATGACAAGGTATGATCACGTTGAAAGGGTACAGGTATGTACACAAAGCTCATAATTATTGAGATTATAAATCGATGAGACCTTGGTAAGAAGTGAATGAATAAATCATGATTACGAGTTTTATTGTGCATTATGTAAATGACACGATTTAAAATGTATCTATGATACTTGATGACATTGTGATAAATTATATTATGTTATGTGTACAATAATGCATGGTTAATGTTGTTAATTATTTACATGCAAACTTACTAAGCTTTATGCTTACTCCCCTTTCTTTTCCATTTTCTTATAGTATCGCCAAGCTAGCTCGGGCATCGAAGGACATCGGAGACTCGATCACACTAGCAATTGGAACTTTTGGGTATAGTTAGTCTCAACATTTTGAGTATGGCATGTATAGGGACTTGGTCTTTTTGTTATATGTCATATTGGTTTAGCCAAATGTGTTGGCTTATGATGATATTTGATTCATTTTGTATAAGGCCATGGGATGTGGCTCATATTGATTATTGGGTTGTAAACCTATTCGTATATGCATGCATGCAATCTAGGGAATGATGCTTATTTGTATATGAGTTGGTAAAATTGGATTTGTCATAATATGGAGTCTTAAGCAAGTATAAATTGATAAGAAGTTGCCATGTATAAGCCATGTTTATGAATGTTTAAGTGCTTATTTATGCCATGTTAGATTTCATTGAGATGTGTAAGTGTGCATGTGTTATTGAGGGTGACAAATGGCTTGGAAAATAGCCTCAAAGTTGTCCACACGGGTAGACACATGGGCATGTGTCTAGGCCGTGAGTGACACACGGCTTGCCCCAAGGGCGTGTGTTCTGGCCGTGTGTCCCCTGCATTTTGAGAAACAGAATGCCCAGTAGTAAACACACGTGCACGAGACACGACCGTGTGAGAGACACGGCCATAGGACATGGGCATGTGCCCAGGCCGTGTGAAGTCTGCAATTGATTTTTGGAATTTAATTCGCCACACGGCCTAAGGACACGGGCGTGTGCCTTGGTCGTGTGACCTTATTTGGTTGTTGACGTCCCTATTTTGGACACGGTCTGAAACACGGGTGTGTGATATGTCACACGGGTGTGTCCCTTCACCCACACGGGCGTGTGGACCTTTTTCATGAAAAAATTTCTAAGTTTCCCGAAAGTTTTCAAAGTTCTCAGTTTAGTCCCGAACCACTCCTAATGTATATTTTGGGCCTCGTAGGCTTGTTTAAGGGACGATATGAATGTTTATGAAAAGTTTTAAATTTGAGTGGAAATTCATGTCTTGGTCTTAAATGTTTGTTTGAGTCTAAGTCCGGTAATGCCTCGTACCCTGTTCTGGCGTCGAATACGGGTAAGGGGTGCTACATTTCAACTCAGGCACAAGCTTGCAAGAATCTTGAACTCACTATACCATATCGTTCCTTAAGTTCACTCTCAATTTTTTTTTATTTTGAAACCTCAATTATGTATCTACCTAACCCTCAATATCAATGGCCTAGCACCTAAGTGTTGGATCTGGTGCCCTTAAGTGTAGTATTTTTGTCTAAGTACACTTGTAATTTTTTGAACATATTGTTAATAAAATTATTCATAAATTACATTAATAATTTGTATATTGTTCTCACATGGTTTTTGCACGCAAAGCAAAATGGAAGAAAATGTTGCTCATTGGTTGTCTAATCTTTAACTAATATTAAGCGGTATTACATGGTCGAATCGTAATACGAAAAGAAAACTTGTGTTAGTAGACAAACCTTAATCGGAAATGAGCAAACCGATTGAAAGATTAATATGTCGTCTATCAAGTCCAATTGGGGAGATGCCTTATCTTGGGCATCAGAGCAGATGACTCCTAGAAGATAGAGACATAGATGTGACTGACTAGACTGATAGTACATCAGACCAGACTCAAGTAGAATAGATCCTGAATCCATTTATGAATTTATTCTCTTGTGATGTTCATAGTGTGGCATACCTAAATCCTAAGTGGATGGCGAACTATGTATGTGTGAATCGTACACTTTGATGCAAGTAACAACCTAAGTTCGAATAAATAAGGAACTGAAAGCTGATGCGTTGGGTGTATGACTTCTGCAGTACGTAGCGTCATTTACAATAGTGGAATTCATGGCTCGAGACATGGGTAAATGATATTCTCTCATTGGCATTACATGATTGATGAAAAGAAAACATGACTATGGGTATTTCGTCTTTTTGATGAATGAATTAATTACCATTCGATAGTAATTGATTTTTCATGAAGGAAATGTAATGGTTACCATGAGATAAAATAGTATCATATTGGGAGAATAAATATTATCCCCAAAAGATCAAGGATATCCTATGAGGGTAACACACTTGTGACAATATCATTGGACGAGCACTGAGTAGTTGCTTTCGTAATGGTATGTCATTAGGGAGAACTCTGATCGTGTCTGAGAGTTTTAATATTTATATAATGAATGATCGAGCCTAGAAACTAACTATGACAATGAATAAGGCAAGCACACCTATCGTTCGGTAGTATAGCTATGGCAAGACCGGAAATATCGTATCCTCAAGGACCAAGAGTACTAGTAGTTACTATCCTTTTATTATTTAGCCTAAGTATTAAGGGAATCGATGTATAATTAACTAATTACTAAGCTAAGGGTGCTAAGACACAGAGAGTGAATTGGGAAAATACTTTGGAAAAAACTAGTTGATTAAGACAATACCCGAGGAAGAATCCACCTAGACTTCACTTGTTATTTAACTCTGAACCAGACGATTTATTCACTTGACTTGATCCGTAGGATTCCCTAATTTATATTAATACCTCTTTCGAGGCTACTAATGTCTAACCCTAGGTTGATTAGTTGAAATCTCTTTCTAATTAAAACCCCTAATGTAACATCCCGATTCAGGGCCTAGTCGGAATAGTGGTGCGAGACCACAAACCCGAGTTAGTTAAATTGAGTTCTTAAGGTTTATGACATGTTTGCATGATAGTATTAAAGTTCCATGTAGAAATTTTGTGAAATTGACATGGAATGATCAAATAGGACTAAATTGCAAAAGTTGCAAAATATGAGTTTCTAAAAGCTTTTTGTATGAAATAGCTTTAGAATATTAATTAGAAGTCCTTAAATAGAAATTTGCCCAAATGATAAGTTTTGGACAAAAATGGACATGAGTTAGTAAAAGGAAATTTTTTAAAGAGAAGGGCATTTTGGTCATTTGTCTAATAATTGATTAAAATAGGAAAAAGATGATAAAAATCTATTCATCTTCTTCCTCTTGTGCCGAAAATTTGGAGACTCCATAGCTAGGGTTCTTCATTTTTTTCAAGCTTGCTAGTAAGTTCATCTTAGCTCCGTTTTTAATATTCTTCGTGTTTTTGAAGTTCTCGTATTATGAATTAGCTATTTTTAGCTATAAAATGAGCTAAGATGCATGTTCAAAAATCTACCCAAGAGTGGCATGCTTGTAAAATGATATTTTATGGAAGTTTATGAGAGTTTGATGTTAGATAAACATCTTTTTCTAAGTGAATTTCATGAAAAATGCTAGCAAGGACTAGTTTGTAAAAGTTATGGAATTGGTCATACCTATTAGAAATAGTAGGAATTGATGATTTCTATAGTATAGAAAATGAATCAGCTAAGCATGAAGTTTAAGAAAGTTGAGTGAGATTCATTTTACGAGCCTTGGGGTAAAAGTGCAAATATGAGAAAGTATAGGGGCAAAATAGTAATTTTTCCAAAGTATGTGTTAAGAGTCATTTTAGTCAATGTGAGTATTAAATGATCTATTTGTGATTATAGATCTAGAAAAACGAAGCCCGGATCGAAACTGAGGTAAGAACAAAGTCGAGGACTAAATTGCATATCTACATACATTTTTGTATATCGAGGTAGGTTTGTATGATTTCTAAGCTTTATGATTAATATCATTGAATTGCTTGGTATAATGTATAATATTATCATGAAAATGTTTAATGTCATGTTAAACAAAGAAATCAATAAGATTAAGCAAGAGAAATTCCCTATTGAAGTTGAATTACCTAGGATACTCGATCTACCACATGAAATGAGAAAGCCCATATAAGAGCAAGCCAAGGCATGGCATCGGAAACCAAGCAAGTTATCATGTAAGACCAAGACAAGTCTTGGCATTGAAGAGTTTTTATGAGATGAAGACCCATGTAAGTCCAAGCCAAGGTATGGCATTGGTGAGTAACAAGAAAGATTTCATGTAAGTCTAAGCCAAGGCTCGGCATTGACCAGTTCATGAGTAAAGATACCAAGTAAGACCATGTCAAGACATGGCAATGGTAAGTTCCCAAGGGAAATCATGAGAAAGACTTCGTGTAAGTCCATGTCAAGACATGGCCTCGAACCCAAGATGGGATATTCCATGTAAGACCGTATCTAGGATATGGCTTTGGCATCAAGTTATATGTGGAGTGAGATTTAGTATCCTCGGTTATTCATAGAAATTCATCAGGGAAAACGAGTAAAGCTCAAATGAGATAATAAGAAAGTTGAGTAAGCAAAGTTATTATCGAGTTGAAAATGAGTATTATTCATGTTATGAATGATAAGTTAGAGATTATGATTATTATGCTAAAGTATGCTGATCAATGTGATCAAGTGATACAGGTACCTTGTTTACCTCACAAGTATGAGACTAGTAAGTATCATGAGATTTGCAAGAATCAAGTATGAGTAAGTAAGCTTTATAGCTGAAATTTATGATACCATTGTTTATGTAAAATGGTTTATATTAAGCAAGTATATTGCTATGAGCATTATGCAAACTTACTAAGCTAAATGCTTACGTCTTTTATTCTTTCTTTCTATGTAGTCCCGTCAAGCTAACTTGTGGATCGTTGAAGTCGGAGCTCGAAGCACACTATCAATCCTTATTTTGGTATAGCCAAGTTGAAATTATATTAAGTATGGCATGTATAGGAAACATTTCATTTTGAGTATATGTCTTAGAAAGGGCAAAAGTATGGGCTATCAAGTTTATTATTCTTTGTAAATGGATAAGTGATTGGCCAAGATTGACTAAGTATGTATGTTATTGATATCAATGAAGCATGTTATATTGTTCATGAAAGATGTAATACTTGAGTTGTTGAATTGAGCTTGAGTTTGGTCTTGATTTCAGGGTGGCAATTGGCTTGGTAAATAGCCTCTAAGTGTAACACCCTGGTTTTAGGGGTTAGATTTTTGGTGCTTAGCTCGGGTGTTGGCACACTTCAGTGTGTGTTTGGGTAAGTTTTAGGGGTCCTGAGAACCCTAGGTGGTGGTAGATTGCTTTGGTAAATTTTTAGTTTTAGGGGCTAAAAGGGGGAGTTTGGATGGAGAGGGCCTTAAGAGAATTTTTGGTGGGGTTTTGGCACAAAGATTGGAGTGGCAGAGTGGCAAGGAGGCGCCACTTAGAGCATGGAGAAGTGACGCCACTTGAAGGGGAAGGGGGCCAGTGTTCGAGTTGCAAGGATGGCATTGTGGGTTGTTTTTTTTTTTTTTTTTTTGGCGTCATGGAGGAGGGGTATTGGACGGTTTTGGGAGGCTTGAAAGGTGGAGGAAGACTTGGTCTTCTCATTTTAAATTTGGCTAGGTAAGTTTGACCCATTCAAATTATTTTGAATGGATGGAAGGGAGGTGTTTTAGGAGAGATTTTAGGATTTTTTTTGGGAGCTTGGAGCTTGGCCGAATAGTATAAATAGGGGGGGAGGTGCTCATTGTTCATTCACCATTTGCTTTCTCCCTCACTAAAAGTTCTTGCTTCTTCTATTTTATTTTCCCTTAGTCTCTTGCCGAAAATAAGTCAAGAACACCCTTTCTTTTCCTTCCATTTTGTTGTAGCCAAAGCCGGAAGTTGGCTTATCCATTTTTCCCCTCTCCCTTCACCCCTTTTCTTTGACCTTGCTTCAAACTGAGATCACCCTTAAAAGCCTGCCATTGCCGAATATCTCAACACCATTTTAGAGTCATTGCCGAATCACCATTTATTCTCTTACTCCACTTTTGTTGCAAGTCCCTGAGCCGAACTTCCTTGGTGGTGGCCGATTCTTGTTAGAGGAAGGGTAGTGGTTAGCAAGGTCGATTATAGGGGAGGAGAGCCTAGCGCAGGAGACCTTTCGGGATTTGTTTAGTCAGCAGTGCAGTGGTATAAGGTTGCGTTTCGAGGGTAGATCGTTTGTGCTATTAAGGTGCGTAATCATCGCACTATTTCTCGGTTTGATTGCTAACGTTTAAACTTATGTGTTAGGTGTGGTAGCCATTTATAATGGCTTAAGTGATGAGTACCTGGTGATGGTAAGATTGTTTGTGATGTATAATTGTATATATTTATATACCTATGTGATACAATGACTTAACATGAAGCATCTATATATTTGCATGAGGTGGGGTTTGATTCGATGAAGGAGGAAGTGTACACGAGGTGTACGTGGTCTAATGATAGCTCCGGCTACATTAGCGCTTGATGGTTAGCTTTGTGCTACCTCAAGGGAGATGTTGGCTTGGTGCCCATCTCGGCGGTTGATTGCTATGTGCATCACCGTGAGACGATTACGATATTTGGATCACTTTGGTTGATCGGTGGCTCACCACGGCGGCTCGAGCAATGAGATTGCCGAGGTAAGATTTATGGATCACGATGTGATCGGTGGTGGTTTATCCACGGCCTTAGGCGAGTCCGCTAAGGTTGGTGTTACGGTTGGAGTGGGTTGGGTGAGATGCATATGTGCATGACTTGCTATGTGAATTGTTTGGTATGGGCCAAGCCCATACGCTGGAAACCCGTGTTGTGATTATGCACTCGAGTCGGTGGACTCACTCTTTTCATTAACCATTTCAGGTGATGCGTAGATTGGACCGGGATCGGAGAGGACACAAGGTGGCCCATGCGGAAGATGTGTTACTCCATTTAAGTATTTTATATTATCAATATTTTGGAATTTTACTTGATGTAATAAGGTCCTTTGATTTAAAGTACTCTGCTTTATGATTGTGGGAGTTAATACTATACTTGAAATATTTTCATAAAAGATTCATATTATACTTATAATAATATTTTATTCCGAAATTTTCAACAAACTTATATTATTTATTAATTTTTAAGTGGACATAATTTTCCAAAGATAGTAAATTTTCATGTTTTAAATTCTAAGTAAAGAAACATATTTTCACTAACATAACCAGATTCGATCGGTAGTAGTGAATAGGCCGGGTTTGGGGATGTTACGATTTAATATCGAGCCCTGGTTCAAAACTCGGCTTTGAGGGTTTTGGGCCCAAAACATTTTTTTAAAATGGGCTTTTCAAAGATATGGGTTTTATAAAAGGTTTTCAGTATTCTCGCATGGCACTGTACCTCAGGCCAAGTCCACTGTAAGTACTTGGACTTTCTTGAAGTGAATTGTTTACATGAATTATTATGGGCTTAGTTTGGGCTCGTAGATTAGAATACTAGGATCTGTTGGACCCTAGGAATAGTCTACTCAAACATATGCATAAAACTTAAGGCTACTAAACAAACTCCGTGAAGTTAGTCGTCGAGTTAAGGTGTGGCAACCATCGCATGTGCATGTCTAGGAATGGTATTCAAGAAGAGCTTGGTATTTAAGCGGTCCTAGCGACTCACCTCCTCTTTACTTGAATCCTACAGTGCGTAGCTACGGTTCACCTTAACCAAGAGGACTTGTTCATAGGCTAAACCGATTATTAAAACCCGAAAGGGATTTGCCTCAACATTGTTTAAAACCCTTAGTTTTAAAATTTCTAAAAATTACCCCTTTGGTTTGTAAACTCTAAATCTGATTTTGAAAGATGTTTTCTCGATTTACAAAATTACCAAAAATACCCTCAGTGGAAAATGACGAAATTACCCCTGGGTAGGGAAGGAAACTTGATTGCTCGAAAGAACTACTCTCGGAAACTTCACTGCATAAAATTTCTCGTGGATAAAACAGTGAAACAAGAATTTCTAATGCATAAAACTTTTTAAATCGAGGCGCTAGGTATGAGTTCTAGGGGGCGTGGTCGCAATACTCGTGGACGGGGTAGAGGCAGGATGTCAGTGTCTGAACCGGTTGGGTCTCGCCATGGGTCAGAGAGCGATGTGCCGCCACCAGCTGTTGAGGTGGAACAATGAGGATCGATCGAGGAGAGCGACGCAGATCGCAGCGTCTGTCTTCGGGTGCTTGAGCGAGTGGCGCGAGAGCCAATGGGGCGATGGGACTCGGAAGTCGATGCCGAAGGCTTAGGGGCGAATGGGCCGAGGTCTTGAGAGGAGTGTCCGGGTAGCTCTGAGCGTGGCGAATGCGGCTTGAGGCAGTGGAAAGGATTATGGACGACTTAGACTTAACTGCTGAGGAGAAGCTTAAGGGTGTTGTTTCGTTGCTGCGAGATGAGGCCTACCAGTGGTGGCTCACGGTTAAGGAAAGTACCCCTGCGGATCGAGTGGACTGGGGTTATTTTAAGATCAAGATCGAGGGGAAGTATGTCGGAGCGAGCTATGTGGATGCTCGGAGGAAGGCGTTCCTCAATGCGGTGCAAGGTAGCAAATCGATAGCGAGTACGGCCGAGTTTCTACGTTTGAGCCGGTATGCTCGGGAATCGTGGCAACCGATTATGAGAGATCGTCGATTTGAAGATGGGCTACGGGATGAGTTGCGAGTTTTGATTGCTCCGCATCGGGAAAGAGACTTCGCCGTTTTAGTGGAGAAAGCTCGAATAGCCGAGGAGGTCAAGAAGGGCGAGAGGCTCAATAGGGAAAGGAACCGTGATAAGAGAAGTGTTGGATCGCCGAAGTGGTTGAGAGGGTCCGTAAGAGACCGAGGGTTGAGACTCTGTTCATATTGTTAAGACAACCGAGAGGAATCCGGATCGTCCGTAATGCGCAGTGTGGAAGGTACCATGTTGGCGAATCTTTGGAATCGTGTTCGAGAGTGCTTCGGATGCAAGTCCAAGTCTCATCGATTAAGGATTGTCCCCGAGAATCCGAATGGGACTCGAGCGAAGGCCAAGGTTATGGGCAACCAGAGCAGGTGTGGTCGGCAAGCGGCGATAAGGGGTCGCGGTTCGAACCATAGAGGAAATGGTTTCGGCCGAGGTCGTGTGCGATGAGACCGCAGATAATGGTGGCACCGAGGCAAGGCAACCAGTCCAGTTTATGCGATTCGTCGGAGAGAGATAATGATGTGCTGATGGGTCAACTGGTAAGTTCCTTAAGTCTGGAATACTCTTTGGAGTTTTGTTCGCTTTGGTGATTGTTTGATCTGTTGCTCGTAAAGTAGTTGGAACCTTGAGTATGAATTTAGAAACGGTGCCTAGAAGGTATGTTAGCTCTTTAAGATCGAGTTAGTTGCGCAAATAAGCGAAGGTGGTAAGATAGGTTGTACAGATGTTCGTTAGCTAAGTAATTTCGGGGACGAAATTATTTTAAGGAGGGTAGAATTGTAACACCCTGGTTTTAGGGGTTAGATTTTTGGTGCTTAGCTCTCGTGTTGGCACACTTCAAAGTGTGTTTGGGTAAGTTTTAGGGTCCCGAGAACCCTAGGTGGTGGTAGATTGCTTTGGTAAATTTTTAGTTTTAGGGGCTAAAAGGGGAGTTTGGATGGAGAGGGCCTTAAGAGAATTTTTGGTGGGGTTTTGGCACAAAGATTGGAGTGGCAGAGTGGCAAGGAGGCGCCACTTAGAGCATGGAGAAGTGACGCCACTTGAAGGGAAGGGGGCCAGTGTTCGAGTTGCAAGGATGGCATTGTGGGTTGTTTTTTTTTTTTTTTTTTTTTTTTTTTAGGCGTCATGGAGGAGGGGTATTGGACGGTTTTGGGAGGCTTGAAAGGTGGAGGAAGACTTGGTCTTCTCTTTTTAAATTTGGCTAGGTAAGTTTGACCCATTCAAATTATTTTGAATGGATGGAAGGAGGTGTTTTAGGAGAGATTTTAGGATTTTTTTGGGAGCTTGGAGCTTGGCCGAATAGTATAAATAGGGGAGGTGCTCATTGTTCATTCACCATTTGCTTTCTCCTCACTAAAAGTTCTTGCTTCTTCTATTTTATTTTCCCTTAGTCTCTTGCCAAAAATAAGTCAAGAACACCCTTTCTTTTCCTTCCATTTTGTTGTAGCCAAAGCGGGAAGTTGGCTTATCCATTTTTCCCCTCTCCCTTCACCCCTTTCTTTGACCTTGCTTCAAACCGAGATCACCCTTAAAAGCCCGCCATTGCCGAATATCTCAACACCATTTTAGAGTCATTGCCGAATCACCATTTATTCTCTTACTCCACTTTTGTTGCAAGTCCCCGAGCCGAACTTCCTTGGTGGTGGCGATTCTTGTTAGAGGAAGGGTAGTGGTTAGCAAGGTCGATTATAGGAGGAGAGCCTAGCGCAGAGACCTTTCGGGATTTGTTTAGTCAGTAGTGCAGTGGTATAAGGTTGCGTTTCAAGGGTAGATCGTTTGTGCTATTAAGGTGCGTAATCATCGCACTATTTCTCGGTTTGATTGCTAACGTTTAAACCTGTGTGTTAGGTGTGGTAGCCATTTATAATGGCTTAAGTGATGAGTACCTGGTGATGGTAAGATTGTTTGTGATGTATAATTGTATATATTTATATACCTATGTGATACAATGACTTAACATGAAGCATCTATATATTTGCATGAGGTGGGGTTTGATTCGATGAAGGAGGAAGTGTACACGAGGTGTACGTGGTCTAATGATAGCTCCGGCTACATTAGCGCTTGATGGTTAGCTTTGTGCTACCTCAAGGGAGATGTTGGCTTGGTGCCCATCTCGGCGGTTGATTGCTATGTGCATCACCGTAGACAGATTACGATATTTGGATCACTTTGGTTGATCGGTGGCTCAGCCACGGCCTCGAGCAGCGAGATTGCCGAGGTAAGATTTATGGATCACGATGTGATCAGTGGTGGTTTATCCACGGCCTTAGGCAGGGAGTCTGCTAAGGTTGGTGTTACGGTTGGAGTGGGTTGGGCTGAGATGCATATGTGCATGACTTGCTATGTGAATTGTTTGGTATGGGGCCAAGCCCATACGCGGGAAACCTGTGTTGTGATTATGCACTGAGTCAGTGGACTCACTCTTTTCATTAACCATTTCAGGTGATGCGTAGATTGGACCGGGATCGGAGAGGACACAAGGTGGCCCATGCGGAAGATGTGTTACTCCATTTAAGTATTTTATATTATCAATATTTTGGAATTTTACTTGATGTAATAAGGTCCCTTTGATTTAAAGTACTGCTTTATGATTGTGGAGTTAATACTATACTTCAAAATATTTTCATAAAAGATTCATATTATACTTATAATAATATTTTATTCCAGAAATTTTCAACAAACTTATATTATTTATTAATTTTTAAGTGGACATAATTTTCCAAAGATAGTAAATTTTCATGTTTTAAATTCTAAGTAAAGAAACATATTTTCACTAACATAACCAGATTCGGTCGTAGTGAATAGGCCGGGTTTGGGGATGTTACACTAAGTGCCCACACGGATGGACACACGAGCGTGTGTCTAGGCCGTGTGCACCTACACCATTGTATCTTAAGTCGAATGCAGGACCACGGACCGATCCACACGGGCGTGTGTTTAGACTCTAGGCCGTGTTAAGGTAGTCAGTGTGCACCACGGGTGGTAAGCACGGGCGTGTGCCTTGGCCGTGGGGCAATTGGCAGAATGCTGGGGTTTTAGGCACGGTTTGGGGCCACGGGCATGTCCAGGCCGTGTGTATTTTGCCAGTATCCACCACGGGTGAAAGACACGGGCATGTTTTAGGGGTGCACGGGCGTGTCCCATACAACATGGGCATGTGACCCCTGCTCTAAATAAAAGTTTCTGAATAAGTTCCGAAAGTTTTTAGATAAGTGTTTAAGGCCTCGTAGGCTCATGAAAGGTATGAATAGACTGAGAAAGAGGAGTTTTTAATTCGGAACAAAATTTTATAGCCCGTAAGTACATGTTTAAGTGAGTTCAAGCATGGTAATGTCTCGTATCCAGTCTTGGTCTCGGACTCGGGTATGGGGTGTTACACCTAGTGTTGCATTAACTCGATCTATGGACTCCCATATTAGGTTTGACCCTAATCCGGCAGATTTTTGTCATCCTATCTCTAGGGTTGCGATCAACTCCGCTTAACTATGCTAGATCTACTCTTAAACAGGGACTTTTGCTCCACTACCTAAGCACATCAATACTTGAATCAATATCCTGAAATATTAAAACAAGAATTAAGAACACATAATTAAGAACAAATCAAGTATTTATCATATAGTTCAGAAAACAATAACAAGATCCGTCTTAGGTTTCATCCCCTCGTATTTGAGGGGTTTAGTTCATGTTTAATAAAGAATACATCTCAGAAGAAAGTAAATAACAAAACATAAGAAAAACCCTAAAACCCCCTGAAGGAAATTGAAGGGAAGATCTTCCGTCTTGAGCGTGATTCCGGCTTCTGAGATGAATCAACTGGCTATCTTGGAGTAATTCCCCTGTGTTCAGCCCTCTCTAGCTTCGTTCCCTTCGTCAAAAGCCCTGACAAAAGGCTTCTGTTGAACTCCCCCTTTTAGGTTGCCCCCTATGGTGTTTATATAGGCTTCGAGATGCCTTTCTTAGCCCACAAGTATCCTATTCTGAATGAAACTCATCTTGATTTCGGCAGGGACACGCCCATGTGACACGCCTGTGGTGGACTCCCTTGGCCGTGGTCAATCCTGCTCGCCACACACGACCGTGTGATCTGCCCGTGGTCGATAGTCCAGGCCGTGTCTCAGTTGTTGCTCGAAACAGACGGCCGGGGGTGATAGCCCAGGCCGTGTGAGTCTCTAATGTAGGCCCATTTTGTCCCTTTTTGGCTCGTTTCTCATTCCTTTCGACTTCCTAAACCCTCCTGAGTATAAAGCATGAAATTAAGAGATTAGGAGCATCGAATTCATCAAATCTAATGAATATTCATCCAAAATTAAGCCAAGCATGGGGTTAAAATATGTGTAAATTATGATTTATCAAAGACCCCCACACTTAAGCTTTTGCTTGTCCTCAAGCAAAATTCTCAACTCACAATTAAAATCGAATTTCCTCAATTCATAACCTTCATTAGTAATGTTTCATCATAATTCATAGGTAATTCATACATTGACAATTTAACCAGAAGAGTCCTAGAGATTCAAACAATCTAAGTCATAGATTTTTATAGCATGAAAACATAGGTGTTTCCCCTTACCTAAATAATTACCTCTGATTCAAAACTGACAATTATTGACATCCTCACTAAAGATTCTGTAACACCCCAAACCCGGCCTAGAAGTTAGGCCCGATCTAGCGTGTCACATCAAAGTGTTATTTGAAAACTATGCGTTCATTGAAAACCCTTCTTCAAATCAAAACTTTCTACCGTTTAAAAATCTCGAATTACGTTGCTTAACAAAACAAGATTTGCTCAAAGTCATTCCCTTTCAAAAAAATTATTATCTTTAAAACCTTGCTTGTTGCGAAAACTTAATTTAAAACAGTTGCGAAAGAATGATATTTTGAAAAACAGTAGTTAATTTGGAAAACCATGTTATACTTCTAGCAATTATAAAACCATAACAAAAAAACCCACAACTTCACTTACTAGGCCTTATTAAAAAAATTAAAACCCAAACTAGATTCTCAAAAATATAGTCCAAAGTATAAAGAAACTGTAGATGTGTGGCCATCTCCGAGTCCCTCACAGCACCGATCCTCCTAAAGCTGGGGATTACCTGCACAGTTAAAAACGGGGGGTGAGTTTACGAAAACTCAGTGTGTAATCCCCTATTACGATCATGGTCTGGGCCCAAGCCCTATTCGGTAACAATCTGGGCCTAAGCTCTATTCAGTTACAATCTGGGCCTAAGCTCTATTCAGTAACAATCTGGGCCTAAGCCCTATTCGGTAACAATCTGGGCCTAAGCCCTATATCATAACAATGCAATGGACATGTAACCCAACCCTTAACCACGAAACTCTCCACCCGTACCAACCAATCTCTCCATGTGGGGACCATGTCGACCCACCCAGCCAAACTCGCCAATGGTGCAGCCTAGCTGCTAACAACGGTATACGTGGCTGAGCCACTAGAATCAGAATACGTGGCAATGCCACTATAACGGTACTTCCTCCAAATCAGAAAAACCCAACCAAATGCAATATGTCATATATGCGGTGTATCACAATCTTATACAATTATATAAATATCACACAAATATCATTTAGACTACCACTAAGGGTATAACGGTCATTTTGTCGTTTCAGGGGTAAAACGGTAATTTCACCCCTCGGGGGTATTTCGGTAATTTTACCCATCGAGGGTATTTCGGTAATTTTACCCACCAATGGTATTTCGGTAATTTTACAAACTAAGGTATTCTAAATAGCGATAACGATGCGAATGGGCCTAGGGCCCATTCTCGGCCCAAATGGGCCCACACGCTCGTGTGGCCTATTTAGCCCAAATCTAGCCACAGATATGAGATTCACATAATCCAGTCCAATATCTACTACACAATCATACAACTTATCCGATTGGGCCCACGGGCCTATTGGCCCCACAAGGCCCCTTTTGGCCCATCGTGGCCTAAACAGCCTAAACCCACAAGAGCACTCATGATGGCCTCAACTATCGCGTCGAAGCTCCCACATGTGCACTCTCACGCTCGTGTGGCTACCATCGCCGTGTGACTGGCATTTCGGCATTTGCCGCTCTACAGCTAGAGTAGTGAGAAATACACACCTGATAGGAGTCTGGAGTTAATCCGCGCTCTGAACACTGTTCTGCGCAGAAGCCAACAATGATCGCACCCTTAACCCCCAAGGGGGTGTGTCGATCAACTTCGGTCACCACCACCGCGACCCAACGGCATATAGATCAACGAATGATCCAACGCCTAACCCAAACGAGCACGCCACAAAGCGAAAGGGGAAAGCCAAGAAAGGTATGCTTACTCTCCTCATGGTTTGCTCTATTTATAGCCAGCTTCCCGCCTACTCTCATGCTAGCTTCCCGATGTGGGATCCCCCTTTCAGCAGAGTTTAAATCCAACACAAACTCTGGCCGTCCAATTCGCAAAATAAACACTCCTTTGCTTGACATGAGATTCGAACCCTTGCCCTCTCCTATGCTCCAGACGCTACATGCCACCACAACACAAGCTCCTTTTTTGACTTAGAACATGCGCAACTAAATATAAGCCTATGGGCCAAAGTTTAAGTTCATTTAAAAGAAAAAAAAGAATTGCAAGCGCCAAGACTTGAACCTTGGACCCCTTGCTTCCTCTATGGCGTCACTTCCTTGTCTCCCATGTGGCGCCATTTGCCACTAGACCACAACTCCTTTTGTGTCTTTTTTTTCCCACAATTTATTCTTAAAGCCTACTTACCCCCAGGGCTTTATTCACCTAAAACCAAAATTTTTCCTAAAGCTCAGGTTTGAACCCGAGACTTCATGGAAGCCCCCTAACCTTCCAAAATCACTCACCTAATAGGTCCAACTTGCATTAGTGCCGTTCTCTTGTTCAAAAATTTTAAACGCTCCCATGCCCAAGGCCCGATAGGCCCAATTCTACTAGGTCCAAATTTGGGGCGTTACAGATTCACTCAAATCACTCAAAGTGTTTTAAGGTTCAAAAATTAAGCACTCAAAAGTCAAACAAGAAAAGTTAATCCCATAGGCTTGCCTGAAAATCAAATCTCCACCACTGTAAAATGAGATGATACACAAATCAAAAGGTCTTTGAAAGGGTTGTAATGGGGCTTGGGTTAAAGGTGTGGATAAAGGCTGAATTAGAGGGTTAGTGTCAAGATTGAATTGATAAATTACCTAACTAGAAAAATAACTAAAACTTAAATAATTACATTAATTAAGAATTCATCACTAATAACACGAGCTTTTTCTCAAAATGTAACATTAGCGCTTAAGCTCAAATAACATAGAACTAATAATGAATATACTTCTTTTTTTTTTTAAGAACAATACAAGTAACAAGAAAGAACTTAACAACGGAAATAAAGAATATAGTGAGGTAACTGCTCAAATCAAATCTCGACAAAAGGGACGTCAAAAGATTAGGGGAATCAAAAATTTGGTTTTAGGTTAATATTAGTGGGTGAGTAAAAAAATAGTTTATTAGGCTAAAAGGGGTTCACTAGGGGTTAATTATGAAGGTAGGCTTTTATGGAGTAAGTGGGTTAAAACCTAGGTGCCTTTATCACCTCAGTATATCAAATCAAAGGTGTGGTCTCGACATGTATAAACGAAGCAAGTTCTAGAATAACAGATCAATGTTGACATACTCATAATCAATAAAGTGATCACGGAAAGGAATGCATGCTCTAAAAGGCTCAAGATCTCACAAAAATTATGGGCTTTTGATGTCAACCTTGTAAATTTTAAACTTCAAGGTAATCATTAGATTCAATTAGACAACCTAACAAATTTTTAATTCTAAAAATAAACTCATCATGCTTGATTCTCTAGTTTCCTTAAGTTTAAATCATCACTGCACAATTAACTATGACTTAATCCAAAACATATCAATGAAAATAATAAATCGAAGGAAATTTCATTCTAACAGTAAGATGAGAAAATTTACTTAAGAACAAGACATAATTCAGGGATTCTACTATAGTTGACCCCCCACACTTAAGACGTACATTGTCCTCAATGAACAAAGATAGATAATGATTAGTAAGAAAGTCATAAGAGAGGGAGAGAGGTGAAACTTCCTAAATTATGGATGGAATCCTTGGAGGATGATCAATGATGAACATGATGACTAGGCATCGGTGAAGGTGGTGTGTTCGTTACTTGAGTGGCACCGTGAACCTTTCTAAACTGTGAAGTCATTAGTGAAATTTTAGGGAGTACTAGTTAATGAATGTTGTCGAATTGACAAACCATGATAAAGGAAATTCAATTTTACTAATGAAAGTTTTAAAATCAGAAAGGTAAAAAGTTTAATTATAAAAGAAAATAAACTAAAATAAAATAAAAAGCAAAATAAAAATAAAAATAACAATAAAAATAACAATAAAAAATAATAAAGAAAATAAAAGGACTCAAAGGTCCTCGTCATTTGCTGGGTCGCGAGGTGGTGGAGGCGGCGATATGTGAAAGTGATGACAAATCTGCTGAAGAGTCACCTCAATGCCGTCAAATCTTCGAGTGGTGTCGGTGAATTGCTGAGTACAGTACTGCTCGAACAGAGTGAGGCGCTCAGAGATGTCAGATATTGAAGTGGCCACATGAACTGGTCGGCGAGGGGGGTGTGGTGCCGAAGATGGCTCCTCATGCTGTGGTGGGACATCATCAGTAATGTCCTCTAGATCATCCTGCTCGGTGGCTTGCACTAGCCGATACTGGGGAGGATCGAACCCACGGTGGCGCTCAATCATCCTCATGTGGATCATCGTCTGGATGCCCTGTGGGGGCATCTGTCCTATCAGTGTGAGTGAGGAGGATTGAGCGGCGGTGTTGAGGAGCCCAAAATATCGAGCCAGACGTGTGATGTAGGGACCCATGGAGATGACCCCTCTCCTATGCTGCTCCGTCTGATTTTGAATGGCGCGAGCTATAAAGTAGGCTAAGTCAAAGACGTGCCCGTTTGCTATGCACCATAGGAAGTAGGCGTCGTGAGTGTTGACGACGCTGGTGCTCTCTCGCGTACCTGTCAATGTATGAGCTAAGATGGCGTGTAAGTACCTCAGGGATGGGCCGGGAGCTGTCGCCTTGGAGCGACTAGGGTCATAGGAGGCCGAAGCGGGGGCTATGTTATTCCAACATCTAGAGGGGGAGTTATGGATGTGGCGATAGAGTGTCTCGAGATCATTGTCCGCCATGAATTCGTCAGTGTAGAGCCCCAAGGCGACCCCGAATTGTGGGACACTCAGTTCACGTATAATGCCTCCGAGACGGAATTGGACTGTGCCGGGGTCATCGTGGTTTGTCATCACCATCCGGAGGTGGAATGTGGAACAGAGCTCCAAAGTGAGCTCTAGGTATGTGGGCTCAATGATCTCGAAGAATTACCCCTATGGGTCGGTAGTCAGGAGGGCCTGGACGTCGTCGACTAGTTGGACCTGCTCCAAGGCGGTCCAATCAATGCGCCTCCCTATGCCAAGGGGTCGCGCGCGAAGTATCTAAAAAAGTCCTCCTGGGATCCCGGAGAAAACTGTAAGAATGGATGTTGTACTTCTGCAGATGCGCGTGTCGATGATGAACAGGGTCCCTTTCATTTTTTTGAAAGAGGGACTGCGATTTTCTTACCTCGGGAAGACGACATTATGTTCCTATAGAATAAAGAGTACTCAATGATTCAAGTATTATTGCCAGCCAAGAATGCAATTCCTAATAATTCTAAATAGTTTCTTAAGTAAATCATCAAGGAATGTTAAAACTATGAATAAATATCAGAATAGAATTAAACTAAGTAGAGAAAATACTAAGAAAATCATAAAAATCTAAATCATGAAATAAGAACAATGAAACAAATAATAAAATGAAAAATAATGAAAATGTTAAAGAAATAAGCAAACGATAGTGAAGAAGGGTAAACCGGTGGAGATTGTTAAGGGAAGTGGCGCGGTTAAGGCGGTGGTCGGAGCGCGGGCGTGGTGGTGGCGCGCGGGTGTGCGTGGAGAGGAGGAAGGGAAAATAGAGAAGGAAATGAGGAAAAAGGGGGAGGAGACAGGATGAGGGGGGTGTTGATGGTGGTGGCCGGACTTAGTAGGGGGAGAAAGGAAAACGGCTAGGGTTTGGGGAAACTAATTTGGGGAAAAAGATGATGAATAGTGAGGGGTTTATATAGAAATAAGGGCACACGGGCGTGTGACACGCCCGTGTGGATCGTTTTTAGCCCGTGTGTTTTGAGAATTTTTAGTTTAAGCGCGTCTGAGTTGTGTCCCACGCCCGTGTTACTTTGGCGTGTTGGCTCACACGGCTGTATCGCACGGTCGTGTGCTATTTTGTTTGCTTCTCCCATGCCCGTGTAATCATTAGCACGCCTGTGTTGATTTAGTCAGTGTCAACCATGCCCTATAAGCACGGGCGTGTCTCATGCACGTGTCGTTTACTCAGTATCGACCACGACTGTATCGCACGGCCATGGCCCCTTTAATTGCAGCCCGTGTCGTTTACTTAGTTTTGGCCACGGCTTCATCGCATGGCCGTGGTGTTTTATCGTAGCCCGTGTTGGGAAAATTTTTCTCTTCCTTGGCCCACACGATCTCTGCTACGCCCATATGATTCCTCGTGGTGTCCACACGGCCATGGCCACGACCGTGTTCTAGGCCGTGTGGGAAGGAAATCCTACGCTTATGAAATTAGTTAGTTCTTAGTTAGATGCTAAAAACAAAAATATGAATGTTGATGAGGTTAGTGCTCGGGTTGCCTCCCGAGAAGCGCTCGTTTAAAGTCTTAAGCTAGACTTACCCTGTTTTCATTTCTATATGAAGGTTCACAGAGCTGAAGCTCCTCTCTGATATCCCTAAAATCTTCACCATTATAAATTTTCAGTCGCTGACCGTTTACCTTGAAAGTGCCATAAGTCGAATGAGTTACCTCGATTGTGCCGTAGGGGAAAATAGTTTTGATTACGAATGGACCTGACCATCTTGATTTCAGCTTTCCAGGGAATAATTTGAGTCTTGAATTATAAAGTAACACGAGATCTCCAACTTCGAATTGTTTAGGTCACTTTAGACGAGCATCATGGCGTCACTTTGTTGCTTCTTTGTATAATCGTGAGCTCTCTTAGGCGTTTGCTCGCCACTCATCAAGCTCGTTCAACTGCATCAATCTTTTCTCGCCTGCAAGTTTAAGATCGTAGTTTAAGAATTTGATAGCCCAAAATGCTTTATGTTTGAGTTCAAATGGTAAATGACAGCTCTTCCCGTAAACAAGTTTGTATGGAGATGTTCCTATGGGAGTTTTAAAGGCGGTTCTATAGGCCCATAAAGCGTCGTCTACTGATCGTGTGTCGAGAGTCTTAATATTTATAAAATGAATGATCTAGCCTAGAAACTAACTATCACCACGATTGAGGAAAGCACACCTATCGAATAGTAGTATAGCTTAGTGGCAAGACCGGAATGTCGAACCCAAAGGAACCAAAAGTACTAATACTGACTTTCTTTTTATTATTTAGCCTAAGAATTAAGGGATTTTTTGTTTATTCTAAAATTAACTAACTACTAAGCTAAAGACGCTAAGACACAGATAATGAATTGGGGAAAATACTTGTGGGAAAAACCAATTGATTAAGACAATACCCGAGGAAGAATCCACCTAGACTTCACTTGTTATTTAACTCTGAACCAGATGATTTATTCACTTGACTTGATCCGTAGGATTCCCTAATTTATATTAATACCTCTCTCGAGGCTACTAACGTCTAACCCTAGGTTGATTAATTGAAATCTCTTTCTAATTAAAACCCCTAGGATTGCATTAACTCGATCTATGGACTCCCATATTAGGTTTGATGATCGTGTGTCGAGAGTCTTAATATTTATAAAATGAATGATCTAGACTAGAAACTAACTATCACCACGATTGAGGCAAGCGCACCTATCGAATAGTAGTATAGCTTAGTGGCAAGACCGGAATGTCGAACCCAAAGGAACCAAAAGTACTAATACTGACTTTGTTTTTATTATTTAGCCTAAGAATTAATGGATTTTTTGTTTATTCTAAAATTAACTAACTACTAAGCTAAAGACGCTAAGACACAGAGAATGAATTGGGGAAAATACTTGTGGGAAAAACCAATTGATTAAGACAATACCCGAGGAAGAATCCACCTAGACTTCACTTGTTATTTAACTCTGAACCAGACGATTTATTCACTTGACTTGATCCGTAGGATTCCCTAATTTATATTAATACCTCTCTCGAAGCTACTAACGTCTAACCCTAGGTTGATTAATTGAAATCTCTTTCTAATTAAAACCCCTAGGGTTGCATTAACTCGATCTATGGACTCCCATATTAGGTTTGACCCTAATCCGTGATTTTAGTCATCCTATCTCTAGGGTTGCGATCAACTCCGCTTAACTATGCTAGATCTACTCTTAAACAGGAATATTCCTCCACTACCTAAGCACATCAATACTTGAATCAATATCCTGAAATATCAAAACAAGAATTAAGAACACATAGTTAAGAACAAATCAAGTATTTATCATATAGTTGTAAAACAAGAACAAGATCCGTCTTAAGTTTCATCCCCCTCGGTATCCGAGGGTTTAGTTCATAATAATAAAAGAATACATCTCGAAAGAAAATATAAAACAAAACATAAGAAAACCCTAAAACCCCTGAAGGAATTGAAGGAGAGATCCTCCGTCTTGAGTATGATTTCGGCTTCTTGAGATGAATCAACTGGCTTTCTTCGAGTAAATCCCACAATTCTGACCTCTCTGACTTGGCTCCTTGGCCTAGCTAGACGCCCCCTTCAAGGTTGGCCTTTAGGGTGTTTATATAGGCTTTTGGAATGTCTTTCTTTGCCTCTAAGTGTCCCATTCCAAATAAAACTCATCTTGGTTAAAACAGGGACACGCCCGTGTGACACGCCCGTGGTCGACTCCCTTGGCCGTGGTCGATCCTGTTTGCCACACATGGCCGTGTAATCTGGCCGTGTATGATGTTCTAGGCCGTGTCCTGGTTGTTACTCGAAACACACGGCCGTGGGTCATAGTCCAGGCCGTGTGAGTCTCTAAGATAAACCCATTTTCTCCGTTTTCGGCCCATTTCTCGTTCCTTTCGACCTCCGATGCTCTCCTAAGTATAAAACATGAAATTAAAGGATTAGGAGCATCAAATTCTCCAATTCAAAGGATAAATCATCCAAAAAGCATGCTAAATGTGGGATTAAAATATGTATAAATTACGGTTTATCAAATACCCCCACACTTAAGCATTTGCTTGTCCTCAAGCAAAATTCTCAATTCAGAATTAAAAACTTATTTTCCTCAGTTCATAATTCTCATCAACAATGTCTCATCATAATTCATAGATAATTCATACATGGATAATTCAACTCAAAGAGTCCTAAAGATTCAAACAATCTAAGTCATATATTTTTGTAGCATGAAAACATAGGTGTTTCCCCTCATCTAAATAATTACCTCTAATTCAAAATCGACAAGGGTTGACATCCTCACTAAAGATTCACTCAAATCACTCGAAGTGTTTAAGGTTCAGGAAAAAGCACTCGTAAGTCAAACATGAAAAGTTAATACCATAGGCTTGCATGAAAATCAAATCTCCACCACTATAATATGAGATGATACACAAATCAAAAGGTCTTTAAAAGGGTTGTAACGGGGCTTGGGTTAAAGTTGTGGATAAAGGCTGAATTAGAGGGTTAGAATCGAGATTGAATTGAAAAATTACCTAACTAGAAAGTTGGACTAATACTGAATAATTACATCAATTGAAAACCTAATACTAATAACATGAGCTTCTTCTCAAATTATGAAATTAACTGCTTAAGCTCCTATAACAAAGAAGTAATAATGAATAGATTCCTAATAAATAATAATTTTTTAAGAACAAATCATTAAGTACAATAATATAGAATTTGATAACTGAAATAAAGGAAATAGTTAAGTAACCGATCAAATCAAATCTCGATATAAGGGTAGTCAAGAGAGATGGCGATAACAAATACAAAGTGGGTTTTGGGTTAATATTAATGGGTGAGTCAAGAATTGGGTTGTTAGTCTCAAAAGGGGTTCACTAGGGGTTAATTATGAAGGTAGGCTTTTTATGGAGTAAGTGGGTTAAAACCTAAGTGCCTTCATCATCTCAGTATATCAAATCAAAGGTGTGGTCTTGACATGTATAATCGAAGCAAGTTCTAGAATAACAAATCAATGTTGACACACTCATAATCAATAAAGTGAGCATGAAAAGGAATGTATACTCTAAAAGGCTCAAGATCTCACAAAAATTATGGGCTTTTGATGTCAACCTTGTAAATTTCAAATTTTAAGGTAATCATTAGATTCAGGTAAACAACCTAACAAATTTTTAATTCTGAAAATAAACTCATCATGCTTGATTCTCTAGTCTCCTAAAGTGTAAATCATCACTACACAATTAACTATGACTTAATCCAAAACATATCAATGAAAATCATAAATCAAAAGAAATTTCATTCTAATAGCAATATGAGAAAATTTACTTAAGAACAAGACATAATTCAGGATTTGAGAATAATGCAAAAAGTTAGGCACTTTTCACGATAATTTTTACCCCCCACACTTAAGATGTACATTGTCCTCAATGTACAAAGAAATATAATAGCAATATAGTAATAAAATCATAAGATAGGGAGAGAAGTGAAACTTCCTGAATTTTGGATGAAAAGAAACGGTAAAGTTGGAGAGAGGTGAAGGTGGGGAAGATACTCCGGTGGTGGTGTGGTCATTCGTTAATAGCCCCTTGAACCTAAATTTAAAGAAATCAAAATATAATAATATAAATTAAAGATTAGAAAGATAAAAGAAAAGAAATTAAAAAAAATGAAAATAAGAGAAAAAGGAAAAAGAATAAATGGACTCAAAGGTCCCACGGGCGTGTCGCACGCCCGTGTAGATTTCTCAGTTTCGACCACGGCCGAATCGCATGGCCGTGGTGTTTTATCGCAGCCTGTGTTTTTGGGAAAAGTTTTTGCCCTATTTCCACACGGCCACGGCCATACCCGTGTGCAAGGCCGTGTGGGTAGGGAAGCCTGCGCTTAAAAATTTTGGTTAGTTTTTAGTTAGGTGCTAAAAATAAAAAATATGAGAATTAATGGGGTTAGTGCTCGGGTTGCCTCCCGAGAAGTGCTCGTTTAAAGTCTTGAGCTAGACTTACCTGTTATTCGTATGGCCATGGTGGTTCACGGAGTCGAAACTCCTTTTTCATACTATCAATTCTATAAACATATGGCTTGAGTCGAGTAATATTTACCTCAAAAGTGCCGAAATTAGGATGAGTTACCTCCACCGTTCTGTATGGAAAGACCTTAAGTACCGTAAAAGGAGTCGCACCGTTTTTATTAAGCTCTAAAGCGGCTATTCGAGGGTCGATTGTATCTGACAGTACCTGGTCCCCAACTTTGAAGTGATTGGTTCCACCTTTAATACTCGATGTCCCAGCCGTGTCAAAAACCTTAAGAGTGATCGTATCGTCACTTACACGAAATGTGAGCTCACGTGGTAGTTTATTTCGTAGAATTGTTGGGCACACTGCGTTTAGCTCCACATGCGACGTATCGTCTAAATTCCGTTTGTTTGTCAAAAACTCTTTTAAAAATTTCCTTGAATCTGGCATCTGTGAAAGAGCTTCAAGAAACGACAAGTTAATATGTAATTTCTTTGGAAGTTTAAGAAATTTACCGAATTGTTCCTTTGTGTGGTCTTTCTTTATCGCATTGGGGTATGGCACACGAGGTTGGTACTCTGTAATTACCGGGTTTGGTTTATCATGGCTTACCTCAACCTTACATTCCTCTACCACATTCTCTTGCTTCAATTTTGGTTCATCTAACCCTTCACTATCGTGAGCAGTTATTGCTTGAGGTTGCTCTCTTGGGTTAGTTTCGGTGTTGCTAGGCAAGATACCTTGTGGTCTTTCTGAGATCAGCTTAGCAAGCTGACCTATTCGATTCTCGAGCCCTTGAATCGACACTTGCTGATTTTTGAGCGCTGTTTCAGTGTTTTGGAAGCGTGTTTCTGACACCGAGATAAATTTCGTTAGCATCTCCTTAAGGTTCGGCTTCTTTTCCTGCTGGTAAGGTGGTTGTTGAAAACCTGGAGGAAGTTGCGATCTTTGATTACCATGACCACCCCACGAGAAATTGGGATGGTACCTCCAACCTGCATTATATGTGTTACTATAAAGATTATTTTGAGGTATAGAATAGTTACCCATATAGTTGACTTGTTCGTTCTCTGTGCTAGGGTTGTAGGATGGATATTCTGTGTTGTTCACCCTTACTCCATTTGTATCGTCTTCAGACACGGGGATGACTGCGTAGAACCATACAAACCATCAATTTTTTTATTTAAAAGTTCTACCTAATTTGATAGCATGGTTACTGCGTCGAGGTTGAAAACACTGGCGGCTTTATTAGGCAATGTCCTCATGTCTTGCCACTGATAATTATTTAGTGACATCTCTTCGGTTTCTGCGAGTGGTATGTTTTATTTCACTGTCAAAAATCAAGGGTCCTGACGGGTTTCTTCTAGTCATAAACTAGAAATACCTGCCAGAAGCAAAAAAAAAGAACAATTAGCAAAGTAGAAAAAAGAAAAAAAAAATAAAAGTTAATTGCAAAAATAAAAATGGCTAAAGTAATAAAAATCGAGTGTTCCTAATATCTTAGTTCCCCAGCAACGGCGCCAAAAACTTGATCATGTGTCGAGAGTCTTAATATTTATAAAATGAATGATCTAGCCTAGAAACTAACTATCACCACGATTGAGGCAAGCGCACCTATCGAATAGTAGTATAGCTTAGTGGCAAGACCGGAATGTCGAACCCAAAGGAACCAAAAGTACTAATACTGACTTTCTTTTTATTATTTAGCCTAAGAATTAAGGGATTTGTTGTTTATTCTAAAATTAACTAACTACTAAGCTAAAGACGCTAAGACACAAAGAATGAATTGGGGAAAATACTTGTGGGAAAAACCAATTGATTAAGACAATACCCGAGGAAGAATCCACCTAGACTTCACTTGTTATTTAACTCTGAACCAGACGATTTATTCACTTGACTTGATCCGTAGGATTCCCTAATTTATATTAATACCTCTCTCGAGGCTACAAACGTCTAAACCTAGGTTGATTAATTGAAATCTCTTTCTAATTAAAACCCCTAGGATTGCATTAACTCGATCTATAGACTCCCATATTAGGTTTGACCCTAATCCGGCATATTTTCGTCATCCTATCTCTAGGGTTGCGATCAACTCCGGTTAACTATGCTAGATCTACTCTTAAACAAGGAATATTCCTCCACTGCTGAAGCACATCAATACTTGAATAATATCCTGAAATATCAAAACAAGAATTAAGAACACATAGTTCAGAACAAATCAAGTATTTATCATATAGGTCAGAAAACAATAACAAGATCCGTCTTAGGTCTCATCTGTAACAGTCCAAAGTTGACCCTAATCGGAACAGTGGTTTCGAGACCACAAATCCGAGTCTGAATAATATTTTAATATTATTTTCTGTGTCGTTGATAAGTGAATTAGCATGTGTTAAATTTCTGTGAATTAAATTGCCTATCTGTGTGTTTAATTTGACTAAAGGACTAAATTGCATAATTGGTAGAAGTGGCTTCTTAACTGATTATTGGCTTTATTAAAGTGAAGTCCTTAAAGGACAATTAGTCCATTATTGTTTAAGTAGACGGCAACATGTAGAAAAAAAAATTGATAAATTTTATGTTATTATAATATGTTAATATAAGTAATAAGTAAATGATTATTTCTTTTATTTTAAGTCATAAAATAATGAAACAAAGTGGAAAGAAAGAGAACATGCTTTTGTTCATCTTCTTGGCCGAATGTGAGAAGGAAAGAAACTCCATTTTTGAAGCTTGAGTTTCGGCATTAGGAGAGCTCAGGGGATCGTCAGCGAAGTCAACCACACTATCATCTCTTTTGGTACTTATAAGCTTAGTTTTTGAACAAAAGGCATGTATAGGTTAGACTAAATTTTTAAACCAAAGAATTTTTGTCTTGTATATAAGTATAGCCATCCGAAAATGGCTAAGTTATGAAACTATGATCTTAAATGAATGTGACTTTGATGCATGTGCTTCATGGTAGTATAATCGATAATAGGAGTTGCATGGATGGATGTTTAGCTAATCACCATGACATTCATGTCATTCATTTAATTAGTCATTAACTCATTGTATCATTAAAGTGAGAAATACATTTTTGTTTAGTATAGATATTCATATAGTTGACCTAAAAGTCAAGTTAGCCATCGACCAAGATTGATTTTGCAAAGTCTGTTAGTTGATTACATTTAAGTAGTTAATTTCTGTATAAATATATGTGAATGTGTTTGATTCTTGAACTTAGGAAGAAATGTTGTTAAAGTGATTTACTCAAGTTTATATCGAATAGAGGAAGGAATGTTATATGTATATGGTCTAATCGGTTAAAATGTACAAGCGTAGGTTTTGATGTATGAAATGGCCTATTCGGTTATGGTATAAATAAGTGCACATATATATATATCATGTTGTATATGTCATGATGTTTGATAGTTAAATGATGGATTCTATCTATGTGAATAAAGTGATAGATAAATTAATAGCTGTATGACTTCATTATTTCGGATATTTGTTCATAAAATTTTTTCTATGCCTAGGTATACATTCAATTACAAATTGGTATGATTTGGTTGACCATATAAGTATGGTATGAGTATATATTTACTTGTATATAGACAATTACTAGTATTTGAGTAAAGCATGAATATGAAAAGAAATTTGTATGGCATTTATCTTGATAACCGAATTGGATATGGAACATATGGCAAAGTGTATACATGTCTTGTATGATTGGTTAATTCGAAATAGTCAAATACATATAGGATTTTTGTGACTGTTATAATATGCTTAATCATAATATGAATTGAAAATGCATTATTTGTTTGTGAACATTAATCCATGTATCGGCATGTTCAAAATTATAAAGCAAAGTGTTTAAATTGTGTTAAGTAATACCTTGTGACCCCAATCCGGCGACGGATACGGGTTAGGGGTGTTACATTTGATTGGTATCAGAGCTTACGGTTTAGTCGATTCTAGGACTACCGTAGTGCGAGTGAGTCTAGCTATACATGCCTTAATTTTATAATACGATAGTGTGGTGACTTCTGACATTTAAATTGTGTTTTATATAGTAAATGGATCCTGACAGAGCCGTAGCTGATGATGTAGAGAGCACAAATACTGATCTCGCACATGGGTCGGGTGGTGAGACTCTCGACCTATTTCGGGTAGCCATGAGGGGGAGGCTAAGCAAGCCTTCTACCAGATGATGAATGAATGGTTTACCCAATTTATTCAGACTAATCCGGCTGTACAACAACCTCCACCCCCGAATAATCCAACTCCGATGCCTTCAGCACCTCCGATGATAGATCCGATGAGATCTAGCAGGCCTCCCGTTGATAAAATCAAAAAACACGGGGCCGAAGAATTTAAAGCTAATGATGATGATGATGCGGAACGCACCGAGTTGTGGCTTGATAATACTATCCGTGTGCTTGATGAGTTATCATGCACTCCGGATGAACGCTTGAAGTGTGCTATATCCCTATTACGAGACACCGCATATCACTGGTGGAATACACTAGTATCGGTGGTTCCAAATGAGAAAGTGACTTGGGATTTCTTTCAGACCGAGTTTCGTAATAAATATATCAGTCAGAGATTCATTGATCAGAAACGAAAAGAATTTTTGGAATTGAAACAGGGTCGAATGACCGTGACTGAGTATGAACGGAAATTTGTCAGACTGAGCCGATATGCCCATGAATGTGTGTCAACTGAAGCCATTATGTGTAATAGATTTGAAGACGGTCTGAATGAAGATATTAAGTTGCTAGTCGGCATACTCGAGATTAAAGAGTTCGTGGTACTTGTCGAACGAGCTTGCAAAGCCGAAGAGCTTGGGAAAGAGAAAAGAAAGGCTGAAATGGAAGCTAGAGACATTCGTAAAAGATCATCAAGTAAGACATTTCATTCGGTATCCAAGAAGTTCAAAGATGAATCTGGTCGACATAGAGTTACTTCAGACTTATCTAGACGAGATCGACCACCTGTGGGTTCTCGAGCTACTTCGATGGCCAGTGTTGGTAATGTCCAGCAGAATCGGGTTGAATGCAAGAATTGTGGTAAATGACATTCTGGGAGTTGTAGATTTCGTGATCGGTCCTACTTTAAATGTGGATCGTCGGATCATTTTATTCGAGAGTGCCCGATGCTAGCTGAGCAAAATACGGCTCAGAATACAAGACCGAGTAATGTATCGTCGCGAGAGGCGGACCACCTAGGCATTCGAGAAATGTAAGTGGCGATCGAAAAAGGAACCAAAGACACCTGCAGTTCAATCAGAGGCTCGTGCACCTGCTAGAGCATATGCTATACGTGCCAGAGAGGATGCTTCTTCCCCAGATGTTATCACCGGTACTTTCACTCTTTATGATACTACTGTGATTGCATTGATTGGTCTTGGTTCGACTCATTCTTATGTGTGTGAAACTTTAGTAACCAGTAAGACTCTGCCTGTTGAGTCTACCGAGTTTGTGATTCGTGTATCAAACCCCTCGGGTCGATTTGTTCTGGTTGATAAAGTGTGTAAAAGTTGCCCATTGATGATTCGAGATTCATGCTTCCCAGCTGATTTAATGTTGTTGCCTTTCGACGAGTTCGATATAATTTTGGGAATGGACTGGTTAACTTTGCACAATGCTATTGTTAATTGCAAAAGAAAGACCATTGATTTGAGATGTCAGAACGGTGAAATTATCCGAATTGAATCTAATGACTTGAATGGGTTACCAGCAGTAATATCCTCGATGTTAGCTCGTAAGTATGTGAGAAAGGGGTGTGAAGCTTACTTGGCTTATGTGTTGGATAGTAAAGTGACTGAGAAACAGATTGAATCCGTACCAGTTGTGTGCGAGTATCCAGATGTGTTTCCTGAAGAACTACCGGGTTTACCACCTATTCGAGAAATAGAGTTTGGTATTGAATTAGTACCAGGGACGACTCCGATTTTGATAGCTCCGTATCGGATGGAACCTACAGAATTAAAAGAGTTGAAAGCACAGTTGCAAGAGTTAACAGATAGGGGCTTTGCACGACCGAGTTTCTCTCCTTAAGGTGCACCAGTTTTATTTGTGAAAAAGAAAGATGGGACTATGCGAATGTGCATTGATTTCCGACAGCTTAATAAAGTAACTATAAAGAATAAATACCCGTTGCCACGGATTGACAATTTGTTTGATCAGTTGAAAGGAGCTTCAGTGTTTTCAAAGATAGATTTGAGATCGGGTTATTATCGATTCTGAGTCGAGATTCGATGTGCCAAAGACTGCTTTTCGAACGAGGTACGGACATTATGAGTTTCGTTATGCCTTTTGGACTTACTAATGCACCTGCTGTTTTTATGGATCTGATGAATCAAATTTTCAGACAGTATTTGGATCGATTTGTGGTAGTGCTTATAGATGATATTCTGATCTACTCCAGAGATGAAACCGAGCATGCCGAGCATCTGAGACTGGTGCTACAAACTTTGCGAGATAAACAGTTGTACGCAAAGTTTAGTAAGTGTGAGTTTTGGCTGAATGAGGTCGATTTTAAGGTCACGTTGTTTTGCGTCGGTATTCGGGTTGATCCGAATAAAATATCGGCTATACTTGATTGGAAACCACCAAGAAATGTTTCAGATTGAAGCTTTACGGGACTTGCTGGTTATTACAGACGATTCGTGAAAGGTTTTTCTATGATAGCCACACCTTTGACAAAGCTATTACAGAATGATGTCAAGTTTGAATGGACGGAATCATGTCAGAAAAGTTTCGATCAGTTGAAATCTCTTTTAACCGAGGCTCCAGTGTTAGTTCAACCTGAATCGGGTAAAGAATTTGTTGTTTATAGTGATGCATCTTTGAATGGTTTGGGTTGCGTTTTAATGCTGGAAGGCAAAGTAATAGCCTATGCTTCGAGACAGTTGAAGCCACATGAAAGAAATTATCCGACACATGATTTGGAGTTAGCTGTAACAGCCCAATTACGACCCAAATCGGAACGGTGGTTTCGGGACCACGAATCTGAATTAGAGAAATGATTTTATTATTCTTTTGATATCAATGTTGTGTGATTAAGCATATATTAAAATATCATAGATTAATTTGGGTGTTTTAATGATTTTTTTAGTGAAGGATTTAAATGGAATAAGTATGAAAGATAACTATTGTGAGATTAGGTGGCTAAATTGAATGGTTTCATCTTTTCATGGTATTAAATTTGCAAATAGACCTTTAAAATTGATAGTGGTGGACGGCATGAATCATGAATTGTTATTATAATGTATTTTATATGTTTAATTTATTTGATAGTGGAAGACTAGTATACTAATAAAAAAATGGGAATAAAGAAAACATTATTTGTCTCATCTCTTTCTTCTCCATCTTCTTGACCGAAACCACAAAGAAAAGAAGAAGAAAAAGCCTCCATTCATTCGGTCATTGCATGTATTATTGAGGTAAGGAATTGAGCTTAATTTTCATAAGTTTTTGCATTTTTGAGCTAGTTATTGGGTGTACTACTAAACCCATGTTGGAAATTTTGATTTTGAAACAAGTTGTGGATTCGGCCATGGACGAATCTTCTTGCCTTACTATGTTTGATGGAAAAATGCTAAATATATGTTTGAAAGCTATATGTGTAGAGTAGGATTTTTTGATATAATCGGGTAAAGTAGAAATTTCAAGTTTAATAAATAGATGAGGGATTAGAAGGTTTAATAAATAGTTAGTATGGATTTGTAGGGTCCTTAGGTTGGTTCGGCTATAAGAAATGTATGTACAATTATGTGTAATTCGGGAGAAATTTTAGTATGGACTAAATTGAGTATATTATTTAAATAAGGGGTGAATTGGTAAAATTATAAATTTTATGTTTGGATTAAATTGAGTAATATACGGGAACTTTAATGAGCTTAGGGAGCAATCGGCTTTAGCTCATTAATATATAAATTGACATATTTTTGAATGAGTAAAAATCTTGTATTAATTTGTAAATGTGTGAAATGTCAAGGACGAATTGATAAATTGCTCATGTATGGTTTATGGATTTAATTGAATAGAAATGTATTGAAATGAGTTCAATTTGAAATTTGTTTAGATCAAAATTCGAAGGAAAAGGGGGTTGGATAAAGGAAAAGCTAGGTTGAACGAATAATCGAGAAGTTTTATCCATGGTATCCGAGGTAAGATTTAAGAAACCGAGTTGAATTGAATTTTATTTTACAATGCAACTTCTTCTATAAGAAGATAGGTATGCTATATACATATACATAATTGTTGAATGTGTTATGGGGTTGAATAAATTTGGCCGAATGAAATATTGATTATGGTTTGAATCTAATTGCAAGAAAAGGGCATGTAAATGTTAATAATGTAATTAAGTTATGTGGATATTAAGTTCGAATTTGATTGATTTCAAATGGATCGGTTGGATGCTTGATAATTAAAAGGGCCGAATGTGATATAGTTTGGGATAGAGAATATTAAGGATATATTTTGCCGTAAGTAATTACACGTGATTCAGTGGAGTGATGTTTCAATTATTTGTGAACAATATGTTATGAGAAATGTTGGTAACGGCTCTTTGTGAGCGATACGTTACGGGAAATGCAAAGTAACAGCTCTTAGTGAGCGATACGTTACGAGAGATGTAAGTAACGGCTCTTTGTGAGCGATACGTTACGAAGAATGTTAAGTAACGAGTCTTAGTGAGCGATACGTTACGAGGAATGTAAAGTAACGGCTCTATGTGAGCGGTACGTTACTAAATTCTTTTTTTTAACAAGTGTGTAAGTATGAAATTCAACAAGAGATTGCTATTAATAATAAATTTAAGCATACAGAAAGGTACAAATGTAATATCAAAAGTTATGCACAAATGGTTAAATTTGGAAAGGTAAGAAAACTCGAGGTATGTATTATACTTATTACTTTGAGATTTTAGTAGCTTGGAATGTGAGTATAAGATTCGATAAGTAGAAGATATGTATATCCATTATTCAGTATGGGATGGCGGTATATGGAAATAAGCATAAGTATATGTATGTTACTCTGAATTTTACTGTGAAATTTGGTATTTCAGTAAGGATATGATGAATGCAAATAGTTATTAATTCCCCGAATGAGTTATTATATGTGTATAAGTTGTTTAAATCTTACTAGGCTGTAAAAGCTTACTTGGTTCTCGGTTGTCTTGCATTGTAGATTCCTTTTGGGTGCTTGGCTCTTACTTGGGATCATTTTGGAAGTTCATCACACAATCTTCTATCTTGGTATCTCTTTAAATATGAAACTTTTAAGAATTATGGCATGTATAGGCTATGTCACTTTTGAATTGTTTTTCAATAGTGTGTATATGTACAAACGCCATGTGTAAATGGCCAAATTATGGTATCATGGTTTCATATATATTCGGCCATGGTCTTAGCTTAATGAAGGTGTATATATTTTTTTTATGTGTTATGTTTGGTACTGGGATTTGGGAATGTAATGGATTGAGTAATTATAGTTATGAATGTTCGGTCATGATATGTCTAGGAGATATAAACATATTTTCAAGATTGACATGAATAGCATTTAGGTTATGATTTTGGGGTTGTGTATATTCGAATATTACATGTAGATGTATATGAATGAAGTTTGATTTACGATATAGTAAGATACAAAGGAACTTTTAAAATTTTTGCATTGTTAAATAAGTGGTGTGGTCATTAATATTGAATCTGATGTACCCTAGATTCGGATAAGTAAGTTTTTAGCATATATGTTTATTGGTTTTGGTATTTGATAAATTGTTTTGGAGATTGTTGATAAGCATGTATATAATGAACTTTCTTATTAAATGTCCAAATGAATAGTGACTATCGTTAAGTGATCAAAGATGCGTTTATGTGAATTTTGTTATATGGACTAGGGATATGTAGGTGAATGCTTAATGCATATTATGAACATATATCATTATCTATAAAGTATTCGGCTATAACCACATGAAAAGTGAATATCATGTATGAAATGTGCATATATATATTTATATTTAAAATTTAACCTTTACTTATAATTAAATAAGTAAATTTTAGTTGCGATGTATATATGTTTGTTTCATTTTATATCATGATACATGATCGGTGTTTATTTTTAAAAATGCTTGTTGTGAATTATGATTTAATTATTAATGTCCCAATACCCTAATCCGATGATGGAAACGGTGAAGGGCGTTACATTTGATTGGTATCAGAGCTATGATTTAGTTGATTCCCGGACTAACGTAGAGCGTGTGAGTCTAGCTATACATGCCATAGTTTATAATGTGATAGTGTGATGACTTCTAACGGGGAAATGTGTTTATTTCTTTCATATAGTAATGGATCCCAATGCTGAGCGAGCCGTAGCTGATGACGTCGAGAGTGTGGTGCCCGTTCCCGCGCAAGGGACCGCGCCAGAGGAATCTCGACCGACTGCGAGCAATCCTGATGAGGGGGCTAGACATGCCTTCTATAGTATGATGAACGATTGGTTCAGTCATTACGTACGAACCAACCCGGCTGTTCAACCACCCCAAAATCCTAATGTACCCCCTATAGTACCAGTGGTACCTCCTGTTGCCAACCCTGAAAGAGTAATTAAACCTCTTGTTGATCGCATTAGGAAACACGGAGCTCAAGAATTTAGAGCGGAGGATGACGATGATGCAGAGAGAGCCGAATTTTGGCTTGATAATACTGTTCGTGTTTTCGACGAATTGTCCTGCACACCCGATGAGTGCTTGAAGTGTGCCATATCATTGTTACGGGATTCTGCCTATTACTGGTGGAATACGCTCGTGTCAGTTATCCCGAAAGAAAGGGTTACTTGGGACTTCTTTCAGACAGAATTCCGTAAGAAGTATATAAGCCAGCGCTTTATTGACTCTAAGCGTAAAGAATTTCTCAAGCTCAAACAGGGTCGTATGACCGTATCCAAATACGAGCGCAAGTTTGTGCGACTCAGTCGCTACGCTCGCGAGTGTGTTTCGTCAGAGGCCGTTATGTGCCGGAGATTTCAAGACGGATTAAATGAAGATATAAAGCTTCTGGTTGGTATTCTTGAAATTAACGAGTTCGTCATGCTAGTTGAAAGAACTTGTAAAGCAGAAGAACTGGGGAAAGAAAAACGAAAAGTTGAGTTTGAATCTAGAGAGTTCCGGAAGAGATCGACGGGCAAACATTCACAGACGATAACAAAGAAATTCAAGAATGATGGTAGCCGATCCAAACCCAACATCGGGATTTCTATACGAGAATGACCACCAATAAGTTCTCGGGCTATATCAGTTGCTAGTGTTGATAACGAGAGATTGAGTAAACCTGAATGTCAGCAGTGTGGCAGACGGCATTTCGGGGAGTGTTGGGGTAAATCCATTTCTCGCACTTGTTACAAGTGCGGCTCGCAGGATCATTTCATTCGAGATTGCCCGGAGACTGCTGGAAAGGGCACTGCTCAGAGTGCAAGACCGAGCGGCACTACAGCTAGAGGCAGATCATCTCGTTTTGGGGGAAGTAGGAGTGGTGCACAGAGAGGGACTACAGATGCGGTTGTTCGATCAGACACTCGTGTACCGGCTAGAGCTTATGCCATTCGTGCTAGAGAGGAGGCCTCATCCCTGGATGTCATTACTGGTATGTTCACCCTCTTTGATTCTAATGTAACTGCTTTGATTGATCCCGGTTCAACCCATTCATATGTGTGTGAGACATTAGCATCCAGTAAGACTCTACCTGTTGAGTCTACTGAGTTTTTGATTCGGGTTTCAAACCCTCTGGGTCAGTGGGTATTAGTTGACAAAGTGTGTAATAACTGCCCATTGATGATTCGAGACATGTGCTTTCCGACTGATCTGATGCTATTACCTTTTGACGAGTTCGACATCATTCTCGATATGGATTGGTTGACAGTTCACGATGTGGTAGTAAATTGCAGACGAAAGACTATTGATTTGAGATGCCAGAATAATGAGATAATCCGAATTGAATCTTCGGATTTGAGTGGACTACCTACTGTGATATCTTTGATGTTGGCTCAGCGGTGTTTGAGGAAGGGTTGCGAAGCCTACCTTGCATACATGATTAATGACAAAGTAATTGAAAAGAAAATCGAATCAATACCGGTTGTTAGAGAGTATTCAGATGTGTTTCCAGAGGAATTACCGGGATTGCCGCCCGCCCGTGAGGTAGAGTTTGAGATTGAGCTAGCACCAGGGACCACCCCGATTTCGATATCCCCGTATAGAATGGCACCGACTGAATTAAAAGAATTGAAGGCCCAGTTGCAAGAATTATCAGATAAAGGTTTCGCCCGTCCGAGTTTCTCTCCCTGGGGTGCGCCCGTTCTATTTGTGAAAAAGAAGGACGGAACTTTGAGAATGTGCATTGATTATCGACAGCTCAATAAAGTAACAGTAAAGAACAAATACCCATTGCCACATATTGATGATTTATTCGATCAGCTTAAGGGAGCCTTGGTATTTTCAAAAATTGATTTGAGGTCAGGATATTATCAGTTGCGGGTTAGAGAATCGAATGTGCCAAAGACTGCTTTTCGGACGAGATACGATCATTATGAGTTTTTGGTAATGCCGTTTGGGCTCACTAACGCCCCTGCATTTTTTATGGATTTGATGAATTGGGTATTCAGGCAATATCTAGATGGGTTTGTGGTTGTATTCATAGACGACATCCTGATATACTCACGTAACGAAACTGAACATGCTGAGCATTTGAGACTTGTGTTACAAATTTTGCGCGACGAGCAGTTGTACGCAAAATTTAGAAAATGTGAGTTTTGGTTGAATGAAGTTAGCTTCTTGGGACATGTTATTTCAGCATCGAGAATTCATGTTGATCCGAGTAAAATTTCGGCCATACTTGGTTGGAAACCTCCGCGAAATGTTTTTGAGGTTCGTAGTTTTTTGGGGCTCGCCGGATATTATAGACGCTTTGTGAAAGGGTTTTCTATGATAGTATCCCCGATGAAAAAACTACTACAGAAAGATGTGAAATTTGAGTGGTCCGAAAGGTGTCGAAGAGTTTTGATCAATCAAGACTTTGTTAATCTAAGCTCCGGTACTTGTTCACCAGAGTCGGGAAAAGAGTTCGTTATTTTTAGTGATGCATCTTTAAATGGACTCGGTTGTGTATTGATGCAGGAGGGTAAAGTCGTAGCCTATGCCTCGAGACAGTTGAAAACGCATGAGAGAAATTATCCGACGCACGACCTTGAGTTAGCCGCTATAGTCTTTGCTTTAAAGATATGGCGTCACTATCTTTTCAGTGAAAAATGCCATGTCTTTTAGGATCATAAGAGTCTAAAGTATTTAATGACTCAAAAGGATCTAAATTTGAGACAGCGACGATGGTTAGAATTATTGAAAGATTATGAGCTCGTGATTGATTATCACCCAGGAAAGGCTAATGTAGTTGCCGATGCACTTAGTCGAAAATCATTTTTTGCTCTTCGTGCAATGAACGTGGATTTAGCTATGACCAATGATGGTGTGATCATTGCAGAATTAAAGGCGAGACCATTGTTTGTGCAACAGATCCGAGAAGCTCAAGAAACTGATGATGATTTAAAGGCAAAAAGGAGTCATTGTGGTTCGGGTGCGGATTCAAATTTTTAGATAGATACTGAAGGATGTTTGCGGTTCAAGATTCGAATGTGTGTGCCTAAAAATCCAGAATTGATTCGAATGATTTGTGATGAAGCTCATAATAGTAGACTGTCGATACATCCCTGTAGTACAAAAATGTATAACGATCTGAAACAACAATATTGGTGGTACGGTATGAAACGAGACATCTCAGACTATGTGTCGAAGTGTTTAGTGTGCCAACAAGTGAAAGCTGAGCATCAAGTGCCATCGGGACTACTTCAGCCGATCATGATACAAGAGTGGAAGTGGGATCGTGTTACAATGGATTTCGTATCGGGTTTACCTTTGACGTCAAGTAAGAAAGATTCAATCTGGGTTATTGTAGATAGATTGACGAAATCGGCTCATTTTATTCCGGTACGTACGAATTTCTCACTTGATAAGTTGGCTGAGTTATATGTATCGCAGATTGTACGGTTACACAGAGTACCTATTTCTATTATTTCGGATAGAGATCCGAGGTTTACATCGCGGTTTTGGAAGAAACTACAAGATGCTTTAGGTACCAAGCTACACTTTAGTACAACTTTTCACCCTCAGTCGGATGGTCAATCCGAGCGTGTTATCCAAATACTCGAGGATATGTTGAGATGTTGCGTTCTTGAGTTTGAGGGTACGTGGGAACGATACTTTCCTTTGATTGAATTTGCGTATAATAATAGCTTTCAATCTAGTATCAAAATGGCACCTTACGAAGCCTTGTACGGTCGTAAATGTCGTACGCCATTGTACTGGACTGAGCTCAAAGAAAACAAGATACACGGGGTTGATTTGATTAAGGAAACTGAACGGAAAGTGGCAATAATTCGTGATAATTTGAAAGCGGCATCGGATAATCAAAAGTCTTATGCAGATTTGAAACGTAAGGACATTGAGTTCCAGATAGGTGATCGAGTGTTCTTAAAAGTATCGCTGTGGAAAAAGATAATGAGATTTGGCCATAAAGAAAAGCCGAGTCCGCGATTCATAGGGCCGTATGAAGTTATTGAGCGGATTGGACCGGTTGCGTATAGACTTATGTTACCATTTGAGCTGGACAAGATTCACAATGTTTTTCATGTATCGATGCTTCGACGATATCGATCCGATCCTTCTCATGTGATCAGTCCTTCAGAGATTGAAATCCAGCCCGATTTGACTTATGAGGAAGAACCAATTCGCATCTTAGCTCGTGAAGTGAAAGAGTTGCGAAATAAAAGGATATCATTGGTTAAAGTATTGTGGCATAAGTACGGGATTGAGGAAGCAACCTGGGAAACTGAAGAATCAATGAAAGAGCGTTACCCACAATTATTCACGGGTAAGATTTTCGAGGACGAAAATTTCTTAAGGGGGGAGTTGTAACAGCCCAATTACGACCCAAATCGGAACGGTGGTTTCAGGACCACGAATCCGAATTAGAGAAATGATTTTATTATTCTTTTGATATCAATGTTGTGTGATTAAGCATATATTAAAATATCGTAGATTAATTTGGGTGTTTTAATGATTTTTTTTAGTGAAGGATTTAAATGGAATAAGTATGAAAGATAACTATTGTGAGATTAGGTGGCTAAATTGAATGGTTTCATTTTTACATGGTATTAAATTTGCAAATGGACCTTTAAAATTGATAGTGGTGGACGACATGAATCATGAATTGTTATTATAATGTATTTTATATGTTTAATTTATTTGATAGTGGAAGACTAGTATACTAATAAAAAAATGGGAATAAAGAAAACATTGTTTGTCTCATCTCTTTCTTCTCCATCTTCTTGATCGAAACCACAAAGAAAAGAAGAAGAAAAAGCCTCCATTCATTCGGTCATTGCATGTATTATTGAGGTAAGGAATTGAGCTTAATTTTCATAAGTTTTTGCATTTTTGAGCTAGTTATTGGGTGTACTACTAAACCCATGTTGGAAATTTTGATTTTGAAACAAGTTGTGGATTCGGCCATGGACGAATCTTCTTGCCTTACTATGGTTGATGGAAAAATGCTAAATATATGTTTGAAAGCTATATGTGTAGAGTAGGATTTTTTGATATAATCGGGTAAAGTAGAAATTTCAAGTTTAATAAATAGATGAGGGATTAGAAGGTTTAATAAATAGTTAGTATGGATTTGTAGGGTCCTTAGGTTGGTTCGGCTATAAGAAATGTATGTACAATTATGTGTAATCCGGGAGAAATTTTAGTATGGACTAAATTGAGTATATTATTTTAATAAGGGGTGAATTGGTAAAATTATAAATTTTATGTTTGGATTAAATTGAGTAATATACGGGAACTTTAATGAGCTTAGGGAGCAATCGGCTTTAGCTCATTAATGTATAAATTGACATATTTTTGAATGAGTAAAAATCTTGTATTAATTTGTAAATGTGTGAAATGTCAAGGACGAATTGATAAATTGCTCATGTATGGTTTATGGATTTAATTGAATGGAAATGTATTGAAATGAGTTCAATTTGAAATTTGTTTAGATCAAAATTCGAAGGAAAAGGGGGTTGGATAAAGGAAAAGCTAGGTTGAACGAATAATCGAGAAGTTTTATCCATGGTATCCGAGGTAAGATTTAAGAAACCGAGTTGAATTGAATTTTATTTTACAATGCAACTTCTTCTATAAGAAGATAGGTATGCTATATACATATACATAATTGTTGAATGTGTTATGGGGTTGAATAAATTTGGCCGAATGAAATATTGATTATGGTTTGAATCTATTTGCAAGAAAAGGGCATGTAAATGTTAATAATGTAATTAAGTTATGTGGATATTAAGTTCGAATTTGATTGATTTCAAATGGATCGGTTGGATGCTTGATAATTAAAAGGGCCGAATGTGATATAGTTTGGGATAGAGAATATTAAGGATATATTTTGCCGTAAGTAATTACACGTGATTCAGTGGAGTGATGTTTCAATTATTTGTGAACGATATGTTATGAGAATGTAAAGTAACGGCTCTATGTGAGCGGTACGTTACTAAATTCTTTTTTTTTCAACAAGTGTGTAAGTATGAAATTCAACAAGAGATTGCTATTAATAATAAATTTAAGCATACAGAAAGGTACGAATGTAATATCAAAAGTTATGCACAAATGGTTAAATTTGGAAAGGTAAGAAAACTCGAGGTATGTATTATACTTATTACTTTGAGATTTTAGTAGCTTGGAATGTGAGTATAAGATTCGATAAGTAGAAGATATGTATATCCATTATTCAGTATGGGATGGCGGTATATGGAAATAAGCATAAGTATATGTATGTTACTCTGAATTTTACTGTGAAATTTTGTATTTCGGTAAGGATATGATGAATGCAAATAGTTATTAATTCCCCGAATGAGTTATTATATGTGTATAAGTTGTTTAAATCTTACTAGGCTGTAAAAGCTTCCTTGGTTCTCGGTTGTCTTGCATTGTAGATTCCTTTTGGGTGCTTGGCTCTTACTTGGGATCATTTTGGAAGTTCATCACACAATCTTCTATCTTGGTATCTCTTTAAATATGAAACTTTTAAGAATTATGGCATGTATAGGCTATGTCACTTTTGAATTGTTTTTCAATAGTGTGTATATGTACAAACGCCATGTGTAAATGGCTAAATTATGGTATCATGGTTTCATATATATTCAGTCATGGTCTTAGCTTAATGAAGGTGTATATTTTTTTTATGTGTTATGTTTGGTACTGGGATTTGGGAATGTAATGGATTGAGTAATTATAGTTATGAATGTTCGGTCATGATATGTCTAGGAGATATAAACATATTTTCAAGATTGACATGAATAGCATTTAGGTTATGATTTTGGGGTTGTGTATATTCGAATATTACATGTAGATGTATATGAATGAAGTTTGATTTACGATATAGTAAGATACAAAGGAACTTTTAAAATTTTTGCATTGTTAAATAAGTGGTGTGGTCATTAATATTGAATCTGATGTACCCTAGATTCGGATAAGCAAGTTTTTAGCATATATGTTTATTGGTTTTGGTATTTGATAAATTGTTTTGGAGATTGTTGATAAGCATGTATATAATGAACTTTCTTATTAAATGTCCAAATGAATAGTGACTATCGTTAAGTAATCAAAGATGCGTTTATGTGAATTTTGTTATATGGACTAGGGATATGTAGGTGAATGCTTAATGCATATTATGAACATATATCATTACCTATAAAGAATTCGGCTATAACCACATGAAAAGTGAATATCATGTATGAAATGTGCATATATATATTTATATTTAAAATTTGACCTTTACTTATAATTAAATAAGTAAATTTTAGTTGCGATGTATATATGTTTGTTTCATTTTATATCATGATACATGATCGGTGTTTATTTTCAAAAATGCTTGTTGTGAATTATGATTTAATTAGTAATGTCCCAATACCCTAATTCGTCGACGGATACGGTGAAGGGCGTTACATTAGCAGCCATTGTATTCGCGTTAAAGATTTGGCGTCATTATCTATTCGGTGAGAAATGTCATGTCTTTTCGGATCACAAAAGTTTAAAGTACTTGATGACTCAGAAAGATTTGAACTTGAGACAAAGCAAATGGTTTGAGCTGTTGAAAGATTACGAATTAGTGATTGACTACCATCCGGGGAAAGCCAATGTTGTTGCAGACGCCTTAAGTCGGAAATCATTATTTGCTCTTCGTGCGTTGAACGCACATATGGTTATGTCTGATGATGGTCCGATAATAGCCGAATTGAAAGCAAGACCGTTGTATATTCAACAAATTTGTGATGCTCAGAGAGTTGACAAAGATACGATGGCAAGACGAGTTCAGTGTGAAAGTAATGCAGAGTCAGAGTTTCGAATTGATGAAAATGACTGTTTGAACTTCAAAGGCCGAATATGTGTTCCGAGGAATGTGGATTTGATTCAGATGTTGTTGAATGAGGCTCATAATAGTCGATTGTCGGTACATCCAGGTAGCACGAAAATGTATAATGATTTGAAACAGTTCTATTGGTGGCCTGGTATGAAACGTGACATATTCGAATTTGTCTCGAAGTGCTTAGTTTGTCGCAAAGTAAAAGCCGAACATCGTGTGCTTACAGGTTACTTCAGCCGATCATGATACCTGAATGGAAATGGGACAGAATTGCTATAGATTTTGTATCCGGTTTGCCTACAACACCGAGCAAGAAAGATGCAATTTGGGTTATAGTGGATAGACTATTCAAATCGGCTCACTTTGTTCCAGTTCGTATGGACTATTCGCTCGATAAGCTTGCTGAGTTGTATGTATCTCAAATTGTGAGATTACATGGTGTGCCGATTTCCATTATTTCGGACAGAGACCTGAGATTCACGTCACGATTTTGGAAGAAATTTCAAGATGCTTTAGGTACCAAACTACACTTTAGCACAGCTTTTCATCTGCAGACAGATGGTCAGTCTGAACGAACCATTCAGATACTTGAGGATATGTTGAGATGTTGCATCCTCGAGTTTGAAGGTACGTGGGAACGATACTTACCTCTGATTGAATTCGCATAATAATAGCTTTCAATCCGGTATCAAAATGGCACCTTTTAAGCTTTGTATGCGGCCACAAGTGTCGTACACCATTATCTTGTATCGATCGAGCTCAGTGAAAACAAGATACACGGGGTTGATTTGATTAAAGAGACTGAACAGAAATTGGCAGTAATCCGAGATAATTTGAAAGTTGCATCAGATCGCCAAAATTCATACGCGGATTTGAAACGTAAAGACATTAAGTTTCAGGTCAGAGACCGGGTATTTTTGAAAGTTTCTCCGTGGAAGAAAGTACTTCGATTTGGTCGAAAAGGCAAATTAAGTCCGAGGTTTATCGGACCGTATGAGATCATCGAACGTGTTGGACCTATTGCTTATAGATTAAAGTTGCCTTTGAACTAGAAAAGATACACAACGTATTTCATGTTTCGATGCTTCGTAGATATAGATCAGATCAGTCACATGTGATCGCCCCATCTGAGATTGAAATTCGATCTGATATGACGTACGAGGAAGAACCGATCCGTATCTTAGCTCGTGAAGTGAAAGAGCTGAGAAATAAGAAAATTTCGTTAGTAAAAGTATTATGGAATCGACATGGAATAGAAGAGGCTACATGGGAGCCAGAGGAATCTATGAGACAACAATATCTGATTTTGTTTGACGGTAAGATTTTCGAGGACGAAAATCCCTAAAGGGGGAGAGTTGTAATAGTCCAAAGTTGACCCTAATCGGAACAGTGGTTTCGAGACCATAAATCCGAGTCTGAATAATATTTTAATATTATTTTCTGTGTCGTTGATAAGTGAATTAGCATGTGTTAAATTTCTGTGAATTAAATTGCCTATCTGTGTGTTTAATTTGACTAAAGGACTAAATTGCATAATTGGTAGAAGTGGCTTCTTAACTGATTATTGGCTTTATTAAAGTGAAGTCCTTAAAAGACAATTAGTCCATTATTGTTTAAGTAGACGACAACATGTAGAAAAAAAAATTTGATAAATTTTATGTTATTATAATATGTTAATATAAGTAATAAGTAAATGATTATTTCTTTTATTTTAAGTCATAAAATAATGAAACAAAGTGGAAAGAAAGAGAACAGGCTTTTGTTCATCTTCTTGGCCGAATGTGAGAAGGAAAGAAACTCCATTTTTGAAGCTTGAGTTTCGGCATTAGGAGAGCTCAGGGGATCGTCAGCGAAGTCAACCACACTATCATCTCTTTTGGTACTTATAAGCTTAGTTTTTGAACAAAAGGCATGTATAGGTTAGACTAAGTTTTTAAACCAAAGAATTTTTGTCTTGTATATAAGTATAGCCATGCGAAAATGGCAAGTTATGAAACTATGATCTTAAATGAATGTGACTTTGATGCATGTGCTTCATGGTAGTATAATAGATAATAGGAGTTGCATGGATGGATGTTTAGCTAATCACCATGACATTCATGTCATTCATTTAATTAGTCATTAACTCATTGTATCATTAAAGTGAGAAATACATTTTTGTTTAGTATAGATATTCATATAGTTGACCTAAAAGTCAAGTTAGCCATCTAACAAGATTGACTTTGCAAAGTCCGTTAGTTGATTACATTTAAGTAGTTAATTTCTGTATAAATATATGTGAATGTGTTTGATTCTTGAACTTAGGAAGAAATGTTGTTAAAGTGATTTACTCAAGTTTATATCGAATAGAGGAAGGAATGTTATATGTATATGGTCTGATCGGTTAAAATGTACAAGCGTAGGTTTTGATGTATGAAATTGCCTATTCGGTTATGGTATAAATAAGTGCACATATATATATATATCATGTTGTATATGTCATGATGTTTGATAGTTAAATGATGGATTCTATCTATGTGAATAAAGTGATAGATAAATTAATAGCTGTATGACTTCATTATTTCGGATATTTGTTCATAAAAATTTTTCTATGCCTAGGTATACATTCAATTACAAATTGGTATGATTTGGTTGACCATATAAGTATGGTATGAGTATATATTTACTTGTATATAGACAATTACTAGTATTTGAGTAAAGCATGAATATGAAAAGAAATTTGCATGGCATTTATCTTGATAAGCGAATTGGATATGGAACATATGGCAAAGTGTATACATGTCTTGTATGATTGGTTAATTCGAAATAGTCAAATACATATAGGATTTTTGTGACTGTTATAATATGCTTAATCATAATATGGATTGAAAATGCATTATTTGTTTGATAACATTAATCCATGTATCGGCATGTTCAAAATTATAAAGCAAAGTGTTTAAATTGTGTTAAGTAATACCTTGTGACCCCAATCCGGCGACGGATACGGGTTAGGGGTGTTACATCATCCCCCTCAGGTATCTGAGGGGTTTAGTTCATAAAAGAATACATCTCAGAAGAAAATATAAAACAAAACATAAGAAAACCCTAAAACCCCCTAAAGGAATTGAAGGAGAGATCATCCGTCTTGAGTATGATTTCGGTTTCTTGAGATGAATCAACTGGCTTTCTTCGAGTAAATCCCACAATTCTGACCTCTCTGGCTTGGCTCCTTCGCCTAGCTGGACGCCCCCTTCAAGGTTGGCCTTTAGGGTGTTTATATAGGATTTTGGAATGTCTTTCTTTGCCTCAAAATATCCCATTCCGAATGAAACTCATCTTGGTTAAAACAGGGACACGCCCGTGTGACATGTCCGTGGTCAACTCCCTTGGCCATGGTCGATCCTGTTTGCCACACACAGCCGTGTAATCTGTCCATGTACGATGTTCTATGCCGTGTCCCAGTTTTTACTCGAAACACACGGTCGTGGGTCATAGTCAGGCCGTGTGGGTCTCTAAGAAAAGCCCAGTTTCTCCGTTTTCATCCCGTTTCTCGTTCCTTTCGACCTTCGATGCTCTCCTAAGTATAAAAAATGAAATTAAAGGATTAGAAGCATCAAATTCCACAATTCAAAGGATAAATCATCCAAAAAGCATGCTAAATGTGGGATTAAAATATGTATAAATTACGGTTTATCATTTGACCCTAATCTGGCAGATTTTCGTCATCCTATCTCTAGGGTTGCAATAAACTCCGCTTAACTATGCTAGATCTACTCTTAAACAGGGAATATTCCTACACTGCCTAAGCACATCAATACTTGAATCAATATCCTGAAATATCAAGACAAGAATTAAGAACACATAGTTAAGAACAAATCAAGTATTTATCATATAGTTCAGAAAACAATTACAAGATCTGTCTTAGGTTTCATCCCCCTCAAGTATCTGAGGGGTTTAGTTCATAATCATAAAAGAATACATCTCAGAAGAAAATATAAAACAAAACATAAGAAAACCCTAAAACCCCCTGAAGGAATTGAAGGAGAGATCCTCCGTCTTGAGTATGATTCCGGCTTCTTGAGATGAAGCAACTGGCTTTCTTCGAGTAAATCCCACAATTCTGACCTCTCTGGCTTGGCTCCTTGGCCTAGCTGGACGCCCCCCTCAAGGTTGGCCTTTAGGGTGTTTATATAGGATTTTGGAATGTCTTTCTTTGCCTCTAAGTACCCTATTCTGAGTGAAATTCCTCTTTGTCACGGCAGGACACGCCTGCAACACGCCCGTGTGAATCGAATCCAGCCGTGGTCGAGCTCACTAAAGGGAACTGGGCCGCAGGTGGCTTAGGCCCAAGCCGTGTTGATTTTTTACTTTGGCCCATTTGGTCCATTTTTAGCCCGTTTCTCATTCTTTTCATCCTCCTATGCTTCCCTAAGTATAAAACATGAAATCAAAAGATTAGGAGCATCAAATTCCACAAGTCAAGGGATAAATCATCCAAAAGTACGCTAAATGTGGGATTAAAATATGTATATATTACGGTTTATCAAATACCCCCACACTTAAGCTTTATCTTATCCTCAAGCAAAATCCTCAACTTACAATTAAGAACTGACTTTTTTCAGTTCATGATTCTCATTAACAATGCCTGATCATAATTTATAGATAATTTATACATGGATAATTCAACTCAAAGAGTCCTAAAGATTCAAACAATCTAAGTCATATATTTTTGTAGCATGAAAACATAGGTGTTTCCCCCCATCTAAATAATTACCTCTAATTCAAAATCGACAAGGGTTGACATCCTCACTAAAGATTCACTCAAATCACTCGAAGTGTTTAAGGTTCAGGAAAAAGCACTCATAAGTCAAACATGAAAAGTTAATCCCATAGGCTTGCATGAAAATCAAATCTCCACCACTATAATATGAGATGATACACAAATCAAAAGGTCTTTAAAAAGGGTTGTAACAGGGCTTGGGTTAAAGGTGTGGATAAAGGCTGAATTAAAGGGTTAGAATCGAGATTGACCTGAAAAATTACCTAACTAGAACAACAAACTGGTAATGAATAATTACATCAATTGAAAACTTGTAATACTAATAACATGAGCTTATTCTAAAGATGTGAATTTAACTGTTTTAAGCTCATAGAACATAGAACTAATGATGAATAGATTTTCTAACGTTTTTTTAAAGAACAAATCATATAATAAAAGATGGATTCAACTACTGAAATGAATAAAATAATTAGGCAACCGATCAAATCAAAAATTGATATAAGGGTGGTCAAGAGAAATGGTGATAACAAATACAAGATGGATTTTGAGTTAATATTAGCGGGTGAGTCAATAAAAGGGTTGTTAGGATCAAAGGGGTTCACTAAGGGTTAATTGTGAGGGTAGGCTTTTCGTGGAGTAAGTGGGTTAAAACCTAAGTGTCTTTATCATCTCTGTATATCAGATAAAGGTGTGGTCTCGACATGTATAATCGAAGCAAGTTCTAGAATAACAAATCAATGTTGACACACTCATAATCAATAAAGTGAGCAAGAAAAAGAATATGCTCTAAAAGGCTCAAAATCTCACAAAAATTATGGGTTTTTGATGTCAACATTGTAAATTTCAAACTTCAAGGTAATAATTAGATTCAGGTAGACAACCTAAAAAAATTTTAATTCTGAAAATAAACTCATCATGCTTGATTCTCTAGTCTCCTAAAGTTTAAACCATCACTGCACAATTAACTATGACTTAATCCAAAACATATCAATAAAAATCATAAATCAAAGGAAATTTCATTCTGATAGTAACATGAGAAAATTACTTAAAAATAAGACATAATTCAGGGATTTGAGAATAATACAAAAAGTTAGGCACTTTTCACGATAAAATTCACCCCCCACACTTAAGATGTACATTGTCCTCAATGTACAATTAAAGGTAATAATCATGTAGAAATAGATCATAAGAGAGGGAGAGAGGTGAAACTTCCTGGATTTTAGATGGATATCTTGAGTTGGAGGTGTGGAAACTTGATTCGGAGGTGAAAGATAAGTTAGAGGAGGCGTCTCTGGTGGTGGTATGGTGGCCGCCCACAATCACTGTGCTAGATGAAGAAATTGGGTAACTTGTGAAGAAACAGCCAGGAAATAATAAGAATAATTCAAAATATACTAAATATGTATTTAAGGACAAGGAAGATAAAAAGAAGGAAAATAAAGGAGAAGAGAAAAGACATAGGTAAAATAAATGGACTCAAATGTCCTCGGCTTGTTGAGTCGATGAAGCGGCCGGCATGAACTTATGTAGATCGGTCTTGCATGGGGAGACTGTGCTAGGGTCCTTTCGCTTCTTCGGCATGGGGATGGTGGTGAGGATGATGAAAGAAAAGGAATAAGGGGAAGGGGAACGGAAAGTGAATGGAGAGGATAGAACGAGGTGTGGTGGCTGGTGGCTAGTTGAAGAAGAATTTGGGGAGAAAGTGAGAAGAAAAGGGGGAGGGCCTTAAATAAGAAACAAGGACCTGGTGCTGTCCATGCCCGTCTGCTGTGGGCGTGTTCGGTCACACGGCCGTATCGCACGGCCGTATGGTGGCTCGTTCGTTTCTCTCACGCCTGTGTAGAGGTTTCCACGCCCATGTCTCTTTCTCAGTGTCGGCCACGGCCTCAAAGCACGGGCGTGTCTCATACCCGTGTGGCTTCCTCAGTGTCGGCTACAGCCATATCGCACGGCCGTGGCAATTTATAGCCGTCCGTGGTCTGGGGATTTTTCATCCTTGGCTCGTACGACCTCTGCCATGCCAGTGTGTAAATCCGTGATGCCCACACGGCCACGGCCACACCCGTGTGCAAGGCCGTGTGGCACGGAAACCTATGCTTTATTTATTTTAGTTAGTCTTTAGTTAGGTACTAAAAATCAAAGATATGAAAATAAATGGGTTAGTGCTCGGGTTGCCTCCCGAGAAGCGCTTGTTTAAAGTCCTAAGCTAGACTTACCTTTCATTCGCACGATCATGGTGGTTTGAGGAGTTGAAACTCCTCTTCCCTGCTATAAATTCTAACAATATATGGTTTGAGTCGAGCGGTGTTTACCTTAAAAGTTCCGAATTCATGATTAGTTACCTCATTCATTCGTATGGGAAGACATTCAGATCTGCAGTAAAAGGATTTCTTCGTTTGTATTACACGATGCGAGATAGCGACTTCGATGGTCTTTCTCATCCAACAATACCTGATCTCCTATTTTAAAGTGATTCGCTGTTCCTTTAAGCTCGTTTGGGGGTTCCCTCAGTTTTGCTTCGTGTGTTCCTAGTTTTTCCTTGAAATGTGTTTTCCACTCGTCTAGTTCATCAATATGAAGCCTTTGATCCTCATGAATTACTTCTTTGTTGTCATGATGTCTAGGATCTGGCTCAATTGTGTGGTTCTGTGGTGCTTCCTGAAAAGAAGGTTTAACTGAATGGCCATTAATAAAATTAATTTTCTCACCTTGATTACTTGATGTCCTAGTCGAGTCAAGAGCCTGAAGACTGATTGATTCGTTACCTACACAGAGTATGAGTTCACCTGTACCAACATCAATTTTAGTTCTAGCAGTTGCTAAAAAGGGTCTTCCTAAAATTAAAAGGATCGTGTTATCCTCATCCATGTCTAAAACGACAAAGTCTACTGGGAATACGAATTTATCAATTTTCACGAGTACGTCTTCAATTATACCCCTAGGAACTCTAATAGTTTTATCAGCTAATTGAATGCTCATCCTAGACCTAGCTGTTTAAACATTTTATAAGGCATAACATTTATACTTGCCCCTAAATCAGCTAAAGCATTATCAACAGATAAACTACCAATTAAGCATGGAATTGTAAAACTCCCTGGATCTTTTAATTTTCGTGGTAGTCTATTTTGCAACATTGCTGAGCACACTACATTTAGTTCCACATGCGACTCTTCGTCTAAATTTCGTTTGTTTTTCAAAAGCTCTTTTAAAAATTTCCTTGAATCTGGCATCTACGAAAGAGCTTCAAGGAACGGTAAGTTAATATGTAATTTCTTTAAAAGTTTAAGAAATTTACCGAATTGTTCGTCTTTGTTGTCTTTCTTCATCGCATCGGGGTATGGTATACGAGGTTGGTACTCTTTAATTACCGGTTTTGGCTTATCATGACTTTCCTCAGCTTTACCTTCTTCTACCACATTATCTTGCCTTAATTTGGGTTCATCTAACCTTACACTGTTATGAGCTGTTATGGCTTGAAGTTGCTCATTTGGGTTAGTTTCGATGTTGCTTGCGCAGTGCGCCTTGTGGTCGATTACGATATGATCTTGGCAAGTTGTCCTAACTGGTTCTCGATCCCTTGAATCAATGCTTGTTGATTTTTAAGTGTTGTTTCGGTGTTTTGGAAACATGTTTCTGACATTGCTATGAATTTTGTCAGCATCTCCTCAAGGTTTGGCTTCTTTTCCTGTGGGTAGGGCTGTTGTTGGAAGTTTGGAGGGGGTTGTTGTCTCTGATTTCCTTGACCACCCCATGAAAAATTGGGGTGGTTCTTCCAACCTGGATTATAAGTATTACTATAAGGGTTATTTTGAGATCTGAAATTGTTACCCATATAGTTCATCTGTTCATTTTCCATGCCATGTCCGTAGGGTGGGTACTCAGTATTTGCCACACCTCCACTTGTTTCGCACTTCGCATTCACGGGATGTACTGCGAAGAACACAAACCATCAATCTTTTTGTTTAACATCTCTACCTGATTTGATAGCATGGTTCTTTGCGTCGAGGTTGAAAACTCCACCGCTTTTGTTGGCCTTGTCCTTGTAACTTACCACTGATAGTTATTCAGTGACATCTCCTCTATAAACTCGTAGGCCGCTTCAGGAGTTTTGTTATTCAGGGTTCCACCGGTGGCTGAATCGATCAATTGCCTCGTTGAGGGGTTCACACCGTTGTAGAAGGTTTGAACCTGAAGCCACAAAGGTAGCCCATGGTGAGGGCACCTTCTCAACAAATCCTTGTATCTCTCCCATGCATCATATAGTGTTTCTAGATCCATATGCACAAAAGAAGAGATATCATTCCTTAACTTGGCCATTTTGGCTGGTGGAAAATATTTTAAGAAGAATTTTTATGTCATTTGATCCCATGTAGTGATTGACCCTCGTGGAAGAGAATTCAACCACTATTTGGCTTTATTCCTCAAAGAAAAGGGAAACAACCGAAGACGGATGGCATCATCAGAAACGCCATTTATTTTGAAGGTATCACAGAATTCTAGAAAATTTGCTAAGTGTGTGTTAGAATCCTCATCCTGCAAACCATCAAACTGAACAAACTGTTGTATCATCTGTATAGTGTTAGATTTCAATTCAAAATTATTTGCAGCAATAGCGGGTCTAACAATACTTGAATCAGTTCCTGTTAAATTAGGTTTAGCATAATCATACATAGTTCGAGGAGCATGATTTTCGGCCACCTCTGGAGGTAGCGGATTATTCTCAGCCATCTCTTCGGTAGTATTGGTTTCGTCTTCTTGCTCTTCTTCATATGTAATTTAGGCTTCGCCTTATTTCTCTACGATTTCTGCGAACGGTACCTTCAATATCACTGTCGTAAGTTAAGGGTCCTGTCGGGTTCCTTCTAGTCATAAACTAGAGGTACCTGCTAGGAACAAATAAAAGAAAGAATATTAGCAAAGTTAAAAACAAAATAAAAGTAAATCGTAAAAATAAAAAATGGCTAAAGTAATAAAAATTGAGCGTTCTTAATATTTTAGTTCCCCGGCAACGGCGCCAAAAACTTGATCGTGTGTTGAGAGTCTTAATATTTATAAAATGAATGATCTAGCCTAGAAACTAACTATCACCACGATTGAGGCAAGTGCACCTATCGAATAGTAGTATAGCTTAGTGGCAAGACCAGAATGTTGAACCCAAATGAACCAAAAGTACTAATACTGACTTTCTTTTTATTATTTAGCCTAAGAATTAAGGGATTTGTTGTTTATTCTAAAATTAACTAACTACTAAGCTAAAGACGCTAAGACACAGAGAATGAATTGGGGAAAATACTTGTGGGAAAAACCAATTGATTAAGACAATACCCGAGGAAGAATCCACCTAGACTTCACTTGTTATTTAACTCTGAACCAGACGATTTATTCACTTGACTCGATCTGTAGGATTCCCTAATTTATATTAATAACTCTCCCGAGGCTACTAACGTCTAACCCTAGGTTGATTAATTGGAATCTCTTTCTAATTAAAACCCCTAGGATTGCATTAAATCGATCTATGGACTCCCATATTAGGTTTGACCCTAATCTGGCAGATTTTCGTCATCCTATCTCTAAGGTTGCGATCAACTCTGCTTAACTATGCTAGATCTACTCTTAAACAGGGAATATTCCTCCACTGCCTAAGCACATCAATACTTGAATCAATGTCCTGAAATATCAAGACAAGAATTAAGAACACATGGTTAAGAACAAATCAAGTATTTATCATATAGTTCAAAAAACAATAACAAGATCCGTCTTAGGTTTCATCCCTCTCAGGTATCTGAGGGGTTTAGTTCATAATCATAAAATAATACATCTCAGAAGAAAATATAAAACAAAACATAAGAAAACCCGAAAACCCCCTAGAGGAATTGAAGGAGAGATCCTCCGTCTTGAGTATGATTTCGGCGTCTTGAGATGAACCAACTGGCTTTCTTCGAGTAAATCCCACAATTCTGACCTCTCTGGCTTGGCTCCTTGGCCTAGCTGGACGCCCCCCTCAAGGTTGGCCTTTAGGGTGTTTATATAGGCTTTTGGAATGTCTTTCTTTGCCTCTAAGTACCCTATTCCGAGTGAAATTCCTTTTTGTCACGGTAGGGACACGCCCGTGCAACACGCCCGTGTGAGTCGAATCCAGGCCGTGGTCGAGCCTGCTAAAGGGGCACGACCATGTGGCTTGGGCCCAGGCCGTGTTGATTTCCTACTTTGGCCCATTTTGTCCGTTTTTAGCCCGTTTCTCGTTTTTTTCATCCTTCTATGCTTCCCTAAGTATAAAACATGAAATTAAAGGATTAGGAGCATCAAATTCCACAAGTCAAGGGATAAATCATCCAAAAGTACGCTAAATGTGGGATTTAAATATGTATATATTACGGTTTATCATCTACTTTTGATGCCCAATCTTTCCTGTTTGATTCTACAGTATTCTCTAGGATACGTTTAAGTTCTCTATTGGATACTTCGACTTGTCCACTGGTTTGAGGATGATAAGGTGTAGCTGTTCTGTGGTGTACTCCATATTTCTTTAAGATTTTCTCGAATTGGGTGTTACAAAAATGGGTACCCCTACCACTAATAATTGCTCTAGGTGTTCCAAATCGAGAGAAAAGTTTCTTAAGAAATTGCACTACCACTCTTGCATCATTAGTGGGTAAAGCTTGAGCTTCCACCCATTTTGACATGTAATCAACTGCTACGAGGATGTATTTATTCCCAAATGAGCTAGGGAATGGACCCATAAAATTGATACCCCATACATCAAATATTTCACATGATAACATATATGTTTGAGGCATTTCATCGCGTTTAGAGATATTACCTGTTCTCTGACATTTATCACATAAATTAACATACCTGTTGGCATCCTTGAGCAGTGGGCCAATAAAAACTGATTCGAGTGTTTTATGTGCTTTTTTCGTCCCCAACGTAATGTCCTCCCCGTGGGTCCTGAATGGCAATGTTCTAGGATTTTGCTTGCTTCTTCCTTTGCGACACATCTCCGAATTACTTGATCTGCACATATACGATAAAGAAAAGGGTCCTCCCAAAAATAGTTTTTCACATCAGTAAAGAATTGCTTCTTTTGCTGATGTGTCAACCCTTTTGGTAATACGTTAGCAGCTAAATAATTTGCGATATCTGCAAACCAAGGTACCTCGGCATTGGATATAGCCAAGAGTTGTTCTTTAGGAAACGAGTCATTAATCTCACTCTCATCAAGTTCTTTAAGATATGGATTTTCAAGTCTAGAAAGATGGTCTGCTGCCAGGTTTTCAGCTCCTTTCTTATCCTGAATCTCCAAGTCAAATTTTTGTAAAAGTAGAATCCATCTTATGAGTCTAGGTTTTGCATCAGATTTAGTTAAAAGATAACGAAGGGCTGAATGGTAAGTGTAAACGACGACTTTAGATAATATTAAATATTGTCTAAATTTATCAAATGGAAAGACCAAAGCTAGCAATTCTTTTTCTGTGGTGGTGTAATTCTCTTGCGCGGCTTTCAGTGTCTTGCTAGCGTAATAGATTGGTTGGAAATGCTTGACTCTTCGCTGACCTAAAACTGCACCTACTGCAAAGTCACTCGCATCGCACATTAGTTTAAAGGGTAAATTCCAATTAGGTGCAATAATAATTGGGGCATTTGTTAATTTAGTTTTTAGAGTATTAAATGCATCTAAACATTCCTGATCAAAATTGAAAGGTACATCTTTTTCTAGTAATTTCGTCAAAGGCTTAGCTATTTTAGAAAAATCCTTAATAAATCTTCTATAGAAACCGACATGTCCTAAAAAACTTCTAATAGCCTTAACTGAACTGGGAGGAGGTAATTTTTCTATGGTTTCAATTTTTGCTTTATCGACCTCAATCCTTTTACTAGAAATTTTATGACCTAACACAATCCCTTCTCGAACCATGAAGTGACACTTTTCCCAATTAAGCACAAGGTTTGTTTCCGCACATCTCATTAAGACTCGTTTTAAATTTTTAAGGCAAAGGTGGAGCAGATTACCGAATCTTGAAAAGTCATCCATAAATACCTCCATGATATCTTCCACAAGTTCGTCAAAGATGGCTAGCATGCGACCTTTGAAAAGTGGCGGGAGCGTTACATAATCCAAAAGGCATTCTTCGATAAGCAAGCGTGCTCGTATGGACATGTGAATGTTGTCTTTTCTTGATCTTCGGAGGTATGGGGATTTGGAAGTAGCCGAGAGCCCGTCTGGGGAAGCGATGAGTACATATGCCCGATAGTTTTTCTAGCATTTGATCAATGAAGGGTAAAGGAAAGTGGTCTTTTCTTGCGGCATCGTTCGATTTCTATAGTCGATGCAAACTCTCCAACTTTGGATCGTTCTTGTTGGAATTAATTCATTCTTTTCATTAGTTATGACAGTATCATGCCTCCTTTCTTTGGAACAACACATGCAGGACTTACCCAAGAACTATCGAAATAGGATAAATAATTCCAGCATCTAGAAGTTTAATTACCTCGGTTTTGACAACTTCCTTCATATTGGGATTTAATCATCTTTGAGGTTACACACATGGTTTATATTCATCTTCCATTAAGATTTTGTGGGTGCAAAACGATGGGCTTATCCCTTTTATGTCAGAGATTTTCCAGGCTATGGCTCTTTTATGCTCCTTTAACACTGTAGTAACTCTTCTTTCTCATTGGGTTCTAGGTCCGAAGAAATAATTACCAGTAGTGTAGAATTGCTCCCAAGGAATGCGTACTCTAAGTGTGTTGGTAATCTGTTTCAATTCCAATTTGGGGTTCTTCAATAGAGGGCCTTTGTTTAGATTAAATCGTTTATTTCAATACCCTCATACTCTTTTTTGTCTTAGGGGCTATTAGGATTTTTTTCGATTTTTGTCTCCCCATCTCATTGGCATTATCATCTGCCTCCTCGCTTGAACAAGACACAGCCCAACGTGTCTTTATGTATTATTTCTGAAAAGAATCTGAATAAAATGATCAATAGAGTCAATAAAATAACAGGAATCATCTTGCACTTTAGAGTATCGCATAACATCATAAATTTTAAAGATAACCTCCTCGTCACCTACCCTGAGCGCAAGCTTACCATTACCTACATCAATATTAGCCCTAGCCGTGGCTAAAAATGGCCGTCCTAAAATTAAAGGTACTTCAACATCCTCATCCATGTTGAGCACAACAAAGTCAACAGGGAATATGAATTTATCAACTTTAACTAAAATGTCTTCAATAATTCCCCTAGGGTATTTAATAGATCTATCGGCTAGTTGGGTACTCATCCTAGTGGGTTTCGATTCCGCAAGACTGAGGTGCTTGAACATTTTATAAGGCATTAAATTAATACTTGCACCTAAGTCAGCTAATGCCTTCTCAATATTTAAACTACCAATCAAACAAGGAATAGTAAAACTTCCTGGATCTTTTAATTTGGTTGGCAACTTATTCTGGAGAATAGCCGAGCATTCCTCGTTAAGCTCCACGGTTGACAGTTCTTCAAGCTTCCTTTCATTCGTTAATAGCTCCCTTAGAAATTTTGCGTATGTAGGCATCTGCGAAATAGCCTCAACAAAAGGTAAGTTAATATGTAATTGTTTAAAGAGTTCAAGAAACTTACTAAATTGTGCGTCCATGCGGTCTTTCTTCAATTGTGCTGGATATGGAATTGGTGGTTCTTTAAATGCCGGCGTTACATTCTCATTTACTTCCTCTTCTTTTTCTTTAGCAATTTCTTTTGGCATCTTTCTTTTAGTTTCAACCAACTCCTTTCCACTCCTTAGTGTAACTGCTTTCACATGCTCTTTTGAATTAGGTGAATTACCTGGTTGCTTTTCGGAAACTAACTTGATTAGCTTTCCAAATTTATTCTCAATCCTTTGAAGTGATTCTTGTTGAGTTTTCAACACCGTTTCGGTATTCTGGAAATGAGTTTCTGATGTCGAGATAAACTTTTCCAGCATCTCCTCAAGGTTCAGTTTCTTTTCCCGTGGGTAGGGCTATTGTTGAAAGCCTAGAGGGGGTTGTTGTCTCTGATTTCCTTGATTTCCTTGACCTCCCCATGAAAAATTGGGATGATTCCTCCAACCTGCATTGTATTTGTTACCATAAGGATTATTTTGATGTCGAGGATTATTACCCATATAGTGAAGTTGCTCATTTTCAACGCTAGGGTTGTAGGATAGATATTATGTGTTGTTCACCCCTCCTCCATTTGTATCGTACTGTATTACCGGATGTACCTGCGTAAAACCATACAAACCATCAATTTTTTTTATTTAAAAGCTCTACCTGGTTAGATAACATGGTGACCGCGTCAAGGTTGAAAACACCGGCTGCTTTATTAGGCTTTGTCCTCATGACTTGCCACTGATAATTATTCAGTGGCATCTTTTCGGTTTGAGCAGTATGTTCTATTTCGCTGTCAAAAATCAAGGGTCCTGACGGGTTTCTTCTAGTCATAAACTAAAGATACCTATCAGAGAAAAATTAGCAAAGTTAAAAATAAAATATAAAAATGGCTAAAGTAATAAAAATTTAGCGTTCCTAATATCTTAGTCCCAGGCAACGGCGCTAAAAACTTGATCGTGTCTGAGAGTTTTAATATTTATATAATGAATGATCAAGCCTAGAAACTAACTATGACAACGAATAAGGCAAGCGCACCTATCGTTCGGTAGTATAGCTATGGCAAGACCGGAAATATCGTATCCTCAAGGACCAAGAGTACTAGTAGTTACTATCCTTTTATTATTTAGCCTAAGTATTAAGGGAATCGATGTATAATTAACTAATTACTAAGCTAAGGATGCTAAGACACAGAGAGTGAATTAGGAAAATACTTTTGGGAAAAACCAGTTGATTAAGACAATACCCGAGGAAGAATCCACCTAGACTTCACTTGTTATTTAACTCTGAACTAGACGATTTATTCACTTGACTTGATCCATAGGATTCCCTAATTTATATTAATATTAATTGAAATCTCTTTCTAATTAAAACCCCTAGTGTTTCATTAACTCGATCTATGGACTCCCATATTAGGTTTGACCCTAATCCGGTAGATTTTTGTCATCCTATCTCTAGGGTTGCGATCAAATCCGCTTAACTATGCTAGATCTACTCTTAAACAGGGACTTTTGCTCCACTGCCTAAGCACATCAATACTTGAATCAATATCCTGAAATATTAAAACAAGAATTAACAACACATAATTAAGAACAAATCAAGTATTTATCATATAGTTCAGAAAATAATAACAAGATCCGTCTTAGGTTTCATCCCCCTCAGGTATTTGTGGGGTTTAGTTTATGTTTAATAAAGAATACATCTCAGAAGAAAGTAAATAATGAAACATAAGAAAAACCCTAAAACCCCCTGAAGGAAATTGAAGGGAAGATCTTCCGTCTTGAGCATGATTCCGGCTTCTGAGATGAATCAACTGGCTGTCTTGGAGTAATTCCCACGTGTTCACCCTCTCTCGCGTTCCTTCGTCAAAAGCCCCGACAGTAAGGCTTCACAAACTCCCCCTTTTAGGTTGCCCCCTAAGGTGTTTATATAGGCTTCGAGATGCCTTTCTTGGCCCACAAGTATCCTATTCCGAATGAAACTCATCTTGATTTTGGCAAGACATGCCCGTATGACACGCCCGTGGTGGACTCCCTTGGCCGTGGTCGATCCTGCTCGCCACACACTATAACATCCTAAAATTTAGAATTTTATGTGTTGCATTATTTCTTGCATTAGGCTAGTTAGAAATATTAATTGAGTATGTTTAGGGGTCCTAAGAGGGCTCAGGGTTGAATTGGGCCTTAGCAAAAAATTTTGTGTTTAAGCACTTTAAGGAGAGAAGGTAGGTGGCATCAAGGCTTATGGAAATAAGTGTGCATTTTGCTAGCACAAGTGAAGCTAGAAGAGGAGTGGTGTGGCGTGGCATGTATGGGCTTGAGGGGTGGAGTTCGAATCCCACTTAGTGCAAATTTTTGGATTTTATTTTTTGTATTCCTTCCCTAAGTGTCGGCCAAGGTGGTATTTAAGGCAAGGAAGACTTTTTAATTATGGAAAGGTGGCTAAGGATTATGGTAAGGAGGAAGATAAGGGTTAATGAAGGAAAGAATCAAAAGAAAAAGGCAAGATAAGGGAACATGTTGGCCTTTTTTTGTGGGTGATGTTTTGGAAAGATTTTTGTTGGTCAACATCCATCCTTTTTGCAAGAGTACACACGTTTTGGGTTAGGGAATAGGGATAGCCGAAATTTTCATTAGTCTTTTGGCAAAATTTTGGTGCTTGTTAGGCCTAATTTCTTTTAACATTCCTTTGTGTTCTTTTCTCCAATATCTTCTCTCATTGCCGAAACTCCAAAGCCAATAGTGAGTATTCTTTTTCTTCTTTTCTTTCTTTGTTTTGCTGAAACCATCTAGCCATTGTGACCAAATTATTTTCGATTATTTTCCCTTTGAAAACTGAATCAAGTCAAACACTCTTTCTCCATCTTTCTTTTCTTTTTCACAAAAATTCTCCAACTCTTCTTTCTTCTTCTCTAATCCATATTCTCATAGCCAAATTTTTTTTCTTGTTCATTTGTCCTCCATAGCCGAACCTTTCAACCCATAATCTCTCCTTCACAATTTCTTTCTCATTTGTGTGGACATCCCCTTGTTCGAACAAATCGGTAAGTAGTTTCTTGTCTCTTTTCATTTTTCTATTCTTTCTAGCCGAATGGGTGTTTACCACTATTCAGTTGTGTATCTTGTTTCTAAACCGAAATGGGATTTCCTTCTATTCCTTCACATCTTAATCATCCCCTTTTTTCGTAGTGATCTAAGTGAGTGGCCGAATATCATTCTAGCCTTAAGTCAATCGGTGGAGATTGGATCCAAAATCGTTAAGGTAAGGAGTTTCTTTATAGATTACTTGATATCGTTCATTATTCGATAAGTTGGACTAAACGGATTATTATAGGGTTTAAAACGCTCGTTCTATTTCACTCGTGGATCCTTCGGATATAGTGGTAAGCCTACTCCTATCACTAAAATAACTACTTTCTCTCATAGTAGTTTTCTAACCGGGATTTTTCCTATGGAGGCAAGTGGTACCGAATCGAAAGGAAAAACGATTGGAGAACTCAAAAGGAGTGGATTTGTGGTTCCTACTCCTAAGTTCAAATGAAGGGCGGTATCGGCGATTCGAGATTTTCCACCGGGTTGTGGACCATCATCTGGTGAGAATCGACAAATCGTGGTCGTTCACGATTTTGAGAGTAAGTAATTTAGATCGCTCGGTTTAGTTTTGGATTAATAAAAATCTCGTTCGTTGGATTAACCAAGTGTTATGATGTCTTAGGTGCCGACGATCAAGACGGTTTAATACTTACTGTAATCAGGTGTGTAATCTCACACCGTAATTCTGTAGATTATGATTCGGTAACATGTTTGATAGTTGATTGTTATTATTATACGACTAAAGATCATAAAATTGGCATTAAACGAGAAATTGGCATAAAGTACATTCTTTTTATAGATTTGACAAAATCAGCATTAAAGTTTTTAGAATTACGAAAATGTCCCTATGGACCGATTTACCGAAATGCCCCTATGGGCCAAATTACCAAAATTCTCCTATGGGATAAATTGTTAAAATGCCTTAGTGGGCCGAATTATTACAAAATGCTATAATGGGCTGATTCATTAAAAATATTCTATAGATTAATGGTTGTATTTATATGTGGATATTATATGTTACTATGCATATTGCATCTTTATATATTGCATGGGATGGGAAACTTGAATGAAGAGAAGTGTAGACCGGTGGCATTACCACAAATTCTAATAATGGCTATGTGCCAATTTAAATATGGCTTTGTGCCATCGTGATTAAGGCTGTGTTTCGATTATATTATCGTATATGATACTCTGGTGGCTTAGCCACAAAAATATTATAAATGGCAGCTTGTCTGCAAATTAGAGAGACTGGCGGGGTGGGTTGACTTGATCCCCACAGGAGAGATTGGTTGGTCGGGGGAGAGATTGGATGGATGGGTTGGATTGCATACTTTGCATTTATATATATATAAATATATACTGTTTTGTAATTGGGCTTCAGCCCAAGATTATGTTATATGGGCTCAGGCCCAAGATGTTATTATGGGCTTAGGCCCAAGTTGATGCTAAATGGGTTCAGGCCTAGTGGACAACGGTAAGGGGATTATACACTGAGTTCTAGTAACTCACCCGTTTCCTTAACCCTTGCGGTAATGCTCGATGAAGTGGACTTGGGCCATGGATGACTCGGTGGAGGCCATACTTGAAATGTTTTATTGAACTTTAGATTTCTATTTCCGTTCACTTTAGTACTTTTACTATTTTGGGTTTTTATGTTGTAATAAGGCCTCTGGAATATTTTTATTTTGCTTTATGTTTTGACGTACTTATTATATTGCTTGAATTGTTTTAAATGGGGATTTTTCTAAAAATTTAAATAAAGGTTTTCCAAAATAGATTAACAAATGGATTTCATAACAAACTTTTACAAATATTTTAACTTGGAAATTTTCTCTCAAATTATCAATAATATTTTCAAAAGTCATAGTTTATAAGATCTTTAGTTCAAATTATCGATTTATCAATCAACCTTCGAGATTAGTTATATTTTATCAAATATTTCAAATCAAACTTGTTTTTCTTGATTATAACAAAATAATACCTATTTTAGTACGAATCAAAAGGATTTTACACGTTTTCTCATGTGACATGTCAGATCCGGTCATAGCGCATGGGATGGGTTTGGGGTGTTACATTTAATGGTATCAGAGCCCGGTTGCAAAACTCGGCTGTGGTTTGGGTTCAAAAGCGTTTTCCAAAGCTGTTTAAATTTTTAATTTATAGATGCATGTTCTAAAGGAAGTATGGCACCACGGGTATCCGGCACCAAGTCAAGTAAGTATATGTTATCATTTTATGATTATGATTATTGTGATATGACCGTAGAAATACGCTAGAACTTTTAGTTTTAGGAGCTGAAACTATAGAGATTGAGACTATAGAATGCGTTTTGCGAAAACGACCTTACTTCCTATACTTCATAAAATATTGTTTAATAAACACTTTGAAATAGTATAAGCGATTCATAATACTCTTAATCGAGTTAAATCGAATTAGCAAATATGAGCGCTAGAGGGGCGTGGATGCGGTAGACGTGGCGTGGTAGAGGCGTGGGCGCTAGAATTTGTATCTGAGGCATCGGGACATATGCGAGAAATGGGCGCACTGCGTCACACTGTGGATCGATCTTTGGGTCACATGATCGTTTGAGAGAGAACGATGCACTGTCTCAAGCAATGTTACGAGTTTTGAAAAGGGTTGCTGGAGCAAGAACTGGGCCAGCAGCTCGTGGGTCGATATCAGAGCGACTCAGATCGAATGGAGCTGAGGTTTTTAGGGGTATCTCGGGTGTAGCCCCAAATGTAGCGGAGTACTGGCTGGAGGCGGTGGAGCGAATCATGGACGATTTGGATTGCACCGCCGAGCAGAAACTAAAAGGAGTGGTGTCTTTGCTGAGAGATGAGGCGTATCAGTGGTGGCTCACTGTTCGGGAAGGCACTCAGGCCGATCGTATTACCTGGGAATTCTTTAAAATCGCATTTCAAGGAAAATATGTTGGGGCTAGCTATGTGGATGCCCGAAGGAAGGAGTTCTTGAATCTAGTTCAAGGAGGTAAATCTGTGGCAGCATATGAGGCGGAATTTCTGCGTCTGAGTCGGTATGCCCGGGGAATAGTGCCGACTGATTATGAATGCTGTGTGCGTTTTGAGGATGGGTTGCGTGATGAGTTGCGGTCTTAGCCCCCTGAAGAGAGAGGAATTTTGCCACACTGGTGGAGAAAGCCAAGATAGCTGAGGAGGTTAAAAACTCGGAGAGGCAAAACCAAGACAAGGATAGGGGCATGAACAAGAGAGACTCTGGGTACTCAGGTCCTGCTAGAGGTTTTCAGAAAAGGGCCAGAAATGAGGGACCAGTTCGAGCGGGTGCACCCGCTGCATTTATGGACATGATGAACCAAGTCTTCCAACCCTATCTAGACTGGTTTGTGGTAGTGTTCATAGATGACATCTTGGTGTACTCGAAGAACGAAGAAGAGCACGATTCGCATCTACGGGTAGTATTGCAGATATTAAGGGAGAAGCAACTGTATGCCAAATTCAGTAAATGTGAATTTTGGCTGAAGGAGGTGACCTTTTTGGGGCATGTTGTGTCTGCTGAAGGAATTAGAGTTGATCCCCAGAAAGTCGAGGCTGTATTGGATTGGAAGCCACCGAAGACAGTGGCCGAAATTCAGAGTTTTTTGGGTTTGGCTGGGTATTACAGGCGGTTCGTTGAGGGTTTTTCGTTGATTCTTGCACCTAACTAAGTACATTGCGTAAGGGAGTACCGTTTGTGTGGTCGGATAAGCGATAAGAGCTTTGAGAAATTGAAGAAGATTCTGACAGAGGCACTAGTATTGATTCAACTTGAGGCTGGTAAGGAGTTTATTGTTTATTGTGATGCGTCACACACGGGCTTGGGATGTGTGTTGATGTAAGGGGGAAAGGTGGTGGCCTATGCATCTCGTCAATTAAGGCCGCATGAGGTGAACTATCCCACGCATGACTTGGAGTTAGCTGCGGTGGTGTTTGCTCACGAAGATTTGGAGACACTATGCATGCGGGAGAAGTCGATTATCTATACGGATCATAAGAGTCTGAAGTACCTCCTTACCCAGAAGGAGTTGAACTTAAGACAACAGAGGTGGATAGAACTATTGAAGGATTATGACTTCTCAATCGAGTATCATCCCGGAAAGGCTAACGTAGTTGCAGATGCGTTGAGTCGTAAGGTGATATCAGCTTTGAGAGCGATGTTCGCTCATCTCAGTCTTTATGAAGATGGTAGTCTACTAGCCGAACTTCAAGTGAAGCCTGCATGGGTAAGTCAGATTAAGGAAAAGCAGTTGATAGATGAAGCGTTGGGTTCTGGACTTCAACAAGTGGAAGGTGGTGAGATAGGGGATTTTGGACTGAATAGTAATGGAGTATTGTGTTTCCGCGGAAGAGTTTGTATGCCCAAGGATTCAGAATTGAGGCAAATGATTTTGCGTGAGGCGCATAGTAGTCCATATGCTATGCACCCCGGGGAAAATAAGATGTATCGAGATCTCCGTGAACAGTATTGGTGGCCAGGGTTGAAACGGGAGGTTACTGATTTCATTAGTAAGTGCTTGACATGTCAGCAGGTGAAGGCGGAACATCAATTGCCGTCAGGGTTGCTTCAACCGGTGAAAATTCCATTATGGAAATGGGAAAGAATAACGATGGACTTTGTTAGTGGGTTACCCTTAACGCCTACTAAGAAAGATTCAGTATGGGTTATAGTGGATCGGTTAACGAAGATTGCTCATTTCCTACCTATTCGTACGGATTATTCATTGCAGAAGTTGGCCAAGTTGTATATAGCAGAAGTCGTGAGATTGCAGGAGTACCAGTGTCTATTATATCGGACAGGGACCCTAGGTTTACATCGCGATTTTGGAAGGCTTTGCATGAAGCTTTGGGAACAAGGTTAAATTTCAGCACGGCGTTTCACTTGCAGACAGATGGTCAGTCAGAGAGGGTTATTCAGATTTTGGAAGACATGTTAAGTGTAACACCCCATACCCGTTTCTGAGGCTAAACCCGGATACGAGACATTACTATGCTTGAACTTCCTTAAACATATACTTACGGGCTATAAAATTTTGTTCCAAATTAAAAACTTTTCTTTCTTAGTCAAGTCATTCGTATTATGGGCCTACGAGGCCTTAAACTTGCGTTCAGAAAAGTTTTACGAGTTAAAGAAAACTTTTCTTTAAAAACAGGGGCCACACGCCCGTGTATAATGAGACACGCCCGTGTGTAGACACACACGGCCATGCTCAACAACCGTGCTTAAAAACCCAAGCATTCTCGCCAAATGCCCCGCGGTTAAGGCACACGCCCATGCGGTTTTGGGAACATGCCCGTGTGCCCTTAAGACATGCCCGTGCTTTCCACCCGTGGTCGACACCGACTAAATCCACACGGCCTTGACACGCCCGTGGACTTAGACCGTGTACTATACCTTGACATGCTGACTTATTTCGCACGACCGAGCACACGCCCATGTTCCAACCGTGTAACATGCACGGCCTTAACACACGGCCATGGGATTAGCCCGTGGCCTATCCTCGACTTATAAAACTACGGTGCGGTGTTACGCCGCGGCCTGAACACTGCCTTGCAGTGTCTATCCATCTTGACTTAGAGGCTATCTACCAAGCCTTTTTCCACCCACATTTGCATACATTCATACCTCATCACATAACTACACATAGTATCAACATTACTCTTTAATTAAAGACGTTTGATTAGAAAAGAATGAGGTCTTTATCCCATACACTAGGGAGAACTAATTCCTATATAATTACAAACAACTTAGGCCATCATCTATGGCTATACACAAACAAACATAAGTTCTCTTAGTCCAACATAATTTGGCCACATCAACAATGACTTATTCAACCTTAGGTACTAGCCCTATACATGCCATAACTTAAAAAAAGACTTGATACATCATACCAAGTGTCTGCTCGATTGTGTGAAAACATCTCCGGTGGCCTCCAACCCGAGCTAGTTAATATAACCTATAAGAGATGAGAAAAGTAAAGGAGTAAGCAATAATGATTAGTAAGCTCATCTGCATAATGCGTCAAATATTGATATACATAATTACAAAGTATCATGAAGAGTGTCTCTCATAAACTCATGGTTACTTACTCAACTATTCTTAGAACTTACTCATCCAGTCTCTTACCACATTTTTACCATGTCCCAAGCCAACTGCTCATTTAATAAGCGTACATTCCTGCACTGATAACCACATGATCATATAAAACAACACATCAAACATTTTCACTAAGCCGCTCATGCTACTAATATCTCGGTGGTTTCGCATTTAGCCCATCGGTTACTATTAATATGGTGATATTGCACATAGCTCACCGTTATTTTACATTCATGAATAATAATTCTCAAGTATATCTCCATTTCAAATGTTATTCCGAGAACATCCTCACATACTTCTATTCTTACTTAACTTTCTACGATGCTCGTTCGCATTCACATGATGCATTAATGAATCTATCTCATACAACTAAGGTGTATTGAATACACATAACCCACTAAGGGTTCATCGTATACCGAATTAATATCAATTCAATTCTAGGACACACACTTGTGCTTTTTTCGTGGTACGACCGCGTACTTTCTTTCTTTCAACATATACGTTGAATCACTCAAGTTATTAAATAACTCTCTCTCGAGTCTCATACACATAATGTCACATAGCATTCATACCCCAATAGGGTCTTACTTGTATTAACATGTCGTTGCCATGTCCCTGACATGGTCTTATACGAATTCTTTCATCGAGGCTATATTCCAATATGGTCTTACACGAGGCCTTAACTATCATCATATCATTCCACATACATTTCCCATTACTCTAAGTTCAATTCCATTGACATCTCATCAAGAGACATTTCATACATTCATTTAGTAATATACATTCCGTACAACATTGGAATACTAAATGAGCTCATACGAAATTTCAACATTCGTACATGAACTTACCTCGATGTCGAAAGAGCCGAAAAGGACCTTTTTGCCCACATTTCTCTTTTCATCCGTTCTAGGTCTGAAACTCGTTTTCTTTGATCTAGAACAATGAAATTTACTCATTTAATCACTCAATGATCGTATTACAACATAATCTCTACTTAGGCAAAAATGACCATTTTGCCCCTATACTTTGGCAAAATTACGATTTTGCCCCTAGGCTCGTAAATAAATTTTAATCACATTTCCTTTTTAAACAAGCCTAGCTGAACATTTAATCCTCTTAAAACTGTTCTCAATTCCATCAATTTCATGCCTTAATGAACAAATTACAACTTTTGCATTTTAGTCCCATTTAGGTGTTTCATGACAACTCCTTTCACAAAAGTTGTTTCCCATCATCCTATCATTCATTTTCTTTCATAAAAACTCATCAAGCAACATAAAATATCTCATGGCAAGTCCTTAGACTTTCAACCATATTGGAAACTAGTCCCCTCTTTAGAAAGCTTAAGCTTTGGGGACTCCAAAAGTACAATTTTTATCAAGAAATATCATCAAAATCACTTACTTGTGAGGAGGAATGTTTGCTGAAATTTTTGAGCTCCATAGCCCTTATTTCTCTTCAATTTTCGGTGGAAGAAGGTGAAGGAATAGTGAAAAGATGATAACATCTTTATTCACCTTATTTTATTCATTTAAACACCTAACATCACCAAATTTTTACCATCATTTAATGTCTTTGTCCCCTTGACTTTCTATGGCGTAACACATTTAACAAGGCCAAATTGCACATTTGGGACCTCCAATTAATATTCTATGACTATTTGGTACCTCTAGCAATTAAAATAGAACTTTTGCACTTTATGCGATTTAGTCCTTTTTCACAATTTAGCTAGAATTCGCTAAAATTAAGGCACCAAAATTTCCATGCATCCTTATAAACATGTTATATCACATAACATATCATGAAAATAATTTTCTCTAATCTCGAATTAGTGATTTCGAGGTCACTGTTCTGACTAGCCCCTAAATCGGGCTGTTACAATTCTCCCCCTTAGGGATTTTCGTCCCCGAAAATCTTATCAGGAGGAGTGGCTACTAACTTTCTTAAAACGTTTCCATCAACTCTTCAAAATCGCGAATTCACTTATCCTCAAGTTTCTCTTGACACGACTCTTAAGCTGTGATACACAAGGTCGAGCATAACTTGAGACCTAGGTTATTCTTTCTCGAAGGTATATACTCAGAAATCCACCAATTTGGAACTCTATATATGTCCAATTGATCGTTCAGATCTTTACTGGTTGACTTACCACTATTCAAATGACATTTCCCTTTCTTGGAAATTTTGTCAACCCAAAATTAAAATCTATAAGGTTCATCTCATTTTCTCATCAAAGCATTTACCGATCAGAGAAATCTTGACTTGTGCGCTTTGAAAACTTCGACTTTTAGTGGTCAACTACTCCTGACCATAATCTCAATCATACTGTGAAATGTACTCTATTGTCAAAACATTTATCCACATAACTGTACTTCCTTATTCTTTCTTTATTAGATATGCTGCTACTAAATCTCATACCAAAGCTCTGTGTAAGTTCTGGATTCATCATCAACAACGGAAAATTTATACAACCTGTATTTACCATCTCAAATAAACTCATTCGGAGCTTATTTAAAATACCATTTACTATATCTCTTCTGAACCCTTTTTGTTCTAAAAAGAAGACTCGCTCTAGTCATTAACCTTGCTGAAACTAAGATGTTACCAACTAGGGTCAACCGAGTAACTAACTCGCATTGCTTAACATGGATATTTTCATAACATCTAACTCACAACACAGACACAAAAGTGATTGTCTCTGGATCACCAACCTGTCAACTCTTTCTCTTGATTCAGACTAATCTTAGTACTAGAACTTTCAAATAAACAGTTCTCTTAATAGCTTATAACTCAACTATCATGGTTTGAACATTTTGATGAGCATATCTTTATATTATGCTCCCTACTCATGTACACACAGAATTTTATTCTCTTTACTGATTCATGCGTGAATATACACAGAACTTGAATCATATCTCAATACCTTCATCTATTCTTTTCTCCATACTGAGAACATATTTTAAGCACACTCTCATCTGAGTTTCTCTTGCTATGCCAATCTAGAACCTTTACGATCGTCATATCTCACGATAGCAGGGACGTCTCGATCGAATTCGTTAACTCTATTCGGCTTACCCAAAAACCCATCACACAACGTGAAACTTGTGATTTCACCTCTTATACACGAATCATCACCAATTTCCTCCTCAAGGTACCCAATTAAGGTCACGAGGAGGTAAAGGAAATGTCAATTTCAATTAACTAAATCGACAACCATTTTGTCTGATTTTTACTATCAGTCACTATTCTCACACAATCACAGGTTATGAAAAGAACAATTGCATCAGCCCTGAAAGGCAACAGATATTTACACAAAATAATCAAGGAGATTATTATAATCCCTTCATGGCATCAACTAACCATGCACCACTACAGGCTTCGAGCCAACTTACTCATACTTGCCATTTATTTAGCACATATCATGCCACACATCATACTAGTTTCTTCGTGATTTATTCACGAATATCTGCATTCACTTCATCACATGACTTTAGTACTAATCTCATTTATACTTCTAGACTCATCTATTTGTCCCATTGATCACCAGGGATAACCAAAGACGCAAATTTGTCGTCATTCATGTAGGCACGAAACCAATGCCACACCCCTAGGGTGGTCTATATGGAATCACCTCTGGGTGTCAATGCCATATCCCGGATAAGGTCTTACATGGACTTCCATATCAAATATCGTTACCATATTCTAAATATGGTCTTATACAGGATCTCAACTCGGTGCCGAGGCCATGTCCCGGTCATGGTCTTATACAGGACCTTTTCTCGTTCATATATCAATGATAAATCTTTTTACTATAGTCCACAAGGACTTCAACCTCATTTTCAAAAATAATTACTCTATATAGTAGAGTATTATGTATCAATGTGATACAAAGCATTCTCAATTATACTAACATAATTATTGCATTAATAGAATGTGAACTTACTCAACTTAACTATCATAACATTTCATCATAATCCAACAGTGGTAAGGGGGTGAGGTCGCAGCGTCCCATAACTTGACTCTCGTGACCACACACATACAATTTATCATTCATCATCAATGAAATATCATCATAGTCACACAACTCACTCCGAGTGAGTTTTCACATTTTTCATGCCACAATTGTTTCTATTACTCGTACTTTCGAACAATGACTTTACTTACTCAAGTTCCACATTAATATCTACTTGAGCATTCAACATTTGATTCTACTTCCCCTTACTATTGCTTATAAATTTAGAGAATGTCTTACGGGTTTTGAGTACGTCGTCTACCTGATTGCCATAGTCCAACTATGGTCTTACATGTCGTCACGATGCCATAACCTCGCTATGGTCTTACACAAAATCTTATATCAGTACAGACGCCATATCCCAGATATGGTCTTACACAATCTCATACTGAAGCCAGGTCCCAGACGTGGTCTCACACGGAATTACTATTTGATGCCGATGCCATATCCCAGATATGGTCTTATACGGGATCATACTTAGATGTCGATGCCATGTCCCGGACATGGTCTTATCTGAATCTTTCTTTGGTCTTGAAGCCATGTCCCAGACATGGTCTTACACTAGCACACGTATCAATGCTGATGCCATGTTCCAAGCACGGTCTTACACTGACCCTCATAATACGGTCGATGCCATGTTCCAAACATGGTCTTACACTGACCCTCATAATACGGTCGATGCCATGTTCCAAACATGGTCTTACACTGACCCTCATAATACGGTTGATGCCATGTTCCAAACATGGTCTTACACTGACCTTCATAATACGGTCGATGCCATGTTCCAAACATGGTCTTACACTGACCCTCATAATACGGTCGATGCCATGTTCCAAACATGGTCTTACACTGACCCTCATAATACGGTCGATGCCATGTTCCAAACATGGTCTTACACTGACCTTCATAATACGGTCGATGCCATGTTCCAAACATGGTCTTACACTGACCCTCATAATACGGTCGATGCCATGTTCCAAACATGGTCTTACACTGACCCTCATAATACGGTCGATGCCATGTTCCAAACATGGTCTTACACTGACCATCATAATACGGTCGATGCCATGTTCCAAACATGGTCTTCACTGACCTTCATAATACGGTCGATGCCATGTTCCAAACATGGTCTTACACTAACCTTCTCATTGCCATGGTCCAACCATGGTCTTATTCATCTTTTCATTGTTGAACGACCGTACTCATATCCTGCATTCTACTAAATCAAACTTTTCAGTTTTTAATCATGTGAACATATTTATCATAAACAACGGCATCACAAATCGCAAGTACTTACTTACTCTTACTGCTTTTTACATACATCATGGCACTTACTAGTCTCGTGCTTGTAAGGTAAACAAAGTACTTGTAACACTTGATCACATAGATCAGTATGCTTTACTATAATAAACATAATCTCAGCATCATCATTCATAACATGAATTATACTTGTTAGTCGGCCTTAACTAGCATGACATAATATCAACTTTACTACTAACTTTATTGCTATCTCATTTAAGCTTTACTTGTTCGCCCGATGAATTTCTATGAATAACCGAGGATACTGAATCTCATCTCACATAACTCGATGCCAAAGCCATATCCTAAATATGGTCTTACATGGAATCTCTCTTCTTGGTTTTGAGGCCATGTCTTGATATGGACTTATACGAAGTCTTTCTCGTGAGTTCCCTTGGGAACTTACCATTGCCATGTCTTGACATGGTCTTACTTGGTATCTTTACTCATGAACTGGTCAATGCCGAGCCTTGGCTTGGACTTACATGAAATCTCTTTCTCTTGATAGCTTTTCAATGCCAAGCTTGCCTTGGACTTACATGATAACTTGTCAATGCCAAGCTTGCCTTGGACTTACATGATAACTTGTCAATGCCAAGCTTGCCTTGGACTTACAAGATAACTTGCTTGTTTGCCGATGCCATGTCTTGACATGGTCTTATACGGACTTTCTTGTCTCATGTGGCAGATTGAGTATCCTAAGTAAGTCATTTTCAATCGGGACTTTCATATACATGCTCTTAATAACTTCTTTGTTTAATAAATCATTAAACACTTTCATGGAAATAGTGTGCATTTAGCAACATAGCAAGAAATTCAATGAAAATATCCATGAAGCTTGGAAATCATACAACTTACTGAAATTAGCTCGGTTGGGAATCATCACTGTCTTAACAAAACCATTTTGTTAGAGCCGGGAGACATCACACTATCACTATCCACATATGGCATGTATAGCTAGACTCTTACTCACGCTAGGTTAGTCCTAGAACCGACTAAACCATAGCTCTGATACCATTAAATGTAACACCCCATACCCATTTCTGAGGCTAAACCCGAATACGAGACATTACTATGCTTGAACTTCCTTAAACATATACTTACGGGCTATAAAATTTTGTTCCAAATTAAAAACTTCTCTTTCTTAGTTAAGTCATTTGTATTATGGGCCTACGAGGCCTTAAACTTGCGTTCGGAAAATTTTTACGAGTTAAAGAAAACTTTTCTTTAAAAACAGGGGCAACACGCCCGTGTATAATGAGACACGCCCGTGTGTAGACACACACGGCCATGCTCAACAACCGTGCTTAAAAACCCAAGCATTCTGCCAAATGCCCCACGGTTAAGGCACACGCCCATGCGGTTTGGGAACATGCCCGTGTGCCCTTAAGACATGCCCGTGCTTTCCACTGTGTGGTCGAACACGACTAAATCCACACGGCCTTGACATGCCCGTGGACTTAGACCGTGTACTATACCTTGACATCTTGACTTATTTCGCGCACGAGAGCACACGCCCATGTTCCAACCGTGTAACATGCACGGCCTTAACACACGGCCATGGGATTAGCCCGTGGCCTATCCTGACTTATAAAACTAAGGTGCAGGTTACGCACGGCCTAGACACATGCCCGTGTGTCTATCTGTGCGGGCACTTAGAGGCTATCTACCAAGCCTTTTCCCACCCACATTTGCATACATTCATACCTCATCACATAACTACACATAGTATCAACATTACTCTTGAATTAAAGACGTTTGATTAGAAAAGAATGAGGTCTTTATCCATACACTAGGGAGAACTAATTCCTATATAATTACAAACAACTTAGGCCATCATCTATGGCTATACACAAACAAACATAAGTTCTCTTAGGCCAACATAATTTGGCCACATCAACAATGACTTATTCAACCTTAGGTACTAGCCTTATACATGCCATAACTTAAAAAAAGACTTGATACATCATACCAAGTGTCTGCTCGATAGTGTGAAAACATCTTCGGCGGCCTCCAACCCGAGCTAGTTAATATAACCTATAAGAGATGAGAAAAGTAAAAGAGTAAGTAATAATGCTTAGTAAGCTCATCTGCATAATGCGTCAAATATTGATATACATAATTACAAAGTATCATGAAGAGTGTCTCTCATAAACTCATGGTTACTTACTCAACTATTCTTAGAACTTACTCATTCAGTCTCTTACCACATTTTTACCATGTCACAAGCCAACTGCTCATTTAATAAGCGTACATTCCTGCACTGATCACCACATGATCATATAAAACAACACATCAAACATTTTCACTAAGCCGCTCATGCTACTAATATATCGGTGGTTTCGCATTTAGCCCATCGGTTACTATTAATATGGTGATATTGAACATAGCTCACCGTTATTTTACATTCATGAATAATAATTCTCAAGTATATCTCCATTTCAAATGTTATTCCGAGAACATCCTCACATACTTCTATTCTTACTTAACTTTCTACGATGCTCGCTCGTATTCACACGATGCATTAATGAATCTATCTCATACAACTAAGGTGTATTGAATACACATAACCCACTAAGGGTTCATCGTATACTGAATTCATATCAATTCAATTCTAGCACACACACTTGTGCTTTTTTCGTGGTACAATCGTGTACTTTCTTTCTTTCAACATATACGTTGAATCACTCAAGTTATTAAATAACTCTCTCTCGAGTCTCATACACATAATGTCACATAGCATTCATACCCCAAAAGGGTCTTACTTGTATTAACATGTCGTTGCCATGTCCCTGACATGGTCTTATACGAATTCTTACATCGAGGCCATATTCCAATATGGTCTTACACGAGGCCTTAACTATCATCATATCATTCCACATACATTTCCCATTACTCTAAGTTCAATTCCATTGACATCTCATCAAGAGACATTTCATACATTCATATAGTAATATACATTCCGTACAACATTGGAATACTAAATGAGCTCATACAAAATTTCAACATTCACACATGAACTTACCTCGATGTCGAAAGAGCCGAAAATAACCTTTTTGCCTACATTTCTCTTTTCATCCGTTTTAGGTCCGAAACTCGTTTTCTTTGATCTAGAACAATGAAATTTACTCATTTAATCACTCAATGATTGTATTACAACATAATCTCTACTTAGGCAAAAATGACCATTTTGCCCCTATACTTTGGCAAAATTACGATTTTGCCCCTAGGCTCGTAAATAAATTTTCATCACATTTCCTTGTTAAAAAAGCCTAGATTAACATTTAATCCTCTTACAACTATTCTCAATTCCATCAATTTCATGCCTTAATGAACAAATTACAACTTTTGCATTTTAGTCCCATTTAGGTGTTTCATGACAACTCCTTTCACAAAAGTTGTTTCCCATCATCCTATCATTCATTTTCTTTCATAAAAACTCATCAAACAACATAAAATCTCTCATGGCAAGTCCTTAGACTTTCAACCATATTGCAAACTAGTCCCCTCTTTAGAAAGCTTAAGCTTTGGGGACTCCAAAAGTACAATTTTTATCAAGAAATATCATCAAAATCACTTACTTGTGAGGAGGAATGTTTGCTGAAATTTTTAAGCTCCATAGCCCTTATTTCTCTTCAATTTTCGGTAGAAGAAGGTTAAGGAATAGTGAAAAGATGATAACATCTTTATTCACCTTATTTTATTCATTTAAACACCTAACATCACCAAATTTTTTACCATCATTTAATGTCTTTGTCCCCTTTGACTTTATATGGCCGGCCAACACATTTAACAAGGCCAAATTGCACATTTGGGACCTCCAATTAATATTCTATGACTATTTGGTACCTCTAGCAATTAAAATAGAACTTTCGCACTTTATGCGATTTAGTCCTTTTTCACAATTTAGCTAGATTTCGCTAAAATTAAGGCACCAAAATTTCCATGCATCCTTATAAACATGTTATATCACATAACATATCATGAAAATAATTTTCTCTAATCTCGAATTAGTGATTCCGAGGTCACTGTTCTGAGTAGCCCCTAAATTGGGCTGTTACATTAAGAGGCTGTGTGATCGATTTCAGGGGTAGTTGGGAAGATTTTCTACCTTTGGCAGAGTTTGCATACAACAACAGCTATCAATCCAACATCCAGATGGCACCTTACGAGGCGTTGTATGGTCGTAAGGTCGTACTCCTATTTGTTGGACTGAGCTGGGGGAGCGACAGTTGTTGGGTCTTGAGTTGATCTCGGAGACGGAGGAAAAAGTAAAGGTAATTCAGGCACGGTTAAAGGAAACTTCGGACAGACAAAAATCGTACGCGGATCTGAAGCGTAAAGATATAGAATTTGCGGTGGGTGATCAGGTCTTTCTGAAGGTCTCACCTTGGAAGAAGATCTTTAGATTTGGGCGAAAAGGCAAGTTGAGCCCTAGGTTCATCGGACCGTACCGTGTACTGAAGCGTATTGGACCAGTGGCATATAAACTTGAGTTACCTCCGGAGTTAAGTTAGATACATAGTGTATTCCATGTCTCTATGTTAAGACATTATCGTTCGGATCCGTCTCATGTTGTACCAGTGGAGGAAGTTGAGTTAAGACCTGACTTGTCTTTTGAGGAGGAGCCGTCTGATTTTTAGATCGGACGTTAAGGTCTTGAGAAGGAAGTCGATGCAGTTAGTCAAAGTTCTATGGCGTAATCACGGATCAGAGGAGGCTACATGGGAGCCAGAGGATGCGATTCGGCAACAACATCCTCATCTCTTTTAATCAGGTAAATTTCGAGGCCGAAATTTCTTTAAGGGGGTAGAATTGTAACATCCTAAAATTTAGAATTTTATGTGTTGCATTATTTCTTGCATTAGGCTAGTTAAAAATATTAATTGAGTATGTTTAGGGGTCCTAAGAGGGCTCGGGGTTGAATTGGGCCTTAGCAAAAAATTTTGTGTTTAAGCACTTTAAGGAGAGAAGGTAGGTGGCATCAAGGCTTATGGAAATAAGTGTGCATTTTTCTAGCACAAGTGAAGCTAGAAGAGGAGTGGTGTGGCGTGGCATGTATGGGCTTGAGGGGTGGAGTTCGAATCCCACTTAGTGCAAATTTTGGGATTTTATTTTTGTATTCCTTCCCTAAGTATCGGCCAAGGTGGTATTTAAGGCAAGGAAGACTTTTTATTTATGGAAAGGTGGCTAAGGATTATGGTAAGGAGGAAGATAAGGGTTAATGAAGGAAAGAATCAAAAGAAAAAGGCAAGATAAGGGAACATGTTGGCCCTTTTCGTGGGTGATGTTTTGGAAAGATTTTTGTTGGTCAACATCCATCCTTTTGGCAAGAGTACACACGGTTTTGGGTTAAGGAATAGGGATAGCCGAAATTTTCATTAGTCTTTTGGCAAAATTTTGGTGCTTGTTAGGCCTAATTTCTTTTAACATTCCTTTGTGTTCTTTTCTCCAATTTTTTCTCTCATTGCCGAAACTCCAAAGCCAATAGTGAGTATTCTTTTTCTTATTTTCTTTCTTTGTTTTGCCGAAACCATCTAGCCATTGTGACCAAATTATTTTCGATTATTTTCCCTTTGAAAACCGAATCAAGTCAAACACTCTTTCTCCATCTTTCTTTTCTTTTTCACAAAAATTCTCCAACTCTTCTTTCTTCTTCTCTAATCCATATTCTCATAGCCAAATTTTTTTTTCTTGTTCATTTGTCCTCCATAGCCGAACCTTTCAACCCATAATCTCTCCTTCATAATTTCTTTCTCATTTGTGTGGACATCCCCTTCTTCGAACAAATCGGTAAGTAGTTTCTTGTCTCTTTTCATTTTTCTATTCTTTCTAGCCGAATAGGTGTTTACCACTATTCGGTTGTGTATCTTGTTTCTAAACCGAAATGGGGTTTCCTTCTATTCCTTCACATCTTAACATCCCCTTTTTTCGTAGTGGTCTAAGATAGTGGCCGAATATCATTCTAGCCTTAAGTCAATCGGTGGAGATCGGATCCAAAATCGTTAAGGTAAGGAGTTTCTTTATATATTACTTGATATCGTTCATTATTCGATTAGTTGGACTAAACGGATTATTATAGGGTCTAAAACGCTCGTTCTATTTCACTCGTGGATCCTTCAGATATAGTGGTAAGCCTACTCCTATCACTAAAATAACTACTTTCTCTCATAATAGTTTTCTAACCGGGATTTTTCCTATGGAGGCAAGTGGTACCGAATTGAAAGGAAAAATGATTGGAGAACTCAAAAGGAGTGGATTTGCGGTTCCTACTCCTAAGTTCAAACGAAAGGCGGTATCGGCGATTCGAGATTTTCCACCGGGTTGTGGACCATCATCCTGTGAGAATCAACAAATCGTGGTCGTTCACGATTTTGAGAGTAAGTAATTTAGATCGCTCGGTTTAGTTTTGGATTAATAAAAATCTCGTTCGTTAGATTAACCGAGTGTTATGATGTCTTAGGTGCCGAACGATCAAGGCGATTTAATACTTACCGTAATCGTGTGTAATCTCACACGTAATTACATAGATTATGATTGGTAACATGTTTGATAGTTGATTGTTATTATTATACGACTAAAGATTGTAAAATTGGCATTAAACGAGAAATTGGCATAAAGTACATTATTTTTTTAGATTTGACAAAATTGGCATTAAAGTTGTTAGAATTACGAAAATGTCCCTATGGACCGATTTACCGAAATGTCCCTATGGACCGATTTACCAAAATGCCCTGATGGGCTGAATTACTGAAATGCCCCTATGGGCCGAATTGTTAAAATGCCTTAGTGGGCCGAATTATTACAAAATGCTATAATGGGCTGATTCATTAAAAATATTCTATAGATTAATGGTTGTATTTATATGTGGATATTATATGTTATTATGCATATTGCATCTTTATATATTGCATGGGATGGGAAACTTGAATGAAGAGAAGTGTAGACCGGTGGCATTGCCACAAATTCTGATAATGGCTATGTGCCAATTTAAATATGGCTTTGTGCCATCATGATTAAGGTTGTGTGCCGATTATATTACCGTATATGATACTCTGGTGGCTTAGCCACAAAAATATTATAAATGGCGGCTTGTGTCGCAAATTGAAGAGATCGCGCGGGGTGGGTTGACTTGATCCCCACAGGAGAGATTGGTTGGTCGGGAGAGAGATTGGATGGATGGGTTGGGTTGCATACTTTGCATTTATATATATATCTTTGTTTTGTAATTGGGCTTGGCCCAAGATTATGTTATATGGGCTCGGGCCCAAGATGTTATTATGGGCTTAGGCCCAAGTTGATGCTAAATGGGTTCAGGCCAGTGGACAACAAAGAAGGGATTATACACTCGAGTTCTAGTAACTCACCCGTTTCCTTAACCCTGCGCAGTAATGCTCGATGAAGTGGACTTGGGCCATGGATGACTCGGTGGAGGCCATACTTCAAAAATGGTTTTTATTGAACTTTAGATTTCTATTTCCGTTCACTTTATTACTTTTACTATTTTGGGTTTTTATTTTGTAATAAGGCCTCTGGAATATTTTTATTTTGCTTTATGTTTTGACGTACTTATTATATTGCTTGAATTGTTTTAAATGGGGATTTTTCTAAAAATTTAAATAAAGGTTTTCCAAAATAGATTAACAAATGGATTTCATAACAAACTTTTACAAATATTTTAACTTGGAAATTTTCTCTCAAATTATCAATAATATTTTGAAAAGTCATAGTTTATAAGATCTTTAGTTCAAATTATCGACTTATCAATCAACCTTCGAGATTAGTTGTATTTTATCAAATATTTCAAATCAAACTTGTTTTTTCTTGATTATAACAAAATAATACCTATTTTAGTACGAATCAAAAGGATTTTACACGTTTTCTCATGTGACATGTCAGATCCGGTCATAGCGATGGGCCGGGTTTGGGGTGTTACACTAAAGGTTAAACAGTTGAGGAATAAGAGTATAGCCTTAGTGAAAGTGTTGTGGCAAAAACATGGGGTAGAAGAGGCTACATGGGAGCCGGAAGAAACCATGAGAAAACAGTACCCAAACCTTTTTATCGGTAAGATTTTCAGGGGGCGAAATCTCTCTAAAGGGGAGAGTTATAATGACCCAATTTTGGGGCTAGTCGGAACAGTGGTTTCAGAACCACTAAACTGAGGCCAGAGAAATTATTTTTAATATTATTTTACGTGTCATAACATGATTATATGAGTGCATGAAAATTTTGGTGAATTAATTTTAGTAATTGCATACTTAATTGCGAAAAAGGACTAAATCGCATAAAGTGCAAAAGTTCTATTTTACAAGCTATAGGTGCTAAATAGCTATAGAACCTTAAATTGAAGGTCCTTAATGTGCAATTAGACCTTTCTAATGTTGATAGCCAGCCATAGGGACAAAGATGAGACATGGTCAATGGTTAGGTGTAGTTTGGTAACTTAATTGAATAAAATAAAATAAAGAGAAGAAAAGATATCATCTTTTCCATCTTCTTCTTCTCTCCACCGATTTTTTACACCAGAATATGGGTTTGGAAGCTTGAAATTTTCAGCAACTCATCCTCCTTATAAGTAAGTGATTTTGGTGGTCTTTCTTGATAATTTTTGTACTTTTGGAACCCCTAAAGCTTAAGCTAACTAATGATGGGACTATTTTGCAAAATGGTTGAGAGTTTAGGGTTTTTCCATGTGAGTATTTATGTTTATTTCTGAAATTTTATGGAAGAGAATGAATCTTAGTTGTTAAATAAACAACTTCTATGAATGGAGTTTCCATGAAAACACCTAAAAGGACTTTTTGTAAAGGTGTAAAATAGGTGGTAAATGTGTGAAATAATTGAAATTATGAGTTTCTATAAGAGGGAATATGAATCGGCTAGGCTTGGGTGTGTGAAAAATGAACACATTTCACTTTACGAGCCTAGAGGCAAAATAGTAATTTTGCAAAAGTCTAGGGGCAAAATGGTAATTTTGCCAAAATAGGAATTTTAGAGTGATTTGAATAATGTGATAATTTAATAAGCTAAATATTTCATTATAGATCAAGAAGAGCGTGGAATCAACCTTGACCGAGGAAAAGGCAAGGTTTCGGACAAAATCGCAAATTGACATATTTTGTACCGAGGTAAGTTTATATGTAAATGATACATTCTTTTTACTTATGATTTTACATATAAATGTATTATGTGAGATGTGGATAAATATTGTTGATAATTATTAATTGATAGAAAGTGAGGAAATTATGAATGAATACTGTAATTATTGTTAATGGTGGGCTATATGCGATACCACCGTAATTATTGCTATTGGTGGGCTATGTGCCATACCACCGTAATTATTGTTATTGGTGGGCTGTGTGCGATACCACCATATTTACTATTATTGGTGGGCTGTGTGCAATACCACCTTGTCATTTATTAGTGGTGGGCTGTGTGAGAAACCACCTTATATTTGATATTATCTTGAATGTGTTTATAGAGAAACTTTGGATTAAATGAGATTACGTGGGACTGTGTGATAATGAGTGCAGGGTATAAGTGCATGTAAAGGTGAGCAATGTGTATGTTTTGTATTTTAATGTTGTAAGATTTGGAAAATGGGTAAGTACAATTGAAATGATCTAAATCATTCTTGATTGGAATGTAGTGTTCTTGATTGATAAGTATGTGGTATGATGTTTATTGTTTACATATAGACTTACTAAGCTTAAAGCTTACTCCCTTTTCTTTTCCCTTTGTTTTATAGTATCGACAAGCCAGCTCGGGGAACGGAGACCATCGGAGGATCACTCACACTATCTACACATTTTGATATAGTTGGATTTAGCATTTTGAGTATGGCATGTATAGGGACTTAGTCTTTGATTGAGTGTCATATTGTTTTGGCCAAATGTGTTGGCTTATTTGAAGATGAATTATTTTGTATACGGCCATAGTTGATGGCTCTTTCTTATTAATCTATGAAATGATGAGGTTATTCTTGAATGTGCAAGTTGCATGGTTGATTAATTGGTTTTATTATGCATGAATGAGTTGGTGGTTTGACGTGGCTTATGTTGGTACAAGTAGGGGTGGCAGAAAAGGCTTGGCAAACAGCCTTGTCCTTGTCTACACGAGTAGACACACGGGCGTGTGTCTAGGCCGTGTGTGACACACGGTCTTCCCTATGGGCGTGTGGTTTGGCCGTGTGTCCCCCTGCATCTTAAGTTGGCAAAACAGAATACCCAGTAGTAACCACACGGGCTGAGACACGGCCGTGTGTCTCGATCATGTGGAAAACACGGCCATGGACATGGGCGTTTGCCCAGGCCGTGTGAAGTCTGCACTTGAATTTAGGAATTTAGTTTGCCACACAGTCTAAGGACATGGGCGTGTGCCTTAGCCGTGTGACCTTTTGGAGACAATGACGCCATAAATAGAATGTCAAGGTTTTCACACACAGGATAAGACACGGGCGTGTCATGGCCGTGTGAGGGACACGGGCCAAAGACGCGGGCGTGCCATGGCCGTGTGAGGGGCACGGGCCGTAGAAATAGGCATGTGCCAAGCCGTGTGAAAAGCCCTGTAGGTTCGAAATTGAGAAATAAATCCACACGGGCTAGGAATATGGGCGTGTGTGATAACACGGCCTGCCCACACGGGCGTGTTCCTTTCGACACGGGCGTGTGGCCCTGTTTTGAGTAAAAATTTTCTTAGTGCTTGTAAGAATCTGGATTAGTTCTGAACTACTCCTATGTATGTTTTGGGCCTCGTAGGCTTGTTTAAGGGATGATATGAAGGTTTATGAAAAGTTTTAAATTTGAGCGGAAAGTCATGTTTCTTTTTGTATGATTGCTTGCGTATAAGTCTGGTAACGCCTCGTACCCTATTCCAGCGTCGAATACGGGTAAGGGGTGTTACAAGTTTATTTGTGTTATTTATAATATTCGTGATATTATTAGTATTTTCGTAATACTATTAATGATATTCTATATTTTATTTTTTATTAGAAACGAAAAGTTTAATTAGAATAGAAAAGTATAATAAAAGTTTTAAAAAATAAAAAAAAATGTTGCATTCAGACAATCATACAATATGGATTAGTTTGAATTCTTATTGAGGCCTTTTCTTCTTAAATTATCTATTTATTTCATATAACATATGGAAGGAAATTGATTTCATGTAGAAAGTATAGATAGATTACTATGTATCGATTGAACCAATGACTATTCATGATTCCATAATTGAAGAAATGCTCTAAACTAGAGGAATGTTATGGTAAAACTTCGTTTGAAATGATGTGGTAGAAAGCAACGTTCCTTCCGTAAACTAGCTTATAAGGCAACATCCCCTTTAATGCCCTTAACCCGTACCCGTCGTTGGAATAGGATTTCGGAGCATTACAGGAGTTTACAGAATAATTACAGATAAGTCGTGTCAAAATATTATTCATATCTGAAAACAACCATAATGTCCCTTGAATGGACCCTCGAGGCCCAATATGAATAGTAGAAACAAATCAGGACTAATTCAGAGTCACTAAGAATTTTTCGCGAAATTTTAAAATTTTTCTTAAGTGCAGGGCTCACACACCCGTGTGGTTTAGGGACACGCCCGTGTGACTCTTAGACATGCCCGTGCTATAGGCCATGTCTTACCCCGTGTAACTCTCTGACTTGTGTCACACGGTCTGCCACACACCCGTGTGCTAGGCCGTGTGATTAATTTATTTTTCATAAAATAGGTGCAGTTTTCACACGACCGAGATACACGCCCGTGTTCGAGGCCGCGTCTCTCACACGGCTGAGACACACGCCCGTGTCTCTGCCCGTGTGCTCAATTTTGAGCATTCTGTTTCTAAATTTTAAGATGCAGGGGACACACGGCCAGACCACATGCCCATGTACCAGGCCGTGTTTCACTCATGGCCTAGACACACGCCTGTGTGTCTACCCATGTGGACAAAATAAAGCCATTTCCTATCTTCATTTTCTCACCCAATTTACCAATGACCTACAACAAAGTTTGAAATTCATATACCAACCAATTCAAGCATTAATACCAAGACAATTCTATCATCTAACATAATATAACATTACATATAATCATACCTATAATATTACCATTTGTAAACATACCTATTTAATAAATCTCAAACAAACTATATAATTACTTATGTTATTAAAATGATATAACGTCATTAGACAAATACCAAAACATGATCAATACTAGCCATTCCAATGGCTAAATTACAAACATTCACTTACAATCCATCATATGACCAAGTTAGCCTATATATGCCATTATACCAAAATAAGTCTACCATATATACCAAAATCAACAGGTGGATTGTGTGATGATTATATGACCAATCTCCAACCCTCGCGAGCTTCCGAGCACTATAAAACAAGGAAAATAAAACCTAGTAAGCATCCTTATGCTTAATAAGTTCGTATAACAATAATTAAACTTATCAAATCCGTTTATTTCTACTTTTTTATACATTAACATGTTTTCCATAAATATAGCTAAATACCTATTCACATGCATTCAACCAAACAAGTTAGTCATATAATTCACATATATACCAAATAAGCATAGATGAGCTCATGATGCCACATTTCCTTAACATTTCATAAATATTAATCCTTTGATCCATTAATTTCCCATATCAATAGTTTTATCCGTTAAATTATTGAATTATCGATGGATATTCAATTAGTACACACAAAGTGTACAAATAATTAACCCGTCAATTCATATTCTGAGGTACCCCCTTAGGGCACTTATTCAAAAAGCACACTCTCGATCCACATATCATACAGCAGGATTACCAGTCTAGGCTAAATCCTATCTGTAACATATGCTCTAAGAGTTTTGTCAGGATTACCAGTCCAGGCTAAATCCAGTCTATTCCATATGCGAGAAAACTTATATCAGGATTACCCGTCCGGGCTAAATCCTTCCAATAATGAGGTCAATAGGATTACTCGTCCGAGCTAAATTCATTCTGCAACAAATGCATGACCTCATTTCACAAGGGAAATCACCTTTATCCATCATAATCCAATATTTACACGAAATTTAATCCTTTTCATATGTTTCTGAGCATATGTCCTTTTCTTACATTCATATCATTCATAATGTATACATGCATTATTGTTCCACATTCAATCTAATACAACATTCTATTCAACATATTTATATGATGTACAATTAAGTTACACGAACTTACCTCGACGATAGTTTGTACTTGGAAACCTACAAATCCGAAATTTTTTCTTTTCCTCGATCTAACTCTTTGTTTGATCTTTTCAGATCTATATAAATGAATTTAACATCAATTTATCACATTCCATATTCTATTGAACCCAGTTTACATTTTAGGCAAAATTACCATCTTACCCTCATACTTTTTATAATTGACAATTTAGTCCCTAAGCTCAGAAAATGAAATTCATGCAATTTAATCCTTATTTCTAGCCTAGAAGAATTTCATATGTCACAATAACAGCTCATAAATTTCACAAAAATTATAATTTTACCATGGGTTTTACCATTTTTCAATTTAGTCCTTAAATAAATTTTCATCAAAAATTCACTTTGTAAAAGTTGTTTATCTATCAACAACCTTTCATTTTCTATCATAAATTTCACAATTTCAACATAATCATCCATGACACAATTTCCATGCCTTGTTAACTTTTCATATTAATCCCCTAAATAGATAGTTTAAGCTATCCCGATTCCAAAAATATAAAAATTACTAAAAACGGGACTTGATTACTTACCCAATTAAACTTGATTAGTTTCCTTCCTCTCTCCTAGGGTTTCCATGGAAATATTTGGGAAAGATCATATGAAAATAAGATGATATTCTATTTAATTAATTATCATCTCTTTTCTTTCAATTAAGTCCTTGCCCTTTTTCAATTTTTCCATGGATGATTCACAAAAAATATCTACATACTTTTCTTTAACGGTCTAATTTAAGTTTTGAATTCCATAGCTATTCAATCCTTATAGCTGCTGAAATTCAACTTTTCTATTTTATGCAATTTGGTCCTTTTCACAATTAAACACATAATCGGTAAAATTTTCCTATCAGTATTTTCATATAACCTTCCTATCATACCACTAATCATGTAATAATTTTAAAATAATTTATCTTTTTAGCTTGAATTTGTGGTCACGAAACCACTGTTCTGATTTCACTAAAATTGGGCTGTTACATCCCTAGTGGAGTTTTTTATGCAGTTTGGTAAGCCCATAATGCATCGTATAGTCGTGTACTCCAATCTCTTCTATTTGGGTTCACCGTCTTTTTGATTATTTGCTTTAACTCTCAATTTGAAACCTCTGCCTGTCCATTAGCTAGTGGGTGGTATGTAGTGATAATTCTACATTTCACACTATACATGGCTAAAGCTACCTCTAATTGTTTGCTATAGAAGTGAGATCCTTAGTCACTGATAAGCGCTCTTGGTGTTCCAAATCGTGCGAATATGTTCTTTTGTAAAAATTGGACTATTGCTTTACTATTATTGTTCGGCAATGCAATTGCTTCTACCCATTTTGAAACATAATCCACAGCTAGAAGGGAGTACTGATTTCCAAACGAACTGGGAAAGGGCCCTATAAACTCTATACCCCAAATGTTGAAGATTTCTACATCCAAAATTCCATGTTGCGGCATTTCATCCCTTCTTGAAATGTTCCTCGTTCGTTGACATCTATCGCGGTGTTGTGCAAACTCGTAAGAGCCTTTTATCATGGTGGGCCAATATAATCCTGATTGTAAGACTTTTTGTGCTATTCTCTTCCCCCTGAAATGACCACCATATGGAGACGTATGACATCCCATCAGAATATCTTCTATCTCTTCTCTAGCTATAGATCTTTTGATTACTTGATCTGAACATTGTCGGTGTAACATCCAATCTTGGTGGGTCCTAAATTTGGCGAGTAGCCACAATAAACCTGTATGGCGTAGTCTTGCTTGCCCGACTGATGCTTCTGACGTATATGTTGGGCGTATAGTTAAAAGTAAAGTACCAAGTAAGAGTTGTTATATGGATAAAAAGGGATGCAAGAAGAAGCGATTTTAGAAAGAATATCAAAGGACCTTAGATAGTGGTTACCATCAAGGAATAATATATCAAGTTTACCTAGTTACGGTGCTAGTTAATTTCCAACGAAATGATTAGGAATGAATGAATGGATGAAATAAACATTAAAATATGGGTCATTGTGTACGTTTTTCGTACAACATTAAACCATTTATAGGACAAGTAAACGGGGATTTTGACACGTGTGTGTTGTCCTACTAAGACAATATGAGGTAAATTATTTATAGGACAAGTAAAAGAGGATTTTGACATGTGTGTGTGGTTCTATTGAGAGAATATGGGCTCTATAAAATATCTTGATTTAGGATAAGTAAAAGAAGATTTTCCCCTTCTCTCTTCCATTCTAATACTAGGGTTTATTTGCCTTAGAAACGAGGATAGATCCTCTTAGCTGAAAGGAAATCAAGGAATTAGAGTTCAAGAAGAAAGTTATTTTACATCTTGGGTAAGTATTGTGATTATACATGTTAATTTCTGAAGGATAAGTCTATTATGAGTATAAACAATGGGATGATTAAGTAATGCTTCATGTTGGGAAATCATTGGATCTGGAAAGATGATAAGGATAACTTGAATTAGTTTTAATGATATTCCCTGTCTTGCAAGTAGTGGTTACTGCAATTTCTTGTTGGTTATGGAGCTCAAGCTGCTGATCATGGATGTCAGGCGAGTCCCTAAGCCAATTCATGTAAGTGTGCTATTTGTGTTGGATATTTCTATAGAAATTTAATAAACTATGTGATTAATAACAAAAAGAGTTTAGCATGAATATTGGATGAGCCTCATATGCATAGTTTATATGAAATTTGATGAGCTAAATAAGTGATAAGAATTTTCTAGATTAGAAATATGATTATATGAAAAATCTTGAATGTGTGATATAAGATGTATGTTGGTTTAATGCCAAAGCATGAAAAGTTAGTCAATTGAGTCCGTGTCTATCTCCACAGAGTCATCAAAAGGGGTCTATTAGGACTTTAAACACGATCTCTGAAAGGACAAGTCCATGGGCCATGGCAACATATCGTGTAAGACCATAGCTAGGCTATGACATTATATGGAAAGAATTGAAGGAAGGTTATTACCTTGTGTGGTTCCCTACTTGTCTCGTAACGATGATAGGCAAACCTCACATAGCGTGAGTTAGGAAAATCCATATCGTAAACACGTGAGGAAAGGACAAGCCTTCGTGGCAACGATATGTAAGAAATGCCTTAGTGGCGTGCTCTTATGATCCGCCATGGTGGTGAAATCTTGAAAGAAGTAGACCTTGTGGCAAGTATAAAGAAAAATGGCCTTTGTGGCGTATCATGAAAAAAAAAGCCTTAGTGGCACTTGACCACCTCCGGACATACTAACACCCATAGTGTGAATACTGCAACTAAAGATAAAGAATTGAGGCAGTGTCCGCAAGTATATGGGTCATTGTAACACCCCTAACCCGTATCCATCGCTGGACGAGGGTTAATAGGCATTACCAGACATATCGGAACATATTACAACCATTTCATTAACATCAAACATTCACAAACATTTCATAATAAAATATACACATAGAGTCCCTTTTGAAGGTCTATGAGACCTTAAACATACATTGGGAAGGGGTCTGGATTAAACCGAACACATACAAATTTTTTCAAAATTTAAACATTTTTCAAAGTTACAGAGGTCACACGCCCATGTGGTCCGGCCGTGTGCCTAACACGGCCACAAGGCATGCCCAAGTCTAAGACCATGTGAAAAGGGGCATACATTTTGACTTGCACCATATGGCCGAAGACACGCCCGTGTGCTTGGCCCGAGTGCAACACTGACTTGATTCACACGACTTGCCACACGCCCGAGTGTCTAGCCCGTGTGCAAGTCTGACTTGCTTCAAATTACAACCTTAAGAGACACGGTTGAGACACACGCCCGTGTGCTCAGCTGTGTGGGCAAATATAGGCCATTTGCAAGACCAATTTGCCACCCAAAATTTGGGTCATACCTACAAGCATCATAGAAGCCTTAATTCATGTCTCAAAGGCAACTAAAAACATACCAAATCATGCACAATTTGACTCTTAACAACATCATTCATTTCTATATACAACTCCAACTCAAACATACCAATTCAAAGCACCAATTTTACATCAAAATCATGTGATTCATACATCATTTAAATCCATATTAATTCATAGCATTTCTCATCCTATCAATTTTCCAAATTAACTATAAAACTTACCGAAATTGACCATTTCGTTTGGCCATTCATGAGCATATCAAAACATACCAACCTTTGCATCATATAGCATGGACTAAACTCATCCATAAGCACATTCATTAACAAGCCATATCACATGGCTATATTTACACATCTCAAAACATAATTAAAGTTCTCTAGCCTATACATGCCATGCTTAAATATGTACACTTTCAAAAGGTACCAAATTATAGTTTGGTAGAGTGGTGATGATCCTCGACAATCCCCAAGCTTCCAGTAGCTTTGATGATCTATAAAACAATGAACAAACACACACAGAGTAAGCTTTCATAGCTTAGTAAGTCATAAACAAATAATAATAAAATAAACATTCGCATTAAATCAACTAGCCAAATCAAACAAACCTTAACCAAATGTACATTTATTATACTTGCAAACTCAAACATTATCACATATACAATAGCATTATAACATCAATGGCCGAATGCACATATACTCATAAGCACATATAAATTTCTCTTTTACCATGTCTAATTCATATATTCATCTCAAACATATAATTACCTTACTTTCATATTCATATAACATAGCACGTACCTGAACCTTTTAGTTCGTTTTCGTATTCGATCTTAACTCGATAATGCCCATTGAACCATTCGGAATCTATAAGGATACTCGGATAGTCGGAAATCTCGTACAATGCTGACGTCCCAAACGTGGTCTTACATGTAATCACATATCGATGCCACTGTCCCAGACAGGGTCTTACACAAATCATATACGATGCCAATATCCCAGACATGGTCTTACACGTAAACACAAGTCGATGCCAACGTCCTAGACGTGGTCTTACACAAAAACACATATCGGAATCCTATGTCATGACATATGTATCCTAACTATTCCTAAGGTTCGTACGCGGCTTTCGGACGTCGTAACACAATCGTTTCAAGCTCGTAGACAATTCTTCCACACTTTTACCAATTTGGATTTCATATATATATATATATATACAATCAAATTTAATGACATTTATTTACTTATGAACTTACCTCGGACGGAGATGAACGAACCGAGACGACTAGTCGACAACTTTAGATTTCCCCCGATCCAATTCCGATTTCCTCTTTTCTTGATCTAAATTAATACAAAATTAACTTGTTTATCATAAATTCATTAAAATTCATCCAAAAACACATCAATGGGCAAATTAAACTTTTGCCCCTAACATTTCACATTTTTCACAATTTAGTCCCTATTTCACAAAATACAAAAATATTCAAAATTTCACCACACCCAGGCTTGGCCGAATTTTACTAAGGTCCCTAGCAGCCCATTTATTTTATTTATTTTACATTTTGACCCCTCAATTTACAAAATTCACAATTTAGTCCTAATTAAACATTTTTACCAAAATTCACTTAGTAAATCTTGATAATCTAACAACATATATTTATTTTCCATCATTAAAAAACAAAAATAACAAACTCTCTTCAATGGCAAATCACAAAATACACAACCAATTCAAAAATTCAAGCATGGGCTAGCTAGTATTCAAAGCAACGATCTCAAAAACATAAAAATTATCAAAAACCGAGCAAAAACGAACCTTGAATTTAGCTTGGACCTAGGCCGAATGTAACTTGATTATTTATTTATTTTTCCTTTGGTAATTTCGGTCATGAAAGATGAACACATGCATGGCCATTTGTTTTTGTTTTATTTAATACATATTAATATATCAATTACCATTTTAACCTTTTTAATTAACATATAAAACATATATATATAAGGCCATTAATGGTCATTATCATCCACTTACCTATATAGTGGCTAAATTTCATTTTAAGGACTTATCAATTAATAAACCATAGCAAATTAGTACTTTAACAAATAGAAAGCCACTTTTGTATTTTACGCGATTAACTCCTTTTATTAAAATCAAGCACAAAAACGCTAAAATTAAATCACGAAAATTTCACAGATATTAATTCACACATTATAAACATAGAAAATAATATTTAAATATTTTTTTGACTCGGGTTTGTGGTCCCGAAACCACTATTCCGACTAGGGTCTAAACTGGATTGTTACAACTCTCCCCCCTTAGGGATTTTCGTCCCCGAAAATCTTACTGGCGAATAGGTTTGGGTAACGTTCTCTCATAGCATCTTCTGGCTCCCACGTAGCTTCTTCAACTCTGTGTCGATGGCATAAGACTTTTACTAAAGAAGTTTTCTTATTTCTCAATTCTTTCACTTCGCGATCTAAAATCCAGTTCGGTTCTTCCTTGTATGTCATATCGGATCGAATCTCAATCTCAGACGGGGAAATTGCATGCGATGGGTCGGATCGATATTGTCGAAGCATCGAAACATGAAATACATTATGAATCTTTTCTAACTCAGGTGGCAACAACAATTTGTAAGCAACCGGCCCGATACGCTCTATAATCTTATACAGCCCAATGAATCTCGGACTCAATTTGCCTTTACGACCAAATTGGAGTATTTTCTTCCATGGTAAGACTTTTAAAAACACTTTGTCCCCGATCTGAAACTCAATATCTTTACGTTTCAAGTCTGCGTACGACTTCTAACGATCTGACGCGGCTTTCAAACTATCGCGAATCACTTTCACTTTCTATTTAGACTCTTTGATCAAATCGACCCCGTGTATCTTATTCTCACTGAGCTCAGTCCAATACAATGGTGTTCAATATTTGCGACCGTACAAAGCCTCATAAGGTGCCATTTTGATACTCAATTGAAAGTTATTATTATACGCAAATTCAATTACTGGCAGGTATCGTTCCTACGTACCTTCAAACTCAAGAATGCAACATCTCAACATATCCTCGAGTATCTGAATAATTCGTTCGGACTGACCATCTGACTGCAGATGGAATGCAGTGCTAAAATGTAATTTTGTACCTAATGCATCTTGTAGTTTCTTCCAAAACCGCGATGTGAATCTCGGATCTCTATCCGAAACAATAGAAATAGGTACTCCGTGCAATTTCACAATCTGAGAAATGTATAACTCATCAAGCTTATCAAGTGAATAAGCCGTGCGAACCGGAATGAAATGAGCCGATTTAGTCAATCTATCCACAGCAACCCAGATTGCATCTTTCTTACTCGATGTCAAAGGTAAACCCGATACAAAATCCATCGTGACTTTGTCCCATTTCCATTCGGGTATCATAATCGGCTATAGTAACCCAGAAGGTACCTGATGCTCAGCTTTGACTTGCTGACAAACCAAACATCTCGAAACAAAGTCAGAGATATCTCGTTTCATACCAGGCCACCAATAAAATTGTTTTAAATCATTATACATTTTCGTACTACCCGGGTGAACAGATAACCGACTACTATGAGCTTCATTCAAAATCATCTGAATTAACTCTGAATTTCTCGAAACACACATTCGGTCTTTGAACCTCAAACAACCTTCAGTATCAACTCGGAACTCTGAATCAGTATTCGCATCACATTGAGCCTGTTTTTCTATAAATTCGTTATCAATTTTCTGAGCCTTACAAATCTGCTGAATAAATAACGGTTTCGCTTTCATCTCAGCTACTATCGAACTGTCATCGGATAGGGCCAACTGAGTATTCATCGTACGAAGGGTAAACAACGATTTCCGACTCAAAGCATCAGCAACTACATTGGCTTTCCTCAGATGGTAGTCAATTATAAGCTCTTAATCTTTTAACAATTCTAACCATCTTCGCTGCCGTAAATTTAGATCTTTCTGAGTCATCAAATATTTTAAGCTTTTGTGATCAGAATAGACGTGACATTTCTCACCGAACAGATAGTGGCGCCAAATTTTCAACGCAAACACAATAGCTGCCAATTCCAGATCGTGTGTCGGATAGTTCTTTTCATGTGGCTTTAACTGTCTTGAGGCATAAGCTATAACTTTGCCTTCCTGCATCAAAACACAGCCTAGACCGTTCAATGATGCATCACTATAGATAACAAATTCTTTACCCGATTCTGGCTAAACTAACACTGGAGATTCGGTCAACAAAGCTTTTAACTGATCGAAACTTTTCTGGCACTTTTCTGACCACTCAAACTTAACATCTTTCTGAAGTAGTCGCGTCATCAGGGTTGCAATCATTGAGAACCCTTTTACGAACCATCTATAGTAACCAGCTAGTCCCAGAAAACTTCAGACTTCGGATACATTTCTAGGAGGCTTTCAATCTAGTATAGCCAAAATCTTGTTCGAATCAACCCGAATACCCGATGCTAATACAACATGTCCCAGAAAACTGACTTCTCGTAACTAGAACTCACATTTACTGAACTTTGCATACAACTGCTTGTCTCGCAAAGTCTGTAACACTAATCTCAAATGTTCAGCATGCTCAGATTCATCACGGGAATAGATCAATATGTCATCTATGAACACGACCACAAATCGATCCAAATACTATCTGAAAACCCGATTAATTAGATCCATAAAAATAGCAGGGGCATTAGTAAGTCCGAAAGGCATAACCAGAAACTCATAATGTTCGTACCTCGTTCGGAAAGCAGTTTTTAGCATACCAGAATCTTTAACTCACAGCTGATAGTAACCCGATCTCAGATCTATCTTAGAAAACACAGTAGCCCCTTTCAACTTATCGAACAAGTCGTCAATCCGTGGCAAGGGATATTTATTCTTTATAGTCACCTTATTGAGTTGACGGTAATCGATGCACATTCTCATAGTTCCGTCTTTCTTTTTCACAAACAAAATTGGTGCACCCCAAGGAGAAAAACTTGATCGTGCGAAACCTCTATCCGTCAATTCTTCCAACTGAGCTTTCAATTCTTTTAATTCAGTCGGTGCCATTCTATACGGAGCTATCAAAATCGAAGTCGTCCCTGGCACTAACTCAATACCAAACTCTACTTCTCGAATCGACGGCAAACCCGGCAATTCTTCAGGAAATACATCCGGATACTCACACACGACTGGTATTATTTCAATCTTATTTTTGGTTACTTTAGAATCGATCACATAAGTAAAGTAAGCTTCACAACCCTTTCTCACATATTTTCGAGCTGACATCGAAGAAATCACTGTTGGTAAACCATTCAAATCATTAGACTCAATCCGAATAATCTCATCATTCTGACATCGCAAATCAATAGTCTTCCGTTTGCAGTTCACAATAGCATCATGCAATGTTAACCAATCCATACCCAGAATTATATGAAACTCATCGAATGGCAACAACATCAAATCAGCCAGAAAACATGAATCTTGAATCATCAACGGGCAACCCTTACATACTTTATCAACCAAAACACACCGGCCTAAGGGGTTCGATACTCTAATCACAAACTCAGTAGACTCTACAGGAAAAGTCTTACTGGATACTAAAGTCTCACATACATAAGAATGATTCGAACCAGGATCAATCAATGGAACAACACTAGTATCATAGAGAGTGAAAGTACTAGTAATAATATCTGGGGATGAAACTTCTTCACGAGCGCGAATAGCATAAGCTCTGGCAGGTGCGCGAGCCTCAGATCTAACGGTGTGTCTTTAGTTCCTTTCTCGATTGCTACTCACATTACCCGTGTTTACGGGTGGTCTACCTCGGTGACATGTTACTCGGTCTCGTGATTCTCATCTCGTGTTTTGCTCAGCTAACTCAGGGCATTCACGGATGAAATGATCTAATGATCCACATTTGAAACAGGCTCGATCATTCAATCTACAACCGTCGGGATGTCGTTTAACACAATATTTGCACTCCGGTTGATTTGGTCTGACGTTACAACACTAGCTACTAAGGTAGCTTTCGAACTCATAGGTAGTCTGTCCCGATCACATCTAGAATAACCTACAGTAGCCTTTGATCGGCTAAAATCATCCCTGAATTTCTTCGATGCTGACTGAAATGTCTTACTCGATGATCTCTTACGGAAATCTCTAGCTTCAAAATCAGCTTTTCTTTTCTCTTTCCTGAGCTCTTCAGCTCAGAATGCTCGCTCAACAAGTACAACGAACTCTTTTATTTCAAGAATCCCAACGAGCACTTTAATATCTTTATTCAGCCCGTCTTCGAATCTTTTACACATAATTGCTTCTGTTGAAACACACTCTCGGGCATATCTGCTAAGTCTCACAAATTCCCGCTCATATTCTGTTACGGTCATATGACCCTGTTTTAACTCAAGGAATTCTTTGCGCTTTTGATCGATGAATATCTGACTGATGTATTTCTTACGAAATTCAGTCCGAAAGAACTCCCAGGTAACCCATTCTTTTGGAACCACCGAAACCAATGTATTCCACCAGTGATACACAGAATCTCAAAGCAATGATACAGCACATTTAATACACTCGTCAGGGGTACAGGATAGTTCATCAAACACACGGATCGTATTATCAAGCCAGAATTCAGCTCGCTCAGCATCATCATCAACAGTGGCTCTGAATTCTTCAGCCCCGTGTTTTCTAATTTTATCAACCGATGGCTTATTCATTCGCACAGGATCAGTAACTTGTTGCATAACAGGTATTTGAGTAGGAATCGGTGGGGGAGAAGGTTGTGGAATAGCCGGATTCATCCGGATATACTGAGTAAACCATTCATTCATCATTTGGTAAAAGGCTTGTTTAGCCTCTCCCTCTTGGTTACTTGAAGTCGGCCGAGATTCAGCCGGCGTTGTCGCTTGAGTGGGAGCAGGCGCTATACTTTCTAATCATCAGCTACGGCTCGATCGAGATCCATTTACTATACGAAAGCACATTTCAATTGCCAGGAATCATCACACACAAAAAGATTCCTTTTGCACTACTGTTTCTTTCCTTTCTTACAGGTAGAAGAGGGAGAACAGGCGACGAGGCGCGTTGATGGTGGCGTGACTCGCGGACTGAGGCGCGATCGAAGGCTGGTGGCTGCGCGAGAAAGACGTGATCGAAGGCCGGACAAGTATTGCGGCGCGACGATTGGGGTGCTTGCTGCGGCGCCTAGGGTTTCCCAGAAACCCTAGGTCTCTGAGACTCGTTTGGTTTTTGGGCCTTTTGGGCCGTACGACTTTGGGTTTTGGGTAGTTAGGGTATTGGGTTAGGTTTGAGTGTGGGTTGCTGAGTATTGGGCTAGTCGGGTAATGGGTCTATTTGGGGTATTGGGACTGGATCTGTTTGGGGTAGGCAGCTTAGGTGTTAGGCTTAAATTTTTAATATTTGGGCCATTAATTTGGGCTCTGTAAAAGGACACTGGACATTATATTTATTTTTTTGTTTTGGTTCTATTTTGGTTTATCTCATCCCAGGAAAATTGGGCCTATAACACCCCTTTTTGAGGTGTTGCCTCAAAAGACCCGTATATCGTTTGCACGGTGTTGCCACGAAGGACTTATATACCATTTACATGGTGTCACCCTAAATGACCTATATGCCATTTACACAGTGTTACCCCGAAGGGCCAGTCGACAACCGTCATCATGGTACCGCTCCAGAGAGTCGATAGACCATCGTGACATTGTCACTCTAACGAGTGATATGCGAATTGTCCAAAGTATACACGTCGAATCAAATAATAAAGTGATAAGTGAGATCGTCTCCACAAGGATTAGAACGGTATAATTTGGTTGAGTTATTATAATGAAGTATGATTAATGTTATGACGAAAATAATGATAAGAATGTAGTGGTAATTTGAAGGAATAATGATGTGTGCAATATGTGTAACTGATAAATAATGAAAATGCTATGACAGGACAAGAGTAAGAATGCAACGACAATTTTGAGAATAATTACGTGAATATTATGCAAACGAACAAGTAAACAACTAAAAATGCTATGGTGAAGATACTATGACAAATGATAGAGGGTCTACGATGTTGATTTGGAAGGTTGGGATTACTAAGAATCTACTCTTACTGACAGTATGCCTCGGCAAAACCATACTCAATCTACTGCTCAGAAGAGCTCTAAAATGGTCTGCTTCTTTCGAGAAGAAGACCTCAAGTTACCTTACCTTAAGCGATAAAATTCTATAGGCCTTTAGCACGGTACCATGCACTATTTTTTTCTTTCTGTATGAACGTTGCTATATGTCTAGAGGCTGCTACAATTATTCGGTCGAAAACTTGCTCATATCATTCAATTTCAATCTCATTAACCTAACCTTGTCAAAATTAGATTAATTTAATGAACATGTTGTATATCCACCAAACTCCTCTGAGTCCCATAACAATCCGCCTATTCCCCCATTACGCCAATTTTTCCTATCTTTATCTACCCTGTTAAGGTGATTCCTGTAACACCCTTAACCCGTATACATCATTGGAATAGGGTTACAGAGCACTACCATATAAATAAAACATAAAACCATGCATTTGCAAACATTAATAAAAAAACATAACATAATCCATTCATATACATGCATATCGTCCCTTAATCGAGCCCTCGAGGCCTTAGAAACAATTTAAAAATGAATCGGGACTAAATCGGGAACGTTTGAAACATTGAGGAAAAAGTCAAAAAAAAATTAAACTGTAGGGGTTACACATCCATGTGACTCACACGGCTGAGACACACGCCCATGTCTCAAGCCATGTAACAATCGAAATAGGGACACACGACCGTGTCTTAGCCCGTGTTCGTGCCTGTGTAAATCTCTGAGTTGGGTCACACGGCCAAGCCACATGCTCGTGTGCCAGGCCGTGTGCTAGGCCGTGTAACTACCTGACTTGCAACCTTTAAATCCTACAGGGGACACACGACCGTGTTGCATGACCGTATGTCACACATGGCTGAGTCACACGCCCGTGTCTTAGGCTGTGTGGACAAGAACTTGCCAAAATCAAGCCATTTCCATCTCCAAGCCAAAAGTATACCTACAAGCAATTTACCCCTATGACCAATGCATCAAAAACATACCAAAACATGCTTAAAATGACTAGTTTAAATGACCAATATTCATTCAACCAATATGCCATGTATGGCACCTCAATCACAAACAAACAACCTTACCTAAACCTATGCATTACTACACTAAAAACATACACTACTAATTCAATATCATCTTAAAGCATACCACAATTGAGATCACAAGAAACTTAGCATAACATACCATTTTAATGACCTAAAAACAACCAACCAATGTGCCTTCATAGACACCACAATTAAATTCAACATTAACATCTAAAACATATAAGCCTTGATCCATTTCTATCTTAACACTTAATTCACTCACAAACCAAAACAATTCACAAGTGTGCAATTTCATATACCATTCTAACTATACAAAAAGATACATATCAACTTGGTTAGTATATTGACATATTGTACCAAAACAACCTATATAGCCACATATACATGCCACGACCTTAAGGGACACAAAAAATACCAACATCGAAGGATATTGTGAGCCGTAGATTCGATCCATCCAAACGTCAGCAACAGCGATCTATAAAACAATTAAAAAAACGAATAAGCTTATAGAGCTTAGTAAGAGCATAGTTTACCATCAAACTTAACAAGAATTGAATACAACTCATATTTACTCGATTCAAGGTTACCAGAGTGTAAATAGGGGCATGTATGTGCTATTTAGGGGTATCGAAGTACAAACAGGGGCACGAATGTGCAATTTAGAGGTACCGAAGTACAAACAGGGGCATGTATGTGCAATTCATGGAATAATTAAGTATAAGCAATTACTTACATAATTATATTGTAAACATACAAGTAGAAATTCAATTAGTACAGAAATACTATGAACTTACATTGAAAACTAGAGCGTAGAAGTACGATCGAACTAATTCATGATTTTCGCCTTTCCTCGGTTTAGATCCAATTGAGATTTATCTTGATATAAATAAATAATTATATTCAATTAAGTGTTTCAATCAATCTCACACATTCAATTCAATCCATAATTCACATTTATGCATAATTATAATTTTTCCCCTTATATTTTAACTTTTCATAATTTAGTCCTTAAGCTCATAAAATAAGATTTAAGCAATTTCATCCACATTTCATACTATCCGAATTCGCTAAAGACTTCTAGCAATCCATAAAAATCAATATTTCAAAAATTTATCATGGTATTTCATTAGTTTTACAAATAAGTCCCTAAATGAAAATTTCATCAAAAATCTCTATACAAAACTTGTTTATTCAACATCAAGGACTCATAGTTTTTCATTAAACTTCAAAAACCATACAAAAATGTTCATGGAAAAACCCTAAACCTTTAACAATTTTGCAAATTAGTCCCTAGGCTAGCTAAATTAAGCTACAACGATCTTGAAAACATAAAAATCATCAAAAACGGAATCAAAACACATACCATGCAAGCAAAAATGAAGTAGCCGAACCCTAGCTATTCTTTCCCTTGAAGAATTGGTTGAAGATGAAGATAGGAAGATGATATCTCATTTCTTTCTTTTGTTTTTATTATTATAGCCTTTATTTACTTAATTACATTTTTAACCTTTAAAAATATTCTTAATTTCAACAAAACCAATCCATGAATATCCACTAACTATATAGATGGTCTGTTTACCATCCAAGTCCTCTTATATCAAAGTTTCAAAGCTATTTGATACCTTTAGCTACTAGAACTCTACTTTTGCACCTTTTATGATTTAGTCCTTTTCACAAAATTAAGCATGCAAACGTCAAAATTTCTTAACGAAATTTTTATACGACTCTACTAACATACCATAAACATTAAAATAATAATAAAATATTAATTTACTCATCGGATTTGTGGTCTTGAAACCACTGTTCCAATTTCACTGAAAACGGGCTGTTATAATTCCCTCCGTACTTCGCATATGATATAATCACGCATTTCATGCATAACAATCCAAATAATATTACCTTAATGAGTACGCCACACTATAATACATCCATACACAGTTCTATCATACAAAACATACTTCCAGACTTTCATGAATCCAGATTACCTTAAACACGCATGCCATACTTATCCACCAAAATCATATACTACCATAGGTTTCAAACAAAATTCAGAGCAGACATAAACACAAATCACTCAAGCAACACTCATCCATTAATCATCCAAGAGTAGAGTATAGAAACTCACCTTAAATCCTTCATTCTTATCAGCTTAGCTTTACCAATTGCCAGAGCCTCTATCGTCTTGGAAATTAAACACGACAATTATATATCAGTTAAATCGAAGGAATTCAACCCTTAAACCTGGAATCCATTATACAAAAATTTATTAGGAATCCATACTCTCACTCTTCCTCTAATCCATGAGCACAAAAAGATAAGAAAACTTACCAATTTATCAAATTCTCTACTTCTAGGCTTCAAATCTCACAACTACTGCCTCATGCAAAGTTCTCCGAAATTTTCCTCTTCTTCGGAACAATCGAAGAAGAAGATGCAATTGAGAAGAAATTTGCCAACAGAATTGAGAAAAATTCCTTTAGTATGAATATCCCTTCTCACCTAAATATTTAACTCCTCTTGCACAGTCTCCAAATCTCAATTAGCCATCCATCGGCAATTATTGTGTCTCCCACTAAGGAACCAGACGGTTCCATATTAACCAAACCAGAATTGAAACTCAACTAATTGCCCAATAGTCACAAAATTTCAAAAATTTCTAGTAGAGTCCGCCAACTACTATTTTATTCAATTAACTCCCAACACTCTTTTAAATTTGGGACCTCAAAGAATTTCGGGTGTGACATTATTCAATTCAACTAACCGGTATGTGGAAACCTTAATATGATGTTGTTTGTCCCGAACCATCACCTTACTCCAATTTAATAAAGCTACCCCCAAAACTGCTAGTCGGGTAGGACATCTCCCTTACAAGAGCTCCAAACCTATCCAATTTCGACTTCACAGGAAGCCTCATTAATCCAGCGCGCCTCAAACTAGTATGATTTATTAGTGTAACTTCTAGAAACACCAAATAATGTACTATAGAGAGTTAAAACAACTGGACAATGATTTGAAACTTAGTGAGGGGCATTAAGAACCTTGTAATTGTAGAAATGTTCCCTCTAACTTGGATTAACAACATATTGATCCAACAGTTCCCGAATATTCTTTCTTTGAAGCCGACCTTTCTCCCACGTGAACCATTGACCAAAATGACCTAAATAAAACAAATTAAAATAAGACAAAACAGAGCGAAACTCCTTCATCTGACAATCCTGTCGCACTCGTTCACCCTTTTTTTCTCAAAAGAGAAGGCAATCTCATTGAAATCCACTACAACAAGCCATGGTAAAGATTGATCAAAACCCAATTGCCGAAGTAGATCCCACGAATCTCCCCGAGTATGTTCATCAAGAGCACCATAAAATTCATTGAACTGCCAACCAGAATCACCCGAATCATCCCTAATACCACATAAAAATGAGAGCTTGAAAAGCTTTGTAACTAAACATTACAATATTGCATCTAGCCCATCAACAATTCACCTCGAGATCCTAAAGCAGGAACATCGGTGCCAAAAAGAAAGCCTAATTTACGTCAAATTTTCTCCATTCGTCTACCATTAACCTTTGTTTCAATAATAAAAAAATAGCTTGGGTTATATTTCTTCAGCATATGCTGAACCCGCCGAACGTTCCACAGATTCCCTAGTCCACGGACGTTTCAACTCAGGAAATTCATAATGACCGGTTGCTCTGCCTAACAGAGCCAGCTGCTTCAGAATAAGAAGAAGTCCTTATCGAATCAACATTCGTATAAACAATAGAGGCCAAAGATAGAACCCCTTTCCTTTTTATTCCCATCTACCACCTCCATCAATGATTCCCATGAAAAATGCCCATAACCTCCATACCCTCACTGTCTTGTACTAAATTATCCATAGCATCTTCCTTCAACCTGTCAGCAACCCCACCTAAATTTAACCCCATGCACTTGCCAATCATCTTCACAAAGTTAGATGTTGAATTAATTCCAGGAGCATAAATACTAGGATTCGAAACAATGCCAAAAGATTGACCAGACAAATTACCAACCTCCCGCAGCCAAATATTGTTCTGGGGTGAAGCTTGATGAGGCAAAGCCTTAAGCGTGATGTCCCACCCCATAGGCAATTCCTTTGCTCCACGATCAATCCGGACTAGGTAAAAACTTTCACTGTGACCAAGTTTGCCGCAAATAAAGTAGAACAACATTAATTTTTTATAGTGAAAGAGAGCATAAACATGCTTTTGTGGAGTGAGTGCAATACGTTTCCTACGTTTCAGCGGTAGTCTAACATCCATCATTACACGAATTCACATAAATTTCTTGACACCAAGAACAATTGATTTGGCATCATAATCAAGAAAAGTACCAAGAAAAGAACCAAATTGTTTTGCCATTTGATCCGAAAACAAATCAGAAAGAAGATCATCTCTCTGGACCCAAAAGTCAACATAAGCCAAAGTAACCTGGAGTGGATCCTCTTCATTTACTAGCCTTTGGCACACTAGAAAATGATTATTGAAAGTTCAGGAACTCCCTGTAACACCCCTGACCCGTATCCGTCGCCGAATTAGGGTTACGAGGCATTACCGAACATAGCACAGTTCAGAACAGTCATTTATTACAAATCCAAATTTAAGTAATTCAAAACTCATCGAACACTTATCTTAATCACTTTTGAACTTAAATCTACTATATTACTTTCATTAGCATATTTTAAAAATTATTCAGATATAAATATATATATATATAAATATCATTACACATCATATACCAAACATATAATAAATAAATAAATAAAAATATATATCAAAAGCTAATTATCACACATCACATTTTATAATCTAAGCATGTTCACATATTAAAATCAATTATCAACCATAAAATGCAATTTTGGTTATCATACATTATGGCCGGATATATTAATGGTTAATAACAAACATAATACGCATTCACATCCAAACAAAATGAACCATGACTCAATTTAGGTATCACTCATTTATGCGGCATTGATTTCATTTAAACTAACATACTTTAAATCTAAACTTACTTCTTTCCTAATAACCAAAACGATGCGCATATGACCTTGATATTTTAAGACATTTTAAGCCCAAATAACAACTACAAATACACATAGTTCGCATGCCAATTTATATGCTTTAATATGTGCTAAAATTTCATTCACACAATCAAGCTGAATTGTTTCTTATTCGGTCATTCTATAAAACATTCAATACATAAAATATATATTTAGATAAATATACTATAAACCAAATATCATGCTCATCATTATAGTTCCAACGCCATATTCATATATATACAAATACATTTACATTATCAAAGAAACTAAACCTCAAACATTAATAAACCACATCAACTTCATTTCATCGATATGCCATTATAAACCAATTACTAAACTAACTACACATATACAATTTGAACCTCATACCAAACTTATTTATTTCATTTTCATTTTATAACAATCAAAACACATACATTCATGCCTTTATAAACCGACCCTAAATAATTAAACAGCATAACGGAACATACAACACAACCAAACCACATATTTAGCTATTTTAAATTCATCACATATCCGAATATACAAGCACATTATAACCAATTTTGTAACAACCCATAAGGCCGAACATGCATAAATTATTACATATCATATAACCTAATTCAATGAATATTCCAACAATAATTTACTTAGCATCTCACTTATATTTTCAAATTCGCACCTCAAGACTTATACCTATCATGAACCATGGCTTAATTCAAGCCCTCATTAATAAACCATATCAACCAAGTTACATATAAACTCACTTTAACCGATATCATACACACAAACATAAACATAGCAACTATGTTTCACATATAATAAGCCAAGGCCAAATTGCTAAAACCAAACACATAAAGCACTTAACCAAGAACACATAAAATTGAACTTAAACATAGTGATCAAGCCATTTTCGCATGGCTATATATATACATGTTTCAAAATCAAACATTCTATCTATGCTATACATGCCATAAGCCCAAATTCAACTTAGTAAAATACCGAAGGAAATCGTCGATAGTGTGATAAGCTTTGCTGACTATCCCCGAGCTCGTAACGAGACTCCAAAATCTATAAAACAGAGATCAACAAGAACACACACAGTAAGCTATTTAAGCTTAGTAAGTTATAAGCAAAACAAATATATAAACACTTGCATAATAACATTAGGTTAACAAGGCCGATTACCCCAAAATATTAAGCACAATTATAATTTAGTACCAATATCACATTTTACTTTCACACATAAATATTATATAGCTGAATACACAAATTAACTTCACAAGGCCGAATAAATAATGCTCACATACTCAATCACATAATTCACTTAACATTTTATCATTTCAAATAACCAACTTACCTTGTTTTCATATGTAACACCCCAAACCCGGCCTAGAAGTTAGGCCCGAATCTGGTGTGTCATATGGAAGTAAAAACCATCTTTGCGATTATTAAAAACTTGCTTGAGAAATACAGCCTCTTTGTTAAAACCAAAAACACTTAAGCAATTGTTAACTACTTGAAAACATAATAATCTTAAAAAAAAAAAACCTTTTCGTTTGCGGAAGCATATTTGAAATAAACAATTTACGAAAATGTGATGTTTATAAATAGAGTTGCAGAAGTATTTTGAAAACGTTGCGGAAACGTAGATAAAATACAAGTATTTTGAGAGGTTGTTTGATAAATCGATAATCGAAACTAATGATCTTACAAAACCGTGACTTTTGAAAACGACGTTGAAATTTCGAAAGAGAATCCAAGTCTTTTGAAAATATCATTAATAGTTCGAGAGAAAATATCCGTGTTAAAAATATTTGTAAAAGTTTATTTTGAAATCCATTTATTAATCGATTTTGGAAACCATTGTTTAAGTTTTTAGAAAATTCCCCTTCTTAAACAATTTAAGAAAAATAATAAAAACACCCAACCAAAAACAAAAATAAAAATAGTCCAGAGGGCCTTATTACAACATTTAACCCAAAATAGTAAAGTAATAAAATAAACGAGAAAGAAGTCTAAAGTCCAAATAAACCATTTCCAAGTATGGCCTCCTCGAGTCATCCATAGCCCAAGTCCATATCATCAAGCATTACCTACAAGGGTTAAGAGAAAAGGGGGTGAGTTACAAGAACTCGATGTGAAATCCCTCACTGTTATTCATTGGGCGGAACCCAATTAGCAATCATCTTGGACCAAAGCCCATAAACAAATAATAAATAAATGAAATGAATCCAACCCATCCCATCCTACCAGCCGTCCTAGCTCTCCACCCGTACCAACCAATCTCTCTGTGGGGATCAAGTCAACCCACCCCGCCGATCTCTCCAATTTGCGATCAAAGTGCCATTTATACTATTTGTGGCTGAGCCACCAGAATCATATACGGTAATATAATCGGCACACAGCCTCGGTAAAAAAGAATGATCGACACAGAATCGTTAATTCATATGTTAGGCACATAGCCCCGGTAAATACGTTTAGCACAAAGCCATAATCACGATGGCACAAAGCCAAATCACGTTTATATTGGCACATAGCCTTAATCACGATGGCACAAAGCCAAATAACGTTTATATTGGCACATAGCCTTAATCACGATGGCACAAAGCCAAATCACTTTTATATTGGCACATAGCCCTTATCGGTATTTGTGGCAATGCCACCGGTCTATACTTCTCTTCATTCATATTTTCCCATCCCATGCAAAATTATGTAAATGTAACATTCATAGTAAGGCATCATATTTACAAATATAAACAACAATTATGACTCCAGAGATTTGTTACGATAAATCGGCCCATTATAACACTTTGCAATTCGGCCCATTAAGACATTCTATCAAATCAGCCCATAGGGGCATTTTCGGTAAACCGGTCCATAAGGACATTTCGGTAAATCGGTCCATAAGGAGATTTCGGTAAATCGGTAATTTTACCCATTAAAGGTAATTCGGTAATCTCGTAACCCAGGGGTATTTTAGTAATTTACCCTCCAAGGGTTATTTTGGTAATTCGGCAACCCCGGACTTAACTACTAATTTGAGCATAGAAAATTAAAACTGTCCATCTGCGTCATATTGACTAAACTGACCATAACTTGGATTAGGAAACTCAAAATTTAGATCCGTAAATTTTCTTTGAAACTAGACTCATATATATTCTTACTACAATTTTTCCAGAATTTTTGGCTTAACCATTTAGTACAGTTTATTCCTTAAATTTTCCCTTGTTTCACTGTCCAATGATTCTGACCTCTCTTACCTTAATTTCAAATATCTCACTGTACGGTTTTCATATACTACTCCCACTTGTTTCTAATGAAAATAGGCTCACTAATGAATCCATAAATATGAATTATAACCCTTAATTCACTTTGTACACTTTTATACCATTTTTCCAAGACAGATCAGGGAACCACGAAGTCATTCAGAACCAGTCTCACTCAAATTAACATATCTCAGAATATAAAAATCCTTTTCCTTCTCCGTTTCTTCCATATTAAAATAGACACAGTAAGATTTAATTCAATATCTTATTCACTTTCTAATTCCCTTTCTCCTATTTTTCGTGATTTTCCAAAAACACGTCACTGCTTCTAACCGAAACTGTTTTATTACAAAATACGATTACCACTACGATCATACGCACGCCCGAGTGATCACGGATGTCGGTTTTTGGTTTTCTTCGGTATTCCAACCGATTCATAGAATATTTCATACAAACTTTCAGAGAAGTGTGAGATTACACATCATTTCAGATATGTATAAAAAAGGTAAGGGATTACACACCTTGATTAGGATTCCCTAAAGAACCACTCTTCGTTGACCCACTATATCCGAAGGATTTCCAAATAGGATATATCGAGTGGTTTCGTCCCTAAAAAATAATTGATTAGTCGAAACTTCAATCCGATTTGCAACATAGCCAAATAGAGATATAACGAAAAATCCAAAATAAACCCCCTTACCTTATCGATATTGGATCCAATTTCCACCGTTTGACTTCGGCTAGAACAATACACGGTCTCCCACTTAAAACACTATGAAAAAGAGAAAATAATCTCGTTTGAGAGGGTAGAATAAAATGATGGTCTCAGTTAAAAGGACCATCCCATGCCAAGACATATATTCGGCTAGGAGAAAGAAAAAAATAAAAATGTTTGAATAGAACCACTTACCGTTTGATCAAAGGAGTGAGTGTTAATACGGATGAGAAGAACGATAAAGAAGAAATGAAGGGTTCGGTTTTTCCAAAGGAAAATGAGTGAACAATTTGATCTCCAAGGCTTAGGTACTTTCGGCAACAAGGAAGAAAAGAGGAAACAAAAATGCACACTAAAGGCTTGAAAATTCGGCAAAGAAAAGAGGAAATTTGGAGAGAAAGAGAATGATACAAAAAACTAAAGAGAACAACCTCTCAAGCACTAGCTTTGCCAAAAACTCCTAGCAAAATTCGGCTATCACCCCCTTTAGCCCCAAAATCGTCCACATTCATGTCCCTAATAGTCAAAATTTTGCCAACCACCCTTTCCATAACATTTCCCTTGAAAAAGGCCACTTGTTCCCCCTACTTTCATATTTCTCTTGATTCCTTTCCCCAACTTCAACCTTGCCTTTTTCTTTTAGCCACCTTACCAAAATAATGAAGTCAACCTTGCCATGAATGCCTCTTGGCCGACACTTAAGGAAAGGGTGCAAAAATATAAGTCAAAATTTGCACACAAAGTGATTCGAACCTCTTCCCTCAAGGTACTACATGTGGCGCCATAACCCTTTTACCAATTGCTCATTTATGCTAGCAATTTACTCTTTTATTTCCATAAGCCTTGATGCCACTTACTATCTCTCCTTAACAGGCTTAAACACAAAATTTTACTAAGGCCCAACTTGAACCCGGAACTTCATAGAAACCTCGTAACTTTCCAAAATTACCTTCTTAATAAGTCCAACTTGAAATAATGTCGTTCTCTTGTTCTCAAAATTTTAAAACGCTTCTACGCTCAAGGCCCATTGGGCCCAATCCTACTAGGTCTAATTTCGGGATGTTACAATTCTACCCTCCTTAAAGAAATTTCGTCCTCGAAATTTCCAACCAACTACTAAACGCATCACTCAAATCACACCACTAAGCTTTCGCTGCGCACTCTGATCTTAATAACACTAATGTACCTTTAACATAATCTTGAATCCTCTTTCACACAACCAAACGTTTAACCACAGAAGCAAACAGTTATCTACCATTTATACTTAGAATTTTCTACATTCAATCATCTTGTCCAACCAAAACATACCTGACTTGATGGTGATGAAACAATCCCGAGCCTTATGCTCCTTAGACCCGCATCTCAAGCATGCTCCTTACCTCCTCCAGCATTCTCCCGGATGACGCCTTCCGCAATAATCGCAAGCCAAAAATTTTGGTCGTGCCTTAACATGCTTCACGGAACGAGACTGCGACCCAAAAGAACCGCGATCTAATTTCTTCTTACAGCTCACAGACCCAACTCGAAGCGCTTCACCGATTCCTTTAACCTCTTCCAATACCTCCTTAACTATCTCGAGTCACTCGACAACCTCATTTCGGTCATGAGACCCGTCTCGACCCATCGGCGATGCTAACGCCTCCCTTTCGGAAACATGCCTCGGTGCCGAAGATCTAGCCCTAGCACCTCGGCCTCTACCACGTCCACGTCTACCGCGTCCACGTCTTCTAGCGTTCATGTTTACTAGGTCGATTTAATCCGATTAAGAGTTTTATGAATCAGTATACTATTCGATGTTTATTAAATGATGTTTTATGGAGTATGAGTAGAAAAGTTGTTTTCGAGTGTCAAATCCGCATCCTAGAGTCTCAATCTCTTATAGTTTCAACTCCTAAAGCTAACAGTTCTAGAGTATTCTATTTCGTAGAATTTTCGTACCACAGTAATAACACAATAATCATAAAATGAAAACAAATACTTACTTGACTTGGTGCCGGATACTCGTGGTGCCATACTTCCTTTAGAACATATATTTATAAATCAAAATTCTAAACAGCTTTGGAAAGCGCTTTTGAACCCAAACCACGGCCGAGTTTTGCAACTGGGCTCTGATACCATAAAATGTAACACCCCAAACCCGGCCTAGAAGTTAGGCCCGAATCTGGTGTGTCACATGGAAGTAAAAACCATCTTTGCGATTATTAAAAACTTGCTTGAGAAATACAGCCTCTTTGTTAAAACCAAAAACACTTAAGCAATTGTTAACTACTTGAAAACATAATAATCTTAAAAAAAAAAAAACCTTTTCGTTTGTGGAAGCATATTTGAAATAAACAATTTACGAAAATGTGACGTTTATAAATAGAGTTGCAGAAGTATTTTGAAAACATTGCGGAAACGTAGATAAAATACAAGTATTTTGAGAGGTTGTTTGATAAATCGAAAATCGAAACTAATGATCTTACAAAACCATGACTTTTGAAAACGACGTTGAAATTTCGAAAGAGAATCCAAGTCTTTTGAAAATATCGTTAATAGTTCGAGAGAAAATATCCGTGTTAAAAATATTTGTAAAAGTTTATTTTGAAATCCATTTGTTAATCGATTTTGGAAACCATTGTTTAAGTTTTTAGAAAATTTCCCTTTTTAAACATTTTAAGAAAAATAATAAAAGCATCCCAACCAAAAAGCAAAAATAAAAATAGTCCAGAGGCCTTATTACAACATTTAACCCAAAATAGTAAAGTAATAAAATAAACGAGAAAGAAGTCTAAAGTCCAAATAACCCATTTCCGAAGTATGGCCTCCCTCGAGTCATCCATAGCCCAAGTTCATATCATCAAGCATTACCTACAAGGGTTAAGAGAAAAGGTGGTGAGTTACAAGAACTCAGTGTGAAATCCCCTTACCGTTATTCATTGGGCCGGAACCCAATTAGCAATCATCTTTGACCAAAGCCCATAAATAAATAATAAATAAATGAAATGAATGTAACCCATCCCATCCTACCAGCCGTCTAACTCTCCACCCATACCAACCAATCTCTCCTGTGGGGATCAAGTCAACCCACCGCCTTGATCTCTCAATTTGCAGTCAAGCTGCCATTTATACTATTTGTGGCTAAGCCACCAGAATCATATACGGTAATATAATCGGCACACAGCCTCGGTAAAAAAAATGATCGACACAGAGTCGTTATTTCATATGTTAGGCACATAGCCCCGGTAAATACGTTTAGCACAAAGCCATAATCACGATGGCACAAAGCCAAATCACGTTTATATTGGCACATAGCCTCAATCACGATGGCACAAAGCCAAATAACGTTTATATTGGCACATAGCCTTAATCACGATGGCACAAAGCCAAATCACGTTTATATTGGCACGTAGCCCTTATTGGTATTTGTGGCAATGCCACCGGTCTATACTTCTCTTCATTCATATTTTCCCATCCCATGTAAAATTATGTAAATGCAACATTCATAGTAAGGCATCATATTTACAAATATAAACAACAATTATTACTCCAAAGATTTGTTACGATAAATCGGCCCATTATAACACTTTGCAATTCGGCCCATTAAGACATTCTATCAAATTAGCCCATAGGGGCATTTTCGGTAAATCGGTCCATAAGAACATTTCGGTAAATCGGTCCATAAGGACATTTCGGTAAATCGGTCCATAAGGACATTTCGGTAAATCGGTCCATAAGGATATTTCGGTAAATCGGTCCATAAGGACATTTCGGTAAATCGGTAATTTTACCCACTAAAGGTAATTTGGTAATCTCGTAACCCAAGGTTATTTCGGTAATTTACCCTCCAAGGGTTATTTTGGTAATTCGGCAACCCCGGACTTAACTACTAATTTGAGCATAGAAAATTGAAACTGTCCATCTGCGTCATATTGACTAAACTGACCATAACTCGGATTAGGAAACTTGAAATTTAAATCCGTAAATTTTCCTTGAAACTAGACTCATATATCTTCTTACTACAACTTTTCCAGAATTTTTGGCTTAACCATTTAGTACAGTTTATTCCTTAAATTTTCCCTTGTTTCACTATCCAATGATTCTGACCTCTCTTACCTTAATTTCAAATATCTCACTGTACGATTTTCATATACTGCTCCCACTTGATTCTAATGAAAATAGGCTCACTAATGAATCCATACATATGAATTATAACCCTTAATTCACTTTGTACAATTTTATACCATTTTTCCAAGACAGATCAGGGAACCACGAAGTCATTCAGAACCAGTCTCACTCAAATTAACATGTCTCAGAATATAAAAATCGTTTTTCTTCTCTGTTTCTTCCATATTAAAATAGACACAGTAAGCTTTAATTCAATATCTTATTCACTTTCTAATTCCATTTCTCCTATTTTTCATGATTTTCCAAAAACACGTCACTACTTCTACCCGAAACTATTTTATTACAAAATACGATTACCACTACGATCATACGCACGCCCAAGTGATCACGGATGCCGGTTTTCAATTTTATTCGGTATTCCAACCGATTCACAGAATATTTCATACAAACTTTCAGAGAAGTGTGAGATTACACATCATTTCAGATATGTATACAAAAGGTACGGGATTACACACCTTGATTAGGATTCCCTAAAGAACCACTCTTCGTTGACCCACTATATCCGAAGGATTTGCAAATAGGATATATCGAGTGGTTTTGTCCCTAAAACATAATTGATTAGTCGAAACTTCAATCCGATTTGCAACATAGCCAAATAGAGATATAACGAAAAATCCAAAATGAACCCCCTTACCTTATCGATATTGGATCCAATTTCCATCGTTTGACTTCGGCTAGAACAATACACAGTCTCCCACTTAAAACACTACGAAAAAGAGAAAATAATCTCGTTTTAGAGGGTAGAATAAAATGATGGTCTCAGTTAAAAGGACCATCCCATGCCAAGACATATATTTGGCTAGGAGAAAGAAAAAATAAAAATGTTTGAATAGAACCACTTACCGATTGATCAAATGAGTGAGTGTTAATACGGATGAGAAGAACGATAAAGAAGAAATGAAGGGTTTGGTTTTTCCAAAGGAAAACGAGTGAACAATTTGATCTCCAAGGCTTAGGTACTTTCAGCAACAAGGAAGAAAAGAAAAAAAAAAGCACACTAAAGGCTTGAAAATTCGGCAAAGAAAAGAGGAAATTTGGAGAGAAAGAGAATGATACAAAAAACTAAAGAGAACAACCTCTCAAGCACTAGCTTTGCCAAAAACTCCTAGCAAAATTCGGCTATCACCCCCTTTAGCCCCAAAATCGTCCACATTCATGTCCCTAATAGTCAAAATTTTGCCAACCACCCTTTCCATAACATTTCCCTTGAAAAAGGCCACTTGTTCCCCCTACTTTCATATTTCTCTTGATTCCTTTCCCCAACTTCAACCTTGCCTTTTCTTTTAGCCACCTTACCAAAATAATGAAGTCAACCTTGCCATGAATGCCTCTTGGCCGACACTTAAGGAAAGGGTGCAAAAATATAAGTCAAAATTTGCACACAAAGTGATTCGAACCTCTTCCCTCAAGGTACTACATGTGGCGCCATAACCCTTTTACCAATTGCTCATTTATGCTAGCAATTTACTCTTTTATTTCCATAAGCCTTGATGCCACTTACTATCTCTCCTTAATAGGCTTAAACACAAAATTTTACTAAGGCCCAACTTGAACCCGAAACTTCATAGAAACCTCGTAACTTTCCAAAATTACCTTCTTAATAAGTCCAACTTGAAATAATGTCGTTCTCTTGTTCTCAAAATTTTAAAACACTTCTACGCTCAAGGCCCATTGGGCCCAATCCTACTAGGCCTAATTTCGGGATGTTACATCATATAAACAAATAACTGACACATACCTGAACCTTTGATTCAATTACACATTCGGTCTTTACTTCACATTGCCCATTGAATCTCTTAAACATCATCAAAAGCACATTATTTCAAATCAATATCAATAAGTTCTACTATTCAATTCTTACTCATGAATCAATACCTATTTTTTTTTCTACCACTTTTCAAACTCATACACAAAAATCAACAACCACATAGGTTCCGTACGTACCTGTACCTCATCATACTTATCTTTTACATTTCCCACATCACCTTATTGATCGATACGTTATATCATACGGTAATTTTTTATATTCAATGAACTCGCACACTTAGTGCCAAATGGATAACCGAAGCTATATATATAGATATCGCACACACAGTGCCAAAACCTTGTAACGTATCGCACACTTAGTGCCGTCACATTTAACTTCTCGCACACTTAGTGCCAAATCCTTGTAACGTATCGCACACTTAGTGCCGTCACATTTAATTTCTCGCACACTTAGTGCCAAATCCTTGTAACGTATCGCACACTTAGTGCCGTCACATTTAATTTCTCGCACACTTAGTGCCATATTTCATACTATCATTTTCGTACATTAATTTCACATATTACAAATCAGCATATAAATCTCATGTTTATATATAATTAACAACACATATATATATATGCTTATAAACTTACCTCGGATATCGACGAACGTATTCGACTACTCGACTACTTTTGACTTTCCCCCGATCTAATTTCGTTTTCTTCCGTTCTCGATCTAAATAAATTCAAATTTAACTAATTTAACCACATATTCATTCAATTTAATCCAAAAACACATAAATGGACAAATTACCATTTTGCCCCTGACATTTCACACTTTTTGCAATTTAATCCTTATTGCATAAAACACAAACTACACAAAATTTACACATACTATAGTTAGGCCGAATATTCACAAGCATTATACAAGTCCATATATTTCATTTTTTTCACATTTTAGTCCTTCAAAAATTTATTTTCACAATTTAGTCCAAATTACTCAAAATTATCCAAAAATCCAAAGATAAAACATGTTAATCTAACACATATATTTCATAATTCATCATCAAACATCATAAAACTCATAAACTCATCAATGGCAAAACACAAAATCATCATCAAATTCAAAAATTAAGACATGGGCTTTGAAGATAACTTAGCAACGATCTCAAAAACGTAAAAATTATAAAAAACCGAACAATTAACATACCTTAATTGAAGAAACACAAGGCCGAACCCTAGCTTGTTTTCTTATTTCTTTTCTTTTCTTTGTATCGGTCATAAGATGAGAATATGACTTTGATTTTATGTTTTTGTTTTATTATACTAACTTATATTATAATATATATTATTTTAACCTTTATATATAATATATATATATATATAAAACTATATAATGTAAACATAATGCAAATGCCGTCCACTATCTTTATTAATGGCAAAATTGAAACATAAATTCCCCATATTGAAAAGACATCAACAATTAGGCACTTTCACAATTAACCATCAAATTTTTATTTTACGCGATTAAGCCATTTTATTTAATCGGACACTCAAACAACAAAATTAAAACACGAAAATTTAACACAAGTAAATTCACATATAATAAAAACTGAAAATAATTTTAAAATATTTTTCGGACTCGGATTTGTGGTCCCGAAACCACTATTTCGATTAGGGTCAAATTCGGGCTGTTACAACTCTCTCCCCCTTAGGGATTTTCGTCCCCGAAAATCTTACCGGTGAATATGTTTGGATAGCGCTCTATGATCTCATATGGTCCAATAAATCTCAGACTCGACTTGCTTTTACCACCGAATCTGGGTATTTTCTTCCACGGTGAAACTTCCAAAAATACTTGATCTCTGATCTGACACTCAATATCCTTACGTTTCAATTCTGCATATGACTTTTGACGATCTGATGCAGCTTTCAAGCTATCTCGGATCACTATCACTTTCTGTTTAGTTTCTTTGATCAAGTCAACCCCGTGTATCTTATTTTCACTTTGAACTCAAGGATGCAACATCTTAACATATTCTCAAGTATCTGAATGATTCGTTCGGACTGACCATCTGTTTGCGGATGGAAAGCTGTGCTAAAATGTAGTTTTGTACCTAAAGCATCTTGCAGTTTCTTCCAAAACCGTGATGTGAACCTCGGGTCTTGGAACAAAATGAGCAAATTTGGTCTATCTATCCACAATAACCCAGATTGCATCTTTCTTGCTCGGTGTCAACGGTAGACCAGATACAAAATCCATCATGACTCTGTCTCATTTCCACTCGGGTATCACAATTGGCTGAAGTAACCCAGAAGGTACCTGATGTTCGGGTTTCACTTGCTGCCGAACTAGGCATTTCAAAACAAAATCAGATATGTCTCGTTTCATACCAGGCCACCAATATAACTGTTTCAAATAATTATACATTTTCGTACTACCCGAATGAACAGATAACCTACTGCTGTGAGCTTCATTCAAAATCATCTGAATCAACTCTGAATTCTTCGGAACACATATTCGGTTTCTAAACCTCAAACAACCATTTTCATCTACTCGAAATTCAGATTCAACATTTGTTTCACACTGAGCTCGATTTGTTAACAAATCATTATCAACTTTCTGGGCATCACAAATTTGTTGAAAAAATAACAGTCTTGCTTTTAATTCGGCTATTATCGAACCATCATCAGATATAACCATATATGCATTCATTGCGCAGAAAGTAAATAATGATTTTCTACTTAAAGCATCAGCAACAACATTAGCCTTTCCCGGATGATAATCAATTACTAGCTCGTAGTCTTTTAACAACTCTAATCATTGACGTTGGCTCAAATTCAGATATTTATGAGTCATTAAATACTTCAAACTTTTGTGATCAGAATAAACATGACATTTCTCACCGAACAGATAGTGACGCCAAATCTTTAATGCGAACACAATAGCTGTTAACTCCAAATCATGTGTCGGATAATTCTTTTCGTATGGATTCAGCTGTCTCGAGGCATATGCTATGACTTTGCCGTCCTGCATCAAAACACAACCCAGGCCACTCAAAGATGCATCACTATAAATGACAAATTCTTTACCCGATTCAGCCGAACTAACACTTTGAGCTTCACAATAGAGTTTTCAACCGATCAAAACTTTTCGACACTTTTCTCGACCACTCGAACTTAACATTTTTCTAGAATGCGCTTGTCATAGGTGTAGCAATCATGGAGAAACCTTTCACGAATCGATCAGAATAATCAAGAAATCCCGAAAAGCTTCAACTTCGTGAGATATTTCTGAGGTTTCCAAACAAGTATAGCTGAAACCTTACTCGGATCAATCCACGATGCCCGATGATGATACAATATGGCCTGAAAAACCGACTTCATGTAATCGTAACTCACATTTATTAAACTTTGTATACAATCTGTTTATCTCGCAAAGTCTGTAGCACAAGTCTCGGATGCTCAACATGCTCGATTTCATCTCGAGAGTAGATTAGAATATCATCTATAAACACTACCATAAACCGATCCAGATATCATCATCTGAAAATTTGATTTATCAAATCCATGAAAATATCAGTGTATTAGTAAGTCCGAAAGGCATAACCGAAACTCATAGTGTCCATACCTCGCTCAAAAACAATCTTTAGTACATCGTAGTCTTTAAGAATACAAATTCTTCTTTCAATCTATCCTTCAATTCATACATGTACGTTCAAAGTTTATTTCGGTTCAGTAGATAAATTCAAACACATATATCCCAATTAACTTTTCAATCAAATAATTCAAATCATACTAACTCATCGAATCGGTCTTTTCAAAGAAATCTTTATTCTCATTAGAAAGATGACCCTGCACATATCATTATACAAATTAATCTTGATTTTCTATCATTTTCACTTTTATCATTTATCGAACCTTCACGAGAACTAGAAAAGAGTTTATAATAAAGTCGTCTCTCATATATTAATCATCGAAACTCCGAATTATACTAAAATCACCTTAACCATATAGAAATCATTGAGCTTTATTAGGAAAATGTCTCAATCCTATAATGAGTATTATCCCAAATATTAATGAAGTATCCCGAACACGAAAGGAATCAAATATGATTTAAATAGCAACCATTGTAGGAACACATCTTCTATAACTCTGAAGAAGGTACCACTATATTCTCACATTTCCAGCCAGAAATTATAATTGCAATAGACATAGTCATCTTTGTCAAATAGAAATCTCTTGCAGATAATCACATGAAATCATAAAAATACCGAAATAGCAAAATTTCAACATTTGGAGTTACACAGAATATCTGAAAATTACAACTCATATAAAATAATATTAGTTCCGATAATATCCCAGAAATATCTAGAAAGAACAATGTTGCTCATAAATATTGAAATCCACAGTAACAGAAGTAATATAATCTTCACGTATTTTCAACAGAGAAATAACCAGTAGGAACAGAATATTAGTCTCATATAGATTTTACCGTCGACTTTCATATCCACACCATGGAATAAATTATCAAAGGAAGACATAACAATGTCGAATATAACCCAAACAGATCAACGATGCTTTCGTCTATTAATATGTTTAGCTAATGTTCTCATACGATAAAACTTTCTTTAGATAATATACCTGAACAAGTCATTTAATCAAAGTTAACTTCTTCTTTAACAATGTCTTTGCATCATCTGAATAGTCTTTAGAACTGCCCAATATCTCTTTTAGTACTGTCTTCATTTGCTGATTCATTTTCCTTTCTGACCGCATTACTAATCTTTCAAACACGGATTTCTAAAACTTCACATTAGTGAGTTTATTCATTTCAACTCTTATAATAAAATTGTAACATTTTTCTGACAAGGGGGTGAGAATAGTGAAGCCTCAAATTTAACTCTCACATAATTGCACATAATACATACTATCACAAATAGTCAATTCATTACTAATTTCACGTTCTCAAATCATTTAATAAACTTTTGCTTTTAATCACTTTTATTCTTAACACATTGTTCATATGCAAACTCAAATCACTATTTCACGATCAGAGCATTTCAGATAGCGATCATAACTCAAATATCACATCTCATATGCTCATATAATTACAACATTTATCAATTACAACATGCCATACAATTTGATTCTTACCTTTATGAGTCTCAACTCATCATCAGCACATTTCCACTCAAATATTTGAATATCTACTTATGTACTATCAGAATAAGCTCAGTTGGAAATCTTATCTATCTCATCAAAACAATCTTCGTTAGAGTCAGGAGATATCACACTATCGCAGATTTAATATGGCATGTATAGCTAGACTCACATACGCTATGGTAGTCCTAGAATCGACTAAACCATAGCTCTGATACCAATCAAATGTAACACCCCTAACCCGTATCCGTCGCCAAATTAGGGTTATGAGGCATTACCGAACATAGCACAGTTCAGAACAGTCATTTATTACAAATCCAGCTTCGTAATTCAAAACTCATCAGAACACTTATCTTAATCACTTTTGAACTTAAATCTACTATATTACTTTCATTAGCATATTTTAAAAATTATTCAGATATAAATATATATATAAATATCATTACACATCATATACCAAACATATAATAAATAAATAAAAAATATATATATCAAAAGCTAATTATCACACATCACATTTTATAATCTAAGCATGTTCACATATTAAAATCAATTATCAACCATAAAATGCAATTTTGGTTATCATACATTATGGCCGGATATATTAATGGTTAATAACAAACATAATACGCATTCACATCCAAACAAAATGAACCATGACTCAATTTAGGTATCACTCATTTATGCGGCATTGATTTCATTTAAACTAACATACTTTAAATCTAAACTTACTTCTTTCCTAATAACCAAAACCATGCGCATATGACCTTGATATTTTAAGCCATTTTAAGCCCAAATAACAACTACAAATACACATAGTTCGCATGCCAATTTATATGCTTTAATATGTGCTAAAATTTCATTCACACAATCAAGCTGAATTGTTTCTTATTCGGTCATTCTATAAAACATTCAATACATAAAATATATATTTAGATAAATATACTATAAACCAAATATCATGCTCATCATTATAGTTCCAACGCCATATTCATATATATACAAATACATTTACATTATCAAAGAAACTAAACCTCAAACATTAATAAACCACATCAACTTCATTTCATCGATATGCCATTATAAACCAATTACTAAACTAACTACACATATACAATTCGAACCTCATACCAAACTTATTTATTTCATTTTCGTTTTATAACAATCAAAACATATACATTCATGCCTTTATAAACTGACCCTAAATAATTAAACAGCATAACGGAACATATAACACAACCAAGCCACATATTTAGCTATTTTAAATTCATCACATATCCGAATATACAAGCACATTATAACCATATTTGCAACAACCCATAAGGCCGAACATGCATAAATTATTACATATCATATAACCTAATTCAATGAATATTCCATCAATAATATACTTAGCATCTCACTTATATTTTCAAATTCGCACCTCAAGACTTATACCTATCATGAACCATGGCTTAATTCAAGCACTCATTAATAAACCATATCAACCAAGTTACATATAAACTCACTTTAATCGAGATCATACACACAAACATAAACATAGCAACTATGTTTCACATATAATAAGCCAAGGCCAAATTGCTAAAACCAAACACATAAAGCACTTAACCAAGAACACATAAAATTGAACTTAAACATAGTGATCAGGCCATTTTCGCATGGCTATATATATATACATGTTTCAAAACCAAACATTCTATCTATGCTATACATGCCATAAGCCCAAATTCAACTTAGTAAAATACCGAAGGAAACTGTCGATAGTGTGGTAAGCTTTGCTGACTATCCCCGAGCTCGTAACGAGACTCCAAAATCTATAAAACAAAGATAAACAAGAACACACACAGTAAGCTATTTAAGCTTAGTAAGTTATAAGCAAAACAAATATATAAACACTTGCATAATAACATTAGGTTAACAAGGCCGATTACCCCAAAATATTAAACACAATTATAATTTAGTACCAAGATCACATTTTACTTTCACACATAAATATTATATAGCCGAATACACAAATTAACTTCACAAGGCCGAATAAATAATGCTCACATATTCAATCACATAATTCACTTAACAGTTTATCATTTCAAATAACCAACTTACCTTGTTTTCATATAAACAAATAACTGACACATACCTGAACCTTTGATTCAATTACACATTCGGTCTTTACTTCACATTGCCCGTTGAATCTCTTAAACATCATCAAAATCACATTATTTCAAATCAATATCAATAAGTTCTACTATTCAATTCTTACTCATGAATCAATACCTATTTTTTTTTCTACCACTTTTCAAACTCATACACAAAAATCAACAACCACATAGGTTCCGTACGTACTTGTACCTCATCATACTTATCTATTACATTTCCCACGTCACCTTATTGATCGATACGTTATATCATACGGTAATTTTTTATATTCAATGAACTCGCACACTTAATGCCAAATGGATAACCGGCTATATATATAGATATCGCACACACAAAGGCTGCAAAACCTTGTAACGTATCGCACACTTAGTGCCGTCACATTTAACTTCTCGCACACTTAGTGCCAAATCCTTGTAACGTATCGCACACTTAGTGCCGTCACATTTAATTTCTCGCATACTTAGTACCAAATCCTTGTAACGTATCGCACACTTAGTGCCGTCACATTTAATTTCTCGCACACTTAGTGCCATATTTCATACTATCATTTCCGTACATTAATTTCACATATTACAAATCAGCATATAAATCTCATGTTTATATATAATTAACAACACATATATATATGCTTATAAACTTACCTCGAATATCGACGAACGTATTCGACTACTCGACTACTTTTGACTTTCCCCCGATCTAATTTCATTTTCTTTCGTTCTTGATCTAAATAAATTCAAATTTAACTAATTTAACCACATATTCATTCAATTTAATCCAAAAACACATAAATGGACAAATTACCATTTTGCCCCTGACATTTCACACCTTTTGCAATTTAATTCTTATTGCATAAAACACAAACTACACAAAATTTACACATACTATAGTTAGGCCGAATATTCACAAGCATGATACAAGTCCATATATTTCATTTTTTTCACATTTTAGTCCTTCAAAAATTTATTTTCACAATTTAGTCCAAATTACTCAAAATTATCCAAAAATCCAAAGACAAAACATGTTAATCTAACACATATATTTCATAATTCATCATCAAACATCATAAAACTCATAAACTCATCAATGGCAAAGCACAAAATCATCATCAAATTCAAAAATTAAGACATGGGCTTTGAAGATAACTTAGCAACAATCTCAAAAACGTAAAAAATTATAAAAAACCGAACAATTAACATACCTTAATTGAAGAAACACAAGGCCGAACCCTAGCTTGTTTTCTTATTTCTTTTCTTTTCTTTGTTTCGGTCATAAGATGAGAATATGACTTTGATTTTATGTTTTTGTTTTATTATACTAACTTATATTATAATATATATTATTTTAACCTTTATATATAATATATATATAAAAAAAAACTATATAATATAAACATAATTCAAATGCCGTCCACTATCTTTATTAATGGCAAAATTGCAACATAAATTCCCCATATTGAAAAGACATCAACAATTAGGCACTTTCACAATTAACCATTAAATTTTTTTTTACGCGATTAAGCCATTTTATTTAATCGGACACTCAAACAACAAAATTAAAACACGAAAATTTAACACAAGTAAATTCACATATAATAAAAACTGAAAATAATTTTAAAATATTTTTTAGACTCAGATTTGTGGTCCCGAAACTACTATTCCGATTAGGGTCAAATTCAGGCGGTTACACTCCCAGTAATCACTCTCATGATATCAACTTTAGAGAAGAACCGAAATAAAAAATTCTTTTCTTCCAAATCAGATATCGCAACTCCACCAAGGAAATGCCGTAAGTTAGCCATGGAGTTACGCATCGCTTCAAAATTAACCACACTCGCCATCAGGAAGCACCCCACCAGACATAACCCCATATCAAAGCCAGGAACTTCATCATTCACGTCACACAACCAAGCATCATCCTCCTCGTCCTGAATTGAATCCCAACAATATCAGACTCCATCATCAAAACTAGAAGCACATAAAGTACCGGAAAAGCACTTGCAGAATCTACACAAACACAACTGAGGCTACAACAGAACAGCATAAACATGACTAGAAACTGCCATAAACACTACCTACTCAAGGAAAGCTGCCAAAGAACGTGCCAAAAGACAGACCTGTTTCAACCTTAAATTCATTCAACTACATCCAAAAGGACCAATATCTTGAAAAAACACTTTTTTTTTTTACACAAGTACAGTATCCCAAATGTTATATTAATTATTATATATTAAAAAATATTTTAATAAATATTACTGAATTATATTACCATATTATAATTTGATAGTATCACCACGTGACATTAAACTAGTAGTTAAATAACCGTAAATTATGCGAACACCTCGCACTTTGTAGGCTGAATACTTGTAACAGTATATCAGTAAAGTATAAATTCACAATCAAATCTGGATAAGTATATAGCGATTGGGATTTAGGTATAATAAATAGTATTTGACAGTTAAGAAACATGAATTTTGAGGACAAATCAAAAAAAGAATCATATTTCGGTAGCTAACAAACTACAAATGGCTTTCATGGTGTATAGATAATGCTTTAGAACTTCATGGTCTATCACCCTCTAACTATCTCTCTAACTGCTTCCAGTTTTCATTTTCTTTTTTCTATTCTCTTTTGTTCCTTAGTCTTCATCTTCTCCACCGTTAATGGCGTGATGTTGGACTTCTTAATCCACCCAAGCTCTCAAGATAAGAAATCTTCTTGTTAATTAACATGTTAAGTTTTGTCAAGTGCTTTTGATCATTATTCTCTTTGGGTGTCTCTAGTTGTGGCTCTGTTTGGTCTTCATTGTCATTTTGGTCTGTAGTCCAAGTAAGTAAATCCGAGAGGGTCTGCGCATTGGTACTCTCCGAATCATCTCCTCCATGCACCGAGTTAGGCCGGCTATCATCTTTTGTTGGGTTAGATTCCGGTGGATCTTGTGTAAGTAAATCAGCACGGATGACATCTTCGATTCTGGACATAACCGTGTGTGCCAAACTCTCCAGTATTCTTGAATAGCTCTCTAGGACAGCCTGCCCTACATCCTGTAATGCCAATACAATTTAAACAAACCAATTCAATGTTTTATGCCAAACATGGGTCCATCATCCCCAACAACTTACCTTATTGTACTCAATTTTGCTGATGTCTAGTGAAGATTGAGGAAGTCCTGGGAAGCTATGTTTGATAAGGTGTAAAATGATCTCAACTCTTTCCTCAAATAGTTCTCTTTTCTCCATACTAACACCAGAGCCCCATGATTTCGAATCCTTTTGGTGCATTTTCCTCTTCCAAATCACTATAGATGCCTCAATTCTATTCTTGAGGTCTAAAATCTTGTGCTCTGATGATAGGTCCATACTAGAAAGAAATTGATCTGGATCAAAGAATTCGTCTGTGATACTCTTATAGATTGAATCTCCAAGACTAGCTCTCCCGTTCTATCAATGCATCAACAAAAAACCAATGTGAAAAACGCATTATGGAAGTAGATTTATTGCGTTTTTTTCTTTATACAAAAGCGAAGGTTCAAGAGTTTTGTTGGTTTACCTTAGGGAGGGATTCAATATAGCTTTCAGGGATCTCCATCTCAGATAGAAGTTGAGCATTAATTGCCATTGCTGCTTTAAGAACTTGAGTGACACATTCCTTTTGAACCTGAAGGTTTTTCCTTGCAGCTTCTGATAGACCATCCGGGGGAACTTTAACAGTAGGCAGCCACCATTTATCATCTTCTCTCTTGTTATTTCCCTTTTCTGAGTCTGAGGCATCTTTTGACAAATAGTAGAATTCGGTTTGGTCTTTGAAGGTATCCAAACCATCCTGTTCATCATTGTTAAGCTCTCATTGAACCAGGTACTAGGTCGTTGTTTATAGTTCAACTTCAAATCTAAACTCAAATGAAAGAAAAGAACAGATATGGTAAATCTATGTCCTTACGATAAGCATTCTATCAAGTGTCCTCAGGGCTGGAATGTTCATAAGAAGATCATTTCGTTGCTTAGTGACCATTATCTGAAAAATAAAGATTCCCAAGATATTTAAAATTGGATATCTGAATTCTGAACTTATTATATTCATTATTATCATGTGAATATAACTGGAAGCAGAGAGAAATACCTCCATGTCAGAACCATCCTTGTTTTTTTGGTGAGAAGGAACAAGTTCAACAATGTGATCAGTTACAGACAATAGCCAGGCCATTTCTTTTCTCCACCTTGCTTTCCTTTCAGCTGACATTGGCTCTAAGCGAGATTGTTCACCAAAAACAGATGCTGGAACCATTTATCAACACAAATTCAATAATCCGGATATATCTCTAATAAAGGTATATTCTGTGTTATTTTCTAGGTTTTTTTCTTAAAAGATATGCTTGGAAGGTTTTGGAAGGATTATATCGTATACCCATATTTAAATATCTGTCTGATATAGATGTAAAGTCTAAACAAGTCGAGAAATAAGGGAAGGGAGAAAGTACCAGCAAGGTTTGTAATGGCATTTGAGAGTGCTAAAGCTGATGAAACTCCAGTCCCTCCACCTGACATGTCCTCACCCAAGAGTAATTTAGCAAACTTTTCCTTCATTTGGTCCATCTCTGAATCAAAATCATGCCAGAATATTAACGACAGTTTCAGAATATATTCAGACATATATACTCAAAGTTTTCTAAAATTATACCTTTAAATACATATCAGACATAAATATTAACCACCAAAAGAAACAAAAGATCTAGGTAACCTAATAATGTAAAGGAACACCTAAAATTTCCAACATTAGGAAATTGTTTCAGTAGGGAATGGAGCTATAACATATCAGGGTTTTTGAAACTCGAACGATTATTGATAATCGAAGACAGCTTTGTACTATCTAGTTTAAATATAAATATATGAAACTTGCCATTTAATAATTGTTTTTCTCTGGCTTGGAAGGCAGCGACCATTTCTTCAATGGACACATTTGAATTCCAGCCATTGTCACCTTCGTCTTTGTTATCATTAGAACCCTTGAAATCGAGTATCATTGACGTCAACTTTTTACTTTCTTGTTCTTGTTCAACAGCTCGAACCATGGTTCAATCTCTGTTAAACAAAAACGAAGAACAATCAAACTGGAAGAGTTAAAATAATAAATAATATTATTATTATTATAAAAAAAACAAAGCCATGAATTTTTTATGGGGGAGAGGGGGATTTTAGTGACTTTGGGTTTTCCATTAATGGTTGAAACTAAACGTGGGGTGCATGTTTTTTCAGAAATGAGCTGTGAAATTGTTTATGAATTGGATGGCTGATTTTCAGTTTTAAAGTCAAAGCTCCTGCTGAAAACAAGGCCTGATTGAGATTAATTAAAACAAGAGAATAATAGCAATATTTATTATTCATTCGTAATCTTTCATCTAAGATTAACTGCCCTTAACCTACCAGATGGATGGTTTCGATTAGGCTCGGATTTGTATAGTGTATTTGTCATATGATATTTGTATTTAAATTAATAAATTTATATCTATAACCTAATTTAAAAGCTATCCCAAGAAAGGATATTGCTCAATTTGAAATCTTAATACACACCTAAGGAATGGTATAAATTATGATTTGTGCGTTAATAAAGGTATTCAACTGGTAAAAAATAAATGATTGTGGATTTTTTCTTGGAATTGTTGAATATCGACTTAAATAATAAAACCGATGATGATAAATGTGGTCATAAAAAATGTATTCAACTTTAAAATAAACATTATTTGTCTCCATAGAATTGCATGTCCAATTTGTTTGAACTAAACCATCTTTGGTTACCAATGTTTTTGGAATCATATACCGGTTCTTGGTCCAACCGGTTTGCTCGTCATTTTAATTAAATAAATTATTAAAATTTCATTAAAAAATTTCAAAATTTTAAAATTTATAAAACTTAATTCAACTATCAACTCAACTAATTTTTTATTCCAATTAACTGGTTAATTAATTCTTTCATTTGTTTGGACCAATGTACCAATAGTTCTTACCTCATCTAGTTTGACCTATCAATCCATTTTCATCAACCTTGCTCTTGACAACTTTTTTTTTTTTAATAATTTTCTTCATTTTTTATAATTTTTTCTTAAGAAAAGTTACTTTATTGATAAATAAGAAAAGCTATAAAAAAAAATCAAAACAACATTACAAAAGGCTGAAGCCAAAATGAACAACTAAGCACAAAAAACTCCTAAACATGACAGCAAAAACCATTCAAAGCAAGGGCAGATTTAGTTTACAAAAAGAGCACAAAAAAATCAATTGAAAATCAAATAAAACAAAATAGATATGCTCCACAATAAGCGGGACGGAAGAAGTGCAGCAAGTCACCGCAACAGATGAAACAAGAAGCAACAATCACTAGCCCCATTTAGGACACCAAAAGATCAAAACACACAAGCCCTGTTAGAAGATAGTACCCTTAAAACATGGCATAGAAAATCAACCATCAAGAAACGGAGTATTTAGATTTGTATTTTTATGGTTCATAATTTATTTTATATAGATTTTGGCATAATGTATTTATTTTGTTATATTTGAATAGTTATTCGTAATTATTTAATTTAGAGATTAATTTATTTGTTTTTAAGGTATTAATTTGTTTGTTAACATCGTGTTAGTTTTTTTTTTTTTAATCGATAATATATTTTGTGTAATTCATCATAGCAATTCAATTTTTTTTATAATAAAGTGTTTATTTCGTGTTTTCATTTTTTGTTCTTGAGTAAAATATTTATAAATTTATATAACTTTTTTGACACATTAATAATTTATTTTACATAAATTTTGACATCTTTGTGTATTTAAGTCATGATTATTTCATTTTTCGTAATGACATATTTTATTTTATTTTTTTTCAATTTTTTTTTATCATGATTTAGTTTATTGCATACATTGTATAGTTTTAGCATAATAGTTTAATTTATCTTTTTAAGAATTTAATAATTACATGCCGACAGAGTAGTATTTTATAGTTGTAGATTTGGGTCTAAGTAGATTTAGACGCATAATGTCATGTGAGTATAATATTTAGAGGTTTGGGAGCAGTGGCGAAGCCAAAGGGGGATGGCAGGTCCTGCTCTCCCTACAATAGAAAATTTTCTATTTAGACTGTTTATAATTTATAAAATTTTAAATTAGTAATGGTAAAATTGCACTTTGGTCCTCTAAAAATAATAAAAATTTAATTTAATCTTTTAAAAATTATAAAGATATAGACTATTAAAAATGGTGAAATTGCATTTTTACTATCGTAAAAATATATAATTTAATTCCGCCCCTCCCCCCTCGAAAAAAAAAATTTCTGGCTCTGCCACTGTTTGGGGGTTAAGGGTAGATTAAAAAATGTATAAAAAAGAATTAAACCATTACAGCATTCATACATTAATATAAATAATATTTTTAATTAAGAATTTAACTTTGATATGCTAATAATTCATACTAAACAAATTTGCAACATTCATTATTCGTATCATATGTTATCCCCAAACTTAAAAATTTGAGACGTAACAATACCACATACTCATGACAAAATTCACAAGCATACAAAGTAACAAATATTATACTAAACTGAAAACCAACACATCAGAAGTCTCTAAAACTCATATTAAATATTGTATATAACTTGACTGAAATACAACATATTTTGGCTAATCAACAACTCAACTAAATATGAAATTATAACACTCATGTCCATTTGATTAGAAGTAGATGTTACGTTTGAAATCAAGGGCTCCTATCAAACTCATATGTCGTGTTAGTGTGGAAAATCTGAATTATTGGTCAGTCGGGAGCACATAAATGAAACAAGAACAAATACTCGAATAGAAAAATTCAATAAATAGAACAAGGCTCCAAGGCGTATATCAAGCAACTATCTTCAAGATTCTATTCACTCCACCTATATATTGATGTACAAAAAAGTTACAAGAAAATGAACCTCGATAATAAAAGGAAACCTAAATAATTAGTTGCATCTTTCAATAACAAAAACATACAATCCACATAACAAAGTCCATTGTGTTGGACTGAATTAAACAAGAGAAAGTTAGTTGCGCCAGATTTGATATGAGAAATCAAAGACAAGGTTTAGTTGATTAGAAATAGGTTGAAGGTAGTTTCAGACCAAAAAAAGTCATACGCAGATTTGAAATGGAAGGATATTGAATACGTAATTGAAGATAAGGTGTTTTTAAAGGTGTCATTGCGAAAAAAGTTATTGTGGTTTGGTCATAAAGGAAAACTAAGTTCGAGGTATATCGAACCCTATGAAATCGTTGAACGAGTTGGTCTTGTAGCTTATCGGTTGATATTAGAGTCAGTACAACTGTTAAGTTGGTTACTACCAAAACTGTTATTCAGCTGAGAAGTTGTTATAGAGCAGTTAATACCTCATGCTTTATATATATGCCTTCCAAATGTACAGAGAAGTTAAGCATTCAAGAATCAAAAGATAGAATCAGTTTGTACTATTTTTCTATTTTCTCATTCTGTTAATTCAAGTATACCTAGTCTTCAACATGGTATCAGTCGCTTGCTAAGTCCTGGGATCTATGGCCACCGCGAACTTCACCGATGGCTCGGTCTTCTCCGGTGATCGTGTTGTCACTTCTCTTCCTCGCCATGAGGTCGTCAAACTTGACGACGGAACCTACATTCAGTGGCATAAACAGATCAAACTCATTACTGATGGATATGATCTTACTGGATTTTTAGACGACACCATTCCTCCTCCACCGAGGTTCGCTCAAACTCAAGAAGGCACTGTAGCTTCAAATCCGGCAGCCTTGATTTTCACTCAACAAGATCGTTTGCTAACATCATGGCTTCTCTCAACCGTTAGCTCGTCCATCGTCTCCTCCTTCACCGACGCACACACGGCATGTGATGTATGGAACATGACAACCAATCTTTTCGCCGCCAATACGGGCGCAAAACAGTCACGACTCCGTCACGAGCTCCATTCACTGAAAAAAGGTACTCTCTCCATCAAATCCTATGTTGCTCGTATTAAAAACCTTTGTTCCTTGCTAGAAACCTCTGGATCTAGAGTTTTGGAGGATGAACGAACTCAGATAATGCTTGCTGGTCTTCCACCGGAGTTCGAGTCTGTGTTGGTCTAGGGACACGCTCGTGTGCCCCTAAGACATGCCCATGTCTTCCACCCGTGGTCGACACTGACTAATTCACACGGCCTTGACACGCCCGTGGCACTGGCCCGTGTGCCAAACCTTGGTATTCTGACTTATCCACACGGCTTGGGCACACGCCCATGTGCTAACCGTGCCTCCCACACGGTCTAGACACACGGCCGTGTGTCTACTCATGTGGGAGATTAGCAGGCTATCTACCAAGCCCTTTTGCCACTCTCATTTGCATACATTCATACATCATCACATAGCTCCACATAGCATCAACATAACTCTTGAATTAAAGACATTTAATTCATACAATGAATTCTTCATCCTAAACACAAGGGAGAACTATTTCCAATACAATTACAATCTACTTAAGCCATCATCTATGGCTATTCACAACCAAAACATAACTCACTTACGCCAACACATTTGGCTATATTAACTATGAGTTAGTAAACTTTAAAAGAGGTCCCTATACATGCCATGACTCAAAAGAACTTGAAACATCATACCAAGCTTCTACTCGATAGTGTGAAAACATCTCCGGCGGCCTCCAACCCGAGCTAGTTAAAATAACCTATAAGAGATGGGAAAAGAAAAGGAGTAAGCAATAATGCTTAGTAAGTTCATCTGCATATAATTTACAAATACCGATATTCGTTGAATATATACAACCACAAGGTATTATAATGAGTTTTTCTCATAAAATCATGGTTACTTACTCAACTATTCTTGAAGCTCACTCATTCTATCTCTTACCACATTCTTACCATGCCTCAAGCCAACCGCTCGTGTTAATTAGCATACATTCCTGCAGACCGGTCACCACATGATCATGTAGAACAACACATCCAAAGATTTTCAATAAGCCACTCATACTACTAAACTCTCTGGTGGTTTCGCACTTAGCCCTCCATTGATCTCTAGTAGGGTGGTATCGCATATAGCCCACCAATCATTTATAAGCGATGGTATCGCACACACGCCCATCAATTACTAATTAATCGTGTGGTAACACACACACATTTCACCGATAATAATAATATGGTTGATGGTATCACACATAGCCCATCACTAACCATTAATAAGGTGATATCGCACATAGCTCACCATTATTATACATTCATGGATAGTTATCCACATGTATTTCTCTATTTCAAATGTTCATCAGAGAACATCCTCACACACTACTATTCTTACTTAACTTTCTACGATACTCGTTCGCATTCACACAATGCATCAATAAATCTATCTTATGCAACTAAGGTGCATTGATTACACATAACCCACTAGGAGTTCATCATATACTGAATTCATCTAAATTCAATTCCAACACACACTAGTGTTTCTCGTGGTGCAACCATATACTTTCTTATTTTTGACATACCCGTTGAATCACTCAAATTGTTAAATAACACTTTTGAGTTTCATACACCTAATGTCACACTGACATCATACCCCGATAGGGTCTTACATGCATTAACATATCGATGCCATGTCCCCGGCATGGTCTTATAAAAATTCTCACACCGAGGCCATATTCTAATATGGTCATACACGGGACCTTAACTATCATCATATCATGCTATATACATTTCCCATTGCTCTTAGATTCAATTCTCTTGACATCTCATCAAAAGATATTTCATACATTCATAGAGTAAATATACATTCCATACAACATTGGAATATCAAATTAACTCATACATAATTACAACATTTGCATATGAACTTACCTCGATGTCGAAAGGGTCGAAAGGGACTTTTTGCCCACATTTCTCTTTTCACCCGTTCTAGGTTCGAATCTCGTTTTCTTTGATCTAGATCAATAGAATTTACTCATTTAATCACTTATAAATCATAATACACCGTAATCTACACTTAGGCAAAAATGACTAATTTGCCCTTATACTTTGGCAAAAGTATGATTTTGCCCCTAGGCTCGTAAATAAATTTTCATCACAATATCTTATTAAACAAGCCTAGCTGAACATTTCATCCTCTTACAACTATCCACAATTCCAACTATTTCATGCCATAATGAACAAATTACAACCTTTGCATTTTAGTCCCAAATAGGTGTTTTCACAACATCACCTTTCACAAAAGTTGTTTATCATCATCCTATCATTCATTTTCTTCCATAAAAACTCATCAAACAACATAAACTCTATCATGGTAAGTCCCTAGACTTTCAACCATATTGCAAACTAGTCCTCTCATTAGCTAGCTTAAGCTTTGAGGACTCCAAAAAATACAAAAATCATCAAAAATAACCATCAAAATGACTTACTTGTAGAGAAAATGAGCTGCTGAAATTTCAAGCCTTCAAAGCCCTCCCATGGTTGATATTTTTGGTTGGAAAAGAAGACCAAATAAAAATATGATAACTTTTGCTTATATCATCTTATTTTATTCATTTTCTCCAACTAATATCACCAACTTTTAATCATAATAAATGCACTTGTCCCCTATGCATCCTATGGCCGACCAACTCACTTAACAAGGCCAAATTGCACATTTGGGACCTCCAATTTATAATTCATAGCTATTTGGCACCTTTAGCAAATAAAATAGAACTTTCGCACTTAATGCGATTTAGTCCTTTTTCACAATTTAGCTAGAAATCACTAAAATTAAAGCACCAAAATTTTCATGCATCCTTATAAACATGTTATAACACATAACATAACATGAAAATAATTTCTCTAACCTCAAATTAGTGATTCTGAGATCACTGTTCTGACTAGCCCCTAAATCGGACTGTTACAGTGGTCGTGGGTTCGCTCGTGGCAGAGGCCGAAACTTCTGATCTCGACTCCAATGTCAGATTTATAGTCACTTTGGTCATGCTGCTCAACGATGTTACTATAGTTACCATCGGGACTCAGAGCCGCCTTCATCTGTAGCCCCGACGCTACACCACGGTGCCGTTGATGCGCCACAAGGAGGGGAAAATTTTTATGGAGGAGATCGTGCGCGTGAAAGGGAGCCGCCTCAGGTAAAATTCCATCGCATTCATTAAGGTCAAAATTGTGGATTTTATGGTCAAAATTATGGTCAAAATGAGGGTGAAAATGATAGCTATTGGATGATGGCCGGTTATTGTGCTGATGGAGGGCCACATGTGTCTTATGCGCATGGCACTAATGGACATGCAAATGGGCCACTTGGAAGCTACATGGGAACACCAAATGGTTTTAATGGGCCACGTGTGTGTCATAGACCACAAGTGCCTGGGCCGAATGCAAATGTGTCCAATTTTGGGCTATCAAGTGGCAATGCAAATTTTAGGGTGTATAATGCAAGGCCAACCACACCTCTTGTGTCAAATGGGCCCGTGACAAATTGTGTTCAAATTGGTTCTTCTCCTAGACCCCGGCAAATTTTTAAACCGCCTGGTGATGAATCGGTTCTGTGGTCTACTAAGCCTCACGCACGGGTTTTCTGGTTTTAACCCAAATATTGGGCTCCCTCGAGTCGGTGACATACATGCATCTGATTATTCTGATACTTCCGGGTCTCATGTTAATACTACTCAACTCGAGTCTTCTGGTGGTGGCAACGATTCGTATATTCCTATGCCCGTTGGTACTGCGTCTTGGTACCCTGACTCTGGTGCTAGTCATCATGTCTGCCGTGACCCCTCGGCACTGCAAGATAGCACTCTGTACTCAGGTGCGTCTTCTCTCTTATTGGGTGACGGGACTCCTGCTAAGATTTTATCAGTTGGTCATAGTGTTCTACCCACTCTGTCCAAATTGCTGCATTTATCTAATGTTTTATGTGTACCAAGTATTCGGAAGAATCTTTTGTCGGTGTCACAGTTCGCTAATGATAATGATGTATTTTTTGAATTTCATCCGACATATTGCATTGTTAAGGATGTCGTGACTCGGGAGGTTTTGCTGAAGGGCCACATTCGTGACAGATTGTATTATTTTCCCGTACCAGTGGTGTCTGCATCATCCACTGTTGCTCCATTTGTTGCCCATTCGAAGGTTCGAAATAAGACTGCTGATTGTCCGATTTTTACTTTGTGGCATAATCGCCTTGGTCACCATTCTACTTCTGTGGTTAAAGATGTATTGAATAAATGTAATATTGTATCTACCAAATATGGCTTAAGTGGTATATGTACTGCATGTCAACAAGGACACTAGTATAAACTACCATTTTCTGTGTCTACCACTGAATATCAACCTTTTGACTTGATTGTTTCTGACATTTGGGGCCCTGGGTCTGTTGCTTGTGGTGATAAGTGGTACTACGTTACGTTTATTGACATGTGCACAAGATTTACATAGATATATCTTCTTCGTCAGAAGTCTCAGACAATAGACTATTTTAATCAGTTTCAGTAACTAATAAAAACACAGTTTGGCAAGACTATTAAACAGTTTCAGAGTGATTGGGGCAGAGAATACAGGGTGTTTACTTCTGTTCTAGCATCTCAAGGAATTGTTCATCGGTTGACCTGCCCATACACCTCTGAAAAAAATGGAGTTGCTGAGCGCAAACATCGGCACATTGTTGAGATGGGATTAGTGTTGTTGGCTCAAGCCGAGTTATCCATGGACTACTGGGGGTATGCTTTTTGTTGTGCAGTTCATCTCATCAATCGTCTTCCCACTGTGGTTCTTAAAGGCCAATCTCCGTTTAAGGCTCTTTATGATCGTGACCCCACCTATGATCATCTTCGGGTTTTTGGATGCTGTTGTTTTCCATACTTACGCCCATTTGCAGCACATAAGTTGGAGTTCCGTTCTCAACCGTCAATTTTTTTGGGCTATAACTCTCAGCATAAGGGATATCAGTGTCTGTTGCTGGATGGTAAGATAGTAGTTTCTCGCCATGTTGTGTTTGATGAAAATAGATTTCCTTCCTCTGAACACAGCTCACAAGATACCGCTTCGACCTCAGCCCCGTTCGTCTCAACCATGGTACCTCTTGTTCGGCCTATTTTATATCGTAATAATGAACCTATTGTATCATCACTACCTATGACGAACTCCTTGCCAACCGATGGTTCTGGTTCATCTTCATCTCTGTCCAATATTGCTCCTAAGCCTCCTTACTCTGCTGTGCAAATTAATGAAGGTTCAAATAGCACTAGTTCATCGTCAACTGGTGAAATGAGTCCTCCCATGCCTGTTCTCAACACTCATCCCATGGTAACTCGAGCTAAAGCCGGTTTTTTCAAGCCAAAAGCTTTGTCTGTTGAAGCTATGGAACCATCTAATATTGAGGAAGCCCTATCCACTGATGAGTGGCATGCTGCTGCACAAGCTGAGTATGATGCTCTTCTTAATAACTCTACATGGGATCTTGTTGATCTACAGTCAAATCACAAGATTATAGGGTGTAAATGGTTGTTCAAAATTAAAAGGAATCCTGATGGCACTATTGCCCGGAGGAAAGCTCGTCTAGTAGCAAAAGGTTGTTCTCAAGTTCCTGGCTGTGACTTCAAGGAAACGTTTAGTCCAGTCGTAAAACCTGCCACTGTTAGAGTTATTCTATCCATTGCGGTTTCCAGAGGATAGTCACTTCGACAACTAGACGTCAATAATGCCTTTTTAAATGGTGATTTGGATACTGAAGTGTTTATGGAACAACCACCGGGATATGTTCAGTATGATTCGACTGGAAAACCACTTGTGTGCCGCCTAAAGAAAGCTCTATATGGTCTTCGTCAAGCCCCTCGTGCTTGGTTTGAGAAGCTTAAGTCTTTTCTTATTTCTATTGGGTTCATTGTTTCGAAGTCTGATGTGTCCTTATTTGTTCAAATCAAGGCTGAATCTACACTCTTTGTTCTGGTGTATGTTGATGACATCATTGTCACTGGAAGTGTGTCTACTACAATTGAGTGGTTTTTTCGGTTGCTTAATGATAAATTCTCGCTCAAGGACATGGGTGGTTTACACTATTTTCTTGGCATAGAGGTCACTCGATCTTCCTCAGGGTGTCTTCATCTCTATAAAAAAAAGTACATACATGATATTCTTGCTCGAGCATCCATGGTCAATTCAAAAAGCGTCCATACTCCAATGGTTAGCTCTTCCACGCTCTCAAAGGAGGATGGCGACCAGTTAGAAGACCCAACACAGTATAGAAGTCTTGCTGGTGCTCTCCAATATGTTGTACTCACTCGGCCCGACATTGCTTATGCTGTGAATAGGATATGTCAATTTATGCACAATCCTACCACAATGCATATGACAGCTCTAAAACGCATCTTGAGGTACTTATGTAGAACTCTTGATCTTGGGATTGTGTTTCGATCGGCCGACCGGCTCTCCTTAGTTGCATATGTTGACGCTAACTGGGGGTTGGATTTTGGCGATCGACGCTCCACTTCAGGGTATTGTGTTTACTTTGGGTCCACTTCTGTATCATGGTGCTCGAAGAAGCAGCAAGTGGTTTCTCGCTCCACGACAGAAGCAGAGTATATGAGTCTTGCTACAGCCACTAGTAAATTTACTTGGCTACTTTCCTTACTTCAAGAACTACGTATTAAGTCTGAGGATACTCCGCACGTTTGGTCTGATAGTTCTAGAGTAGTTGCAGTTGCAGCCAACCCTGTCTTACATTCTAAGTTTAAACATGTAGAGCTCGACCTGTTTTTTGTTCGAGAGCGCGTTGCAGATGGATCTATTTTTGTTGGTGAGGTTCCCGCGTGTGATCAAGTAGCAGATGTACTCACTAAACCACCGCCCGTTTCAATTTTTTCTCGGTTTAGAAGTTTTCTTCAAGTCTTACCCATGAAGGAGATGGGTGAATATTAGAGTCTGTACAACTGTTAAGTTGGTTACTACCAAAACTGTTATTCAGCTGAGAAGTTGTTATAGAGCAGTTAATACCTCATGCTTGATAAACCGTAAAAGTAACATATTTTATCTCCACATTTAGCATGCTTTTGGATGATTTATCCCTTGAATTATGGAATTTGGTGCTCTTAATCCTTTAATTTCATGTTTTATACTCAGGAGAGCATAGAAGGATGAAAAGAATGAAAAACGGGCTTAAAATGGGCCAAATGGGCCAAAGTAGGAAATCAACACGGCCTGGGCCCAAAGAACACGACCATGCCCCTTTAGCAGGCTCGAACACAGCCTGAAGTCGATTCACATGGGCGTGCCACACGGGCGTGTCCCTGCCGTGACAAAGAGGAATTTCACTCGGATTGGGATACTTAAAGGCGAAGAAACACATTCGGAAGCCTATATAAACACCCTAAGTATAACCTAAAAGAGGGGCTTTTGCCAGGGGGCGTCCAGCTAGGCCAAGGAGCCAAGCTAGAGAGGTCAGAATCGTGGGATTTACTCGAAGAAAGCTAGTTGATTCATCTCAAGAAGCCGAAATCATACTCAAGACGGAGGATCTCTCCTTCAATTCCTTCAGGGGGTTTTAGGGTTTTCTTATATTTTGTTTTATCTTTCCTTCTGAGATGTATTCTTTTATTATTATAAATTAAACCCTTCAGATACCTGAGGGGGATGAAACCTAAGACGGATCTTGTTATTGTTTTCTGAACTATATGATAAATGCTTGATTTGTTCTTAATTATGTGTTCTTAATTCTTGCTTTGATATTTCAGTATTGATTCAAGTATTGATGTGCTTAGGCGATGGAGCAAAAGTCCTGCCTAAGAGTAGATCTAGCATAGTTAAGCGGAGTTGATCGCAACCCTAGACATAGGATGACGAAAATCTGCCGGATTAGGGTAAAACCTAATATGGGAGTCCATAGATCGAGTTAATGCAATTCTAGGGGTTTTAATTAGAAAGAGATTTCAATTAATCAACCTAGGGTTAGACGTTAGTAGCCTCGAGAGAGGTATTAACATAAATTAGGGAATCCTACGGATCAAGTCAAGTGAATAAATCGTCTAGTTCAGAGTTAAATAACAAGTGAAGTCTAGGTGGATTCCTTCTTGGGTATTGTCTTAATCAATTGGATTTTCCCACGAGTATTTCCCCAATTCATTCTCTTTGTCTTAGCGTCTTTAGCTTAGTAGTTAGTTAATTTTAGATTAAACAATAATTCACTTTAATTCTTAGGCTAAATAATAGAAAGAAAGTTAGTATTAGTACTTTTGGTTCCTTTGGGTTCGACATTCCGGTCTTGCCACTAAACTATACTACTGTTTGATAGGTGCGCTTGCCTCAATCGTTGTCACAGTTAGTTTTTAGGCTAGATCATTCATTATATAAATATTAAGACTCTGACATAACGATCAAGTTTTTGGCGCTGTTGCCGGGGAACTAAAATATTAAGAACACTCAATTTTTTTTACTTTAGCCATTTTATTTTTATTTTTATTTTAACTTTGCTAATTTTTCTCTTTCTTTGCTTTTGGCAGGTATTTCTAGTTTATGACTAGAAGAAACCCGTCAGGACCCTTGATTTTTGACAGTGAAATAAAACATACCACTCGCAGAAACCGAAGAGATGTCACTGAATAATTATCAATGGCAAGACATGATGACAATGCCTAATAAAGCAGCCTGTGTTTTCAACCTTGACACGGTCACCATGTTATCTAACCAGGTAGAGCTTTTAAATAAAAAAATTTGATGGTTGGTATGGTTCTACGCAGTACATCCAAAGAATACAATGACGATACAAATGGAGGAGGGGTGAACAACACAAAATATCTATCCTACAACCCTAGCACAGAGAACGAACAAGTCAACTATATGGGTAACTATTCTAGACCTCAAAATAATCCCTATAGTAACACTTATAATGCAGGTTGGTGGAACCATTCCAATTTCTCGTGGGATGGCCAAGGACATTGGAGACAACAACCCCTCCCAGGCTTTCAACAACCACCTTACCAGCAGGAAAAGAAGCCGAACCTTGAGGAGATGCTAACGAAATTTATCTCGGTGTCAGAAACACTCTTCCAAAACACTGAAACGACGTTTAAAAATCAGCAAGCGTTGATTCAAGGGCTCGAGAATCGAATAGGTTAGCTTGCTAAGCTGATCTCAGAAAGACCACAAGGTATCTTGCCTAGCAACACCGAAACTAACCCAAGAGAGCAACCTCAAACAATAACTGCTCACGATAGTGAAGGGTTAGATGAACCAAAGTTGAAGCAAGAGAATATGGTAGAGGAAGGTAAGGTTGAGGTAAGCCATGATAAACCAAACCCGGTAATTACAAAGTACCAACCTCGTGTGCCATACCCCAATGCGATAAAGAAAGACCACACAGAGGAACAATTCGGTAAATTTCTTAAACTTCCAAAGAAATTACATATTAATTTTCCGTTTCTTGAATCTATTTCGCAGATGCCAGATTCAAGGAAATTTTCAAAAGAGTTTTTGACAAACAAACGTAAGTTAGACGATACGTCGCATGTGGAGCTAAACGCAATGTGCCCAGCAATTCTATGAAATAAGCTACCACGTGAGCTTACATTTCGTGTAAGTGACGAAACGGTCACTCTTCAAGTTCTTGACACGACTAGGACATCGGGTATTAAAGGTGGAACCAATCACTTCAAAGTTGGGGACCAGGTACTGTCAGATACAACTGACCCTTGAATAGCCGCTTGAGAGCTTAATACAGACGGTGCGACTCCTTTTACGGTACTTAAGGTCTTTCCATACGGAACGGTCGAGGTAACACATTCTAATTTCGGCACTTTTGAGGTAAATATTGCCCGACTCAAAACATATGTTGATAGAATTGATAGTAAGAAAAAGGAGTTTTGAATCCGTAAACCACCATGGCCAAACGAATAATAGGTAAGTCTAGCTCATGACTTTAAACGAGCACTTCTCGGGAGGCAACCCGAGCACTAACCCCACTAACGTCCATATTTTTGAATTTTAGCATCTAACTAAAAAAAAAAACTAACCAAATTTTTAGGCGTAGGTTTCCATACCACACGGCCTTGCATACGGGCATGGCCGTGGCCGTGTGGACACCACGAGTATGCATATCGGCGTGGCAAATATCCTGTAGAAATAGGACGAAATTTTTCCCCAAGACACGGGCTCTGACTAAATGCCACGGTCGTGCAACGCGGCCGTGGTCGAAATTGCCTAAAGAACACAGGCTGAGATAAATCCACACGGCCGTGCGAGGCGGCCGTGGTCGATATTATCAGCTTTTTCACATATCGCCGCCACCACCACCTCGAGATCACTTCGATGATGAGGACCTTTGAGTCCCTTTTATTTATTTATTTTTATTTTAGTTCATTTTCCTTTATTATTAAACTCTTTAAATTTTTAAGTATAATTTGATTTCTTTTATCTCTGGTCGTTTAACTCTCGAGTAACTATAACAAACGCCCATTAAATAAGAACTCCTAAAAACTTTACTCGATGACTTCGCAGCTTTAAAAGGTTCAAGGTGCCACTCAAGGAACGAACACACCACCAAGTATTCTCCACCACCTTCACCTATGCCTAGTCATCATGTTCATCATTGATCATCCTCCAAGGATTTCATCCATAATTCAGAAAGTTTCACTTCTCCCTCTCTTTTGATTTCCTTAAAATATTGTTCATATATATCTTTGTACATTGAGGACAATGTACATCTTAAGTGTGGGGGAGTGAGTTTTATCGTGAAAAAGTGCCTAACTTTTTGCATTATTCTCAAATTCCTGAATTATGTCTTATTCTTAAACAATTTCCGCATATTACTATTAGAATGAAATTTCCTTTAATTCATGGTTTTCATTGATATGTTTTGGATTAAGTCATTGATAATTGTGCAGTGATGATTTAAACTTTAGGAAACTAGAGAATCAAGCGTGATAAGTCTATTCTTCAGAATTAAAAATTTGCTAGGTTGTTGACCTGAATCTAATTATTACCTTGAAGTTTGAAATTTACAAGGTTGATATCAAAAAGCCCATAATTTTTGTGAGATTTTGAGCATTTTAGAGCATACATTCCTTTTCGTGCTCACTTTATTGATTATGAGTGTGTCAACATTGATTTGTTATTCTTGCTTCGATTATACATGTCGAGACCACACCTTTGATTTGATATACTAAGATGATAAAGGCACCTAGGTTTTAACCCACTTACTCCACTAAAAGCCTACCCTCACAATTAACCCCTAGTGAACCCCTTTGATCCTAACAACCCTTTTATTGTTTTTCGACTCACCCATTAATATTAACTCAAAACCCATCTTGTATTTGTTATCACCATTTTTCTTGACTACCTTTATATCGAGATTTGATTTGATCAGTTACTTAACTATTTCCTTTATTTCAGTTATTAAATTTTATATTATTATTGTACTTGATTTGCTCACTCTCCATGCCCTGTCCGTAGGGTGGGTACTCAGGATTCGCCACGCCTTAAAAAAAATGAAGTATATTCATTATTAGCTCTATGTTATTTGAGCTCAAACTGTTAATTTCATTATCTTTAGAAGAAGCTCATGTTATTAGTATTAAGTTTCCGTGATGTAATTATTTAGTATTAGTACAACTTTTTAGTTAGGGAATTTGTCAATTCAGTCTCGATACTAACCCTCTAATTCAAGCCTTTATCCACACCTTTAACCCAAGCCCCGTTACAACCCATAAAAGACCTTTTGATTTGTGTATCATATCATTTTACAGTGGTGGAGATTTAATTTCCATCCAAGCCTATGGGATTAACCTTTCGTGTTCGACTTTTGAGTGCTTAATTTTGAACCCTAAACACTTCGAGTGATTTGAGTGAATCTTTAGTGAGGATGTCAATTTTTTTCGATTTTGAATTAAAGGTAATTATTTAGGTAAGGGGAAACACCTATTTTTCGTGCTATAAAAACTATGACTTTGATTGTTTGAATCTTTAGGAACCTTTTTGGTTAAATTATCAATGTATGAATTACCTATGAATTATGATGAAACACTATTGATGAAGGTTATGAATTGAGGAAGTTCGTTTCAATTATGAGTTGAGATTTTTGCTTGAGGACAAGCAAAAGCTTAAGTGTGGGGGTATTTGATAAACCGTAATAGTAACATATTTTATCTTCACATTTAGCATGCTTTTGGATGATTTATCCCTTGATTTATGGAATTTGGTGCTCTTAATCCTTTAATTTCATGTTTTATACTCAGAAGAGCATAGGTGGATAAAAAGAACGGAAAACGGGCTTAAAACGGGCCAAATGAGCCAAAGTAGGAAATCAACACGGCCTGGGCCCAAAGCACACGATCGTGCCCCTTTAGCAGGCTTGAACACGGCCTGAAGTCGATTCACACGGGCGTGCCACACAGGCGTGTCCCTGCCGTGACAAAGAGGAATTTCACTTGGATTAGGATACTTAGAGGCGAAGAAACACATTCCGAAGCCTATATAAACACCCTAAGTATAACCTAAAAGAGGGGCTTTTCCCAGGGGGCGTCCAGCTAGGCCAAGGAGCCAAGCCAGAGAGGTCAGAATCGCGAGATTTACTCGAAGAAAGCCAGTTGATTCATCTCAAGAAGCCAAAATCATACTCAAGACGGAGGATCTCTCCTTCAATTCCTTCAGGGGGTTTTAGGGTTTTCTCATGTTTTGTTTTATATTTTCTTCTGAGATGTATTCTTTTATTATTATGAACTAAATCCCTCAAATACCTGAGGGGGATGAAACCTAAGACGGATCTTGTTATTATTTTCTGAACTATATGATAAATACTTGATTTGTTCTTAATTATGTGTTCTTAATTCTTGCTTTGATATTTCAGGGTATTGATTCAAGTATTGATGTGCTTAGGCAGTGGAGCAAAAGTCCCTGTCTAAGAGTAGATCTAGCATAGTTAAGCGGAGTTGATCGCAACCCTAGACATAGGATGACGAAAATCTGCCGAATTAGGGTAAAACCTAATATGGGAGTCCATAGATCGAGTTAATGCAATTCTAGGGGTTTTAATTAGAAAGAGATTTCAATTAATCAACCTACGGTTAGACGTTAGTAGCCTCGAGAGAGGTATTAACATAAATTAGGGAATCCTACGGATCAAGTCAAGTGAATAAATCATCTGGTTTAGAGTTAAATAACAAGTGAAGCCTAGGTGGATTCCTCCTTGGGTATTGTCTTAATCAATTGGTTTTTCCCACAAGTATTTCCCCAATTCATTCTCTTTGTCTTAGCGTCTTTAGCTTAGTAGTTTGTTTGTAACACCCCAAACCCGGCCTAGAAGTTAGGCCCGAGTCTGAAATGTCACATTAAAGGCTCACTCCAAAACGATTTTATAATTTAACAATTTAAGGCCCAAAAGCCCAAAACCCTCATATCTTGTTAAGCTAAGAGGAAAAGCCCACAGTTTAGGAAAACGTTCAAATGTTAAGTTATTTCGAAAATCATGATAACTTGAGAAATTTTATTTAAGTTTATTAACTGGATAGTTGAAACAATAAAAATAAACCCCAAAATCTAAGTCAATTAGGAGATACATGGCCTTATTACAATTCAATGAAAAACAAAGTATTTAAAATAAATTAATTTGAACAAATTAAAAACATTTTATCAGCTTGTAGTGTGGCCATCTCCGAGTCCTCTCCCACGCCGAGCCGTCTATTAAGGATCACCTGAAACATAAAAAAGGGTGTGAGTTTCAAAACTCAGTGTGTACAACCCTTGGCAATCAAATTACATACAAATATTCACATTGGGCCTAAGCCCTATCAAAATCGATGGTCTTGGGCCTTAGCCCACAATGACCTCATATCATATCATATCGTATCATATACAAATAAGATAATGCAAAACCCATCCCAATAATCCATCCGCTACACACACCATTTCCCTTCCAACCATTACACACCTGTGGGGATTTCTAAATCAACCCACCCATCCTCTACACACCAAAGGTAGCCCGTTGCGGTACTATCAACGTTGCAAAAAAAGTCGCTAATCATATAATGGGCTAAAAGCCTCCGGTGGATCCATGGCCATACGACTATGCGATCCTCAAATCTTCCTCCGTACCATAATTCCCACCCATATGCATCCTAAGCAGAATATCATATGAATGCATCAAGCACACGAGTAACATCCATAAACTCATATTCGTCACATAGGGGTATTTTCGCCATTTCACTACCCAGGGGTATTTTCAGATTCGCCTCTGAGGGGTATTTTGGTAATTTGGCAAAAAAGGGGTATCTTGGTAATTTTGCAAGACAAGGGTATTTCGGTACTTTTACAAAACAGGGGTATTTTGGTACTTTTGCAAAACAGGGGTATTTTGGTAATTTACAAATCTAGGGGTATTTTAGTAATTTTACACATATAAGGGTATTTGGTCCCTCTCGGGTTTTAGTTATGAACTTTGGCCCATAAACAAGTCCTCGCGGTTAAAGTGAACAAACACTATGCACTAGGTAGGATCTCAGAAAAGAGGAGGGGGGTCACTAGGACCGCTTAAGTACCAAGCTCTCACTAGATCCAATTCTAGACATGCATATGTCGGTTACCACACTCTAACTAATCGACTTGTCCACAGACATGTTTGATTATTAGATTATGTCTTATGTGATTTAAGAGTTGTTCAGAACTAGGTGTAAAGTCCATTAAACCCTAGCATACTTTTTTACGTCCCCCATAAAGCCCATATTACATCCTTACGGCCCATTAGGCCCAAATCTCATTCATATGGCCTACTAGGCCCAAAACAATTCCAAATCATGTAACATGCTTGACTAACTTAATACGTATGACCAAACCAACCAATTTCATCAAACTTAGCCTTAGGGCCCAATGGGCCCGTTAAGCCACTTTCGGCTTTTTGGCTTTTTGGCATTGCCGATACCGTGTGCGTAGTGTTTGTACACACCTGATCACTGCGACGTGCTATCCTATCCTTAGCCTTGATCCTACAACCAACCAACCTTCATTCAACCACTCATACTTAATCAAAAATATTTACTCAAAAGCCAAAACCTTACCGTAACCTTACCATGTGCCCCCGGGTTCTAATGGCCCTTCCTTAGCTGCTAATCACAAGTGTACCCTAGATCCTTGCTAACGATCCTACCACGCTTGCGATCTCTGAACCTTACCCTTGTTAATACAAGATCCACGACAATGAGAAATTAGATCGCCCTTCGGCTTTCAACAAAACGTACTAAGGGGAGTTAACAGAATACTTACCGAATCCAACCTTAGATCCTGTGGCCTACCAAACGAGATTCGGCTTTTAACCTTGACTGAGAGTAGATACCAACTGATTTGTGATAGAGAAAAACAACAAAGATTCGGCACTAATGGGGGATTTCGGCAAGAGAAGATGATGGTAATTCGGCAATAAAAAGTTTGGCTAAGAGAGAATTCGACAAAAAGAATGATGGTTTTTCTAAGAATGGAAGAATTCGGGCAAGAAGTAAGAACAGAATGAGGGGGAGAAAAGAAAAGATCAAATGTGCTTGTGTGAGGGTAACTACAGGATATTCGGTAAAGAAAAGAAAGACTAACTTATTTGCAAAACTCTCCAAATGCCGAAAGCCACAATGAAAATTCGTAATACCCCCTAAAAGACCCAAAAGTGGCACTCATTTACCTTCCTAAGCCGAATTTATACACTTCCCACTTCCCACAATGGCACCAACTCTTCACACTTCTCAGCTCCTAACTTTTCTCCTTGATAACTCCTCAATCTCATCCTAAATTTTCTCTAAGATAAGCTCCTTTATCGCTACCTTAATTTTCTCTCATGAACACTTCCTTCAGAGTTCACATCCAATGCCACTACTAACCATATAGAAGGCAAAAATTAAATCCCCAACAAAATACCATGCCACTACTCGAACCTTGGACTCCCTTGCCTACTAATGACGCTACCTCCCTGCTCCCTAAGTGGCGCCACTTTGCCACTACACCACAAGCTCTTTTGTGTCATTTTTCTTCTTCATTTATTTAAAAGGCCTACTAACTAAAGTCACAGTTCCCTTGGGTTAAAACTAAAATTTTTCCTATACCCTTACTTGATCCCAGAACATCTCTAACACCCCTAGACACTCCAAATTCATTAACCCTCAAAGCCCACCTGCCAATTGTCATTTTCTCGCTCACTTAAAAATTTTTTGAGATCTAAAGCCCAAAGCCCAATAGGCCCAATACTTCTAGGCCCAAATTTGGGGCGTTACAATTCTCCCCCCTTAAAGAAATTTCCTCATCAAAATTTCCAACTAACAGGATGGTCGTGTATCAACTACCCCACCACGCTACCGCTGCGCACTCTGACCCTAATAATTTTAATACATACCCAAAACATCCACCTATCGCAAACATTCTCAAACATACGCAGAATAAGTACCAAATTCAGATTCAAATGTTTACAAAGCCCTAACACTTCCACGGCCTCGGCTGCGGCCTCTTGCGCCTCTTCTTGCACTCATCATTGCGTATTTTTGAATTGAAAATTTTATGAAATTAGTACATAGTTCCACTTGTTTAGGGCACATGTCTTATGTAAAAAAATTTTTAAAGTCATTTCGCGGTCGTATATCCACTACAGGCTTCAGTTTCCTACGGGCTTTAGTCTCTAAAAGCCTATTTTAAAGTAGCCCATATCTAGATATAGTTCAGTAATTTAAACAAATGTAGTACAGAAAACTTACTTGGCTCAATGTCGAGGGCTCGATGAACCACACTTCAAGAATCCTGCAAAAACTTCTTAATCTACTTGTTTAAAAAAACAAAATCTAAGGCCCATTTCACAGCCCGAGCTTTACAACTGGGCTCTGATACCACTAAATGTAATACCCCAAACCTGGCCTAGAAGTTAGGCCCGAGTCCGAAATGTCACATTAAAGGCTCACTCCAAAATGATTTTATAATTTAACAATTTAAGGCCCAAAAGCCCAAAACCCTCGTATCTTGTTAAGCTAAGAGGAAAAGCCCACAGTTTAGGAAAACGTTCAAATGTTAAGTTATTTCGAAAATCATGATAACTTGAGAAATTTTATTTAAGTTTATTAACTGGATAGTTGAAACAATAAAAATAAACCCCAAAATCTAAGTCAATTAGGAGATACATGGCCTTATTACAATTCAATGAAAAACAAAGTATTTAAAATAAATTCATTTGAACAAATTAAAAACATTTTATCAGCTTGTAGTGTGGTCATCTCTGAGTCCTCTCCCACGCCGAGCCGTCTATTCAAGATCACCTGAAACATAAAAAAGGGTGTGAGTTTCGAAACTCACTGTGTACAACCCTTGGTAATCAAATCACATACAGATATTCACATTGGGCCTAAGCCCTATCAAAATCAGTGGTCTTGGGCCTTAGCCCACAATGACCTCATATCATATCATATCGTATCATATACAAACAAGATAATGTAAAACCCATCGCAATAATCCATCCGCTACACACACCATTTCCCTTCCAACCATTACACACCTGTGGGGATTTCTAAATCAACCCACCCATCCTCTACACACCAAAGGTAGCCCGGTTGCGGTACTACCGAACGTTGTAGCAAAGCTGCTAATCATATAATGGGCTTAAAGCCTCCGGTGGATCCATGGCCATACGACTATGCGTTCCTCAAATCTTTCTCCGTACCATAATTCCCACCCATATGCATCTTAAGCAGAATATCATATGAATGCATCAAACACACGAGTAACATCCATAAACTCATATTCGTCACATAGGGGTATTTTCGTCATTTCACTACCCATGGGTATTTTCGTAATTCTGCCCTACAGGGGTATTTTGGTAATTTGGCAAAATAGGGGTATATTGGTAATTTTGCAAGACAGGGGTATTTTGGTACTTTTGCAAAATAGGGGTATTTTGGTAATTTACAAATCTAGGGGTATTTTAGTAATTTTACACATATAAGGGTATTTGGTCCCTCTCGGGTTTTAGTTATGAACTTTGGCCCATAAACAAGTCATCGCGGTTAAAGTGAACAAACACTATGCACCAGGTAGGATCTCAGAAAAGAGGAGGTGGGTCACTAGGACCGCTTAAGTACCAAGCTCTCACTAGATCCAATCCTAGACATGCATATGTCGGTTATCACACTCTAACTAATCGACTTGTCCACATACATGTTTGATTATTAGATTAAGTCTTATGTGATTTTAGAGTTGTTCAGAACTAGGCCTAAAGTCCATTAAACCCTAGCATACTTTTCTACGTCCCGCATAAAGCTCATATTACATCCTTACGGCCCATTAGGCCCAAATCTCATTCATATGGCCTACTAGGCCCAAAACAATTCCAAATCATGTAACATGCGTGACTAACTTAATACGTATGACCAAACCAACCAATTTCATCAAACTTAGCCTCAGGGCCCACCGGGCCCGTTAAGCCACTTTCGGATTTTTGGCTTTTCAGCATTGCCGATATCGTGTGTGTAGTGTTTGTACACACCTGATCACTGCGACGTGCTATCCTATCCTTAGCCTTGATCCTACAACCAACCAACCTTCACTCAACCACTCATACTTAATCAAAAATATTTACTCAAAAGTAGAAACCTTACCGTAACCTTACCGTGTGCCTCCGAGTTCTAATGGCCCTTCCTTAGCTGCTAATCACAAGTGTACCCTAGATCCTTGCTAACGATCCTACCATTCTTGTGATCTCTGAACCTTACCCTTGTTAATACAAGATCCACGACAATGAGAAATTAGATCGCCCTTCGACTTTCAACAAAACGTACTAAGGGGAGTTAACAGAATACTTACCGAATCCAACTTTAGATCCTGCGGCCTACCAAACGAGATTCGGCTTTTAACCTTGACTGAGAGTAGATACCAACTGATTTGTGATAGAGAAAAACAAAAAAGATTCGACACTAATGGGGGATTTCGGCAAGAGAAGATGATGGTAATTCGGCAATAGAAAAGTTTGGCTAAGAGAGAATTCGACAAAAAAGAATGATGGTTTTTCGGCAATGGAAGAATTCGACAACAGAAGAACAAAATGAGGGGGAGAAAAGAAAAGATCAAATGTGCTTGTGTGAGGGTAACTACAGGATATTCGGTAAAGAAAAGAAAGACTAACTTATTTGCAAAACTCTCCAAATGCCGAAAGCCACAATGAAAATTTGTAATACCCCCTAAAAGACCCAAAAGCGGCACTCATTTACCCTCCTAAGCCGAATTTATACACTTCCTATAACGGCACCAACTTTTCACACTCAGCTTCTAACTTTTCTCCCTGATAACTCCTCAATCTCATCCTAAATTTTCTCTAAGATAAGCTCATTTATCCCTTCCATAATTTTCTCTCATGAACACTTCCTTCAGAGTTCACATCCAACGCCACTACTAACCATCTAGAAGGTAAAAATTAAATCCCCAACAAAATACCATGCCACTACTCGAACCTTGGACTCCCTTGCCTGCTAATGACGCCACCTCCCTGCTCCCTAAGTGGCGCCACTTTGCCACTACACCACAAGCTCTTTTGTGTCATTTTTCTTCTTCATTTATTTAAAAGGCCCACTAACTGAAGTCACAGTTCCCTTGGAATAAAACTAAAATTTTTCCTATACCCTTACTTGATCCCAGAACATCTCTAACACCCCTAGACACTCCAAATTCATTAACCCTCAAAGCCCACATGCCAATTGTCATTTTCTCGCTCACTTAAAAATTTTCTGAGATCTAAAGCCCAAAGCCCAATAGGCCTAATACTTCTAGGCCCAAATTTGGGGCGTTACATAGTTAATTTTAGATTAAACAATAATTCACTTCAATTCTTAGGCTAAATAATAGAATGAAAGTTAGTATTAGTACTTTTGGTTCCTTTGGGTTCGACATTCCGGTCTTGCGACTAAACTATACTACTGTTCGATAGGTGCGCTTACCTCAAACGTTGCCACAATTAGTTTCTAGGCTAGATCATTCATTATATAAATATTAAGACTATATGCCTTCCAAATATACAGAGAAGTTAAGCATTCAAGAATCAAAAGATAGAATCAGTTTGTACTATTTTTCTATTTTCTCATTCTGTTAATTCAAGTATACCTAGTCTTCAAAAGTTGATGCTACCATCGAACTTAGAGAAAAATCACGATGTATTTCATGTTTCTAAGCTTCGAAGGTATCGATCATATTCATCACATTGCGTCCTAGTAAAAATAATTGAAATTCAACCTGATATATCATATGAGGAAGAGTTGGTAAATATATTAGCTTAGGATGTAAATGAGTTATGAAATAAGTGTCTTCCATTGGTTAGAGTTCTTTGGAAAGTCACAAAGTTAAGAAAGCCACTTGGGAATCTGAGGAAATGATGCAATCGCAATATTCCCACATCATTCTATGTCAATTTCAAGGACAAAATTTCTTAAAGGATGGGAGAATTATAAGAACCTGATTTTTGTTAAGGTCAAAAAACACAGTTCGAAGCCGAGTACATTAAATCGAACCATCAAGAAAATTATTAATTGAGAAGTTATAAGGCAAACTTGATATTTGTATTAAAATTTTAAGTTCAATTAAATTAGATCGATCATTAATTATATTATAGGGACTGAATTGCAAAGTGTTATCATGAGTGAGATTTAATAAAAGAAATGGTTGATGGCTTAAGTGGTAATTGAACTAAGGTTGTAATAGCAATTAAAGCAAGTTAACATGACTTTTAACCATTGATTGCCACTATATTATTATTAGGAATGCTCATGACCATTGATTTAGTGATATTAATGATTAATTAGTATAGAAGTATATGTAAGTGGGAGGGAGGGTAAACATACTTTCTTCATCCTTTTGCTCCTCCAAAATTAAAACTAGAAGAAGAAAGGGTTAGGCTTGTTCCTTCCATAGCCTGTAACACCTACATCCCATCTCAGTTGCCAAGTCAAGGATCGGAGTGTCATAGATCAAAACAGAACATTTTATTTAGATTCAGGACAATTATGCAAATGATTTATAAACATATATAAATCGACAATAATTATTGGTATATATATTCATATGGGTCTTAATTCAAGTTTACGAGGCCCTAAAAATAGATTGAGAACAATTGGGGATCAAAATGAATAAAAACATAAAATTTTGGAAAAACTTGAATGTTTGGAAAACAAGGGTCACACGGCCATGTGACACATCCCAGACCATGTGGCCATTCGAAGTAGGGACACACGGCCGTGTCCCAGCCCATGTGTCAAACTGTGTAACTCACTGATTTAGCTCACACGGCCGTGTCGTATGCCGTGTGCTAGCTAGTGTAACCTACTGACTTGAGACACATGGTTGTGTCTCAAACCGTGTGACATCCCGTGTCCCAAGCCGTGTGCTATCAAATTAACCCCTAAAGCAAGATAATTCTATGCTAAAACTTGCCTAACAAGGTACACCTATAACACAAACAATCCCATGACAAAAACACTTAAAACACATACTTAAAACATGTCAAAACAATCATCCTAGACTTATAGCCAATATACCATTCATAGGTACCTCAAATTGACACATTTTAAACATACCACAAAATTTACCAAATACACATTAAGATATCCATCTATACATTAAGATTACCTACTCCAACATTACAAATCATACTCAAAATAAATTAGCTAATCTACATCATCTATGACTATTAACATTAACTAATCCACAACAAAACCTATATACATGCCACAACCCAAAAAGAGATACAAAAGCTACCAAAACAGCTGGATAGTGTGAGCTTTATGGTTGATCCTTCCGATCAGTCCGCAACTGTAACAACCCGATTTTGGGTCTAGTCAGAATAGTGGTTTCGAGACTACAAATTCGACGTGGTAAAATTTATTTTTATTATATTTTTATGGTCTATGGTTTTATGGAACGATTTCGTGAAAATTTCGTTCGAAAATTTTGACGTTTGGGCACTCAATTTAGTTAAAAGGACTAAATTGCAAAAGGTGCAAAATATGTGTTCTAGAAGCTAGAGGTGTCTAATTGCTATGAAATTTTAAATTGGAGGCCCTTAAATGGTAATTAGACCATTATACTTTAGTATGGGCAAAAATGGACATGGCTATGTGAAATTTCAAAGTTTGGCATTAAGGGCATTTTGGTAAAATGGTAAATAAAGACAAAAATTAACTAAAATAAAAGATGTTCATCTTTCTAATTTCATCCCTTAGTGCAGAAAATTGAAGGGTCTCCATAGCTAGGTTTTTTCCCAACTTTCAAGCTCGATTGTAAGTCCGTTCATGCCCCGTTTTTCATGATTTTTATGTTTTGGAAGTTGTCTCAACCTAATTTAGCTATTTCAAGGACTAATTTGAAAGAAAATCAAAGTCTAAAATTTTAACCATGTTAGATATTTGTGTATTTTGATGTCTAATGGTAGATTATGTATGTTTGATGTTAGATAAACAACTTTTACTAAGTGATTTTTGATGAAAATGCCTAAAAGGACCTATTTGTAAAAGTTGTAAAATATGTAGTAAAAATGTGAATAAATGAAAAATGTGGGCTGCTATGAGCATGAAAAAGATTCATCTAGGCTTGGGTAATGAAGAAATCGAATGAAAGTCATTTTACGAGCCTAGGGACTAAAATGTAAAAAGTTGAAAAGTTAGGGAAAAAATGTAAATTTTGTGATAATGTGATTTTTGGGTTAAATTGAATAATGTGAGTATTAAATGAGTTAAATTTGACATTATAGATCAAGAAAGACGAGGTTCTGACTTAGACCGGGGAAAGAACAAAGTTGTGGACTAAATCGAACTATTAGCCATATTGTACTGAGGTAAGTTCGTATGTTAAAAGTAAGCTTTAGAATAATTGTGTTTAAATGCTTTAATATTGCATAAATTGTATGTTTGATTTTGTGAATGAGTACAATTCTACGAATGAGTCCGAAGACGAATCGACAAGTAAGAAATCTCGTTTGAACCTTAGGAATAAGGTAGGATACAAGTGACATGTCACTAGGGTTAGTATGTGTTATGTGACTAAGTGATCCGGGTGCTGGTCTCGTACGTCCTACCGATGGCTGAGTATACTGGATTATGTTGCGGATACTTGACAGCTTGTGTGAGCAGCACCGTGTAGCTACATCTTGACTGACAGCTTATGTGAGCAGACCCGTTGATAGCTCGAGTGTGAGCAACTATGTGATATGAGATTGAGGTAGCATTGGCTACATTTGTGGCACCTAGTGTGCAAGAATCTCGAGTATCCGACGATATTATTCCGAGTGGTTCACGGGTATGTCAAAGATAAAATTATGTGTAAATTCATTTTGAGATGGTACAGGTATGTACTTGAAGCTCATATCTATTAAATGCTTGAAATGATGAATATGAGGTAAGTTTTGTGATGGAATGAGTTATGATTATGAGACCATGGTAATTGTAAATTTAATTATGTTATATTATTTGAATGTTATGTGCACGGTAAGGTCGCTTATTTCTTGCATACGAGCTTACTAAGCTATATAGCTTACTCCCCTTCCTTTCCCTTGTCTTATAGTGTCACCAAGCTAGCTCGAGTTGCGGAGATCGTCGGAGATCCATACACACTATCAAAAATTATTTTGGTATCAATGAATTCAACATTTTGAGTTATGGCATGTATAGGCGACTTGGTCATTTTGTTATGTGTCATAATTGATTTGGCCAAATGTGTTGGCCTATGTTGATTAGAATTTCATTTTGTATAAGGCCATTTGAAATTGGCTAATATTGGTATAAGTATGTTCATATGATGATGCCTTTCATGAATGTGGAAACTTGAATGATTTGAGTTGGTAAGTTATGTGATGCTTATGTATGATAGATGTTTACATATGAATGATGTGTTGATGTCTTGGTTGGGGATGATTTGGTTGTATGTATAAGCTTGAATTGGTGTTATGTTATGTTATGTAGGTGTGTACATTAAAAGGGTGGCAACTAGCTTGGTAAGTAGCATTCTTTTTATCCACACGGGTAGGCACACGGGCGTGTGTCTAGGCCGTGTGTGGCACATGGTCTGCCCCACGGGCATGTAGTTCAGCCGTGTGTCCCCTACACCTTAATTGTTGTAAAACAGAATGTCTAGAATTAAGCACACGGGCAGAGACACGGGCGTGTGTCTCAGCCGTGTGTGCTACACGGCCTCGAAAATGGGCATGTGCCCGACCATGTGAAGTCTGCAACTATTTAATGAAAAATTATAAAAATTAAATTGACCACACGGCCTAGCACACGGGTGTTTGGTACGGCCGTGTGGCACAAGTCAGATAGCTCCCTAAATTGAACATGGCCTGTAGCACGGGCGTGTCTCAGGGTCACACGGGCGTGTGACCCCTGTAACATGAAAAGTTTTCTAAGTTTTGTAAAATTTTCTAAAGTTTTCGGTTTAGTCTTGTAACAGTCCAGTTTAGACCCTAGTCGAAACAGTGGTTTCAGGACCACAAATCTGAGTCATTAAAACATTTTAATATTATTTTTCTATGCCTTTGATATGTGATTAAGCATGTGTTAAAGTTTCGTAAATTAATTTGTTTTTTTGTGTGTTTAATTTGAAAAAAAGGGCTTAATCGCATAAAATGAAAGTTTGATGGATAATTGTGAAAGTATCTAATTATTGATGTCTTTATTATGTGAAGCCCTTAAAAGGTAATTAGCCTATTTTTAGTGATAGTGGACGGTGGATGGACATTTTAACCAACCAATATGATATATTATATTATTATTAAAAGGTTAATATGGTAAATAGATTAATTATATATGTTATAATAAAAAAAAACATATTAGATGGCCATTATCATCTTTTGAGTGCCAAAATTGAAGAAAGGAAAAGAAAAGAAAATACAAGTTAGAGTTCGGCCATTGAATTGCATAATTAAGGTATGTTTTGACTTTGGTTTTTGATGATTTTTATGTTTTTGAGATTGTTGCTTAGTCTACTATCAAGCCCATGTTGTAATTTGAAGAATTGATGATGTTTATGAGATGTGCCATTGATGAAATGGTGAGCTTTGTGATGAGTTTTGGTGTTAAATGAAAGATATGTGTTTAATGAACATGTTTTGTTCTTGAATTTTTTGTGAATTTAGCTAATTAGGGCTAAATTGTGAAAATAATATTTTGAAGGACTAATTTGTGAAATAAATAAAATGTATGGACTCATATGAGCATGAGTGAAATTCGGCTAGGCATGGGTATATGGTAATTTTGTGTATTTTGTGATTTTGTGAAATATGGACTAAAATGTCCAAATGTGAAAATGTGAGGGCTAATTTGCAAATTGCCCTAAATATGTGTATTTGGATTGAATTGAATGTGTTGGTAAATAAAAGGGTCAAATTTGAATATGTATAGATCAAGAACCGAAGAAAATAGACTTAGATCGCGGGAAATCGAAAGTAATCGAGTAGCCGTATCCGTTTCCGTTAATCGAATCCGAAGTAAGTCGATATACAAATAAATGTATTTGAATTGACTTATTTGTGAATATATGAAATTAGAATTACTATGAATAATACTCGAAATGATGAATATATGGATTCCGAGAAAGTATCAAGAGATGGTTAATGTCCGAGAAGTCCCGTCTAAACCTAGGAATAGATAGGATAGTATATGTCATGACATAGGTGTCCGATATGTGATATCATGTAAGACCACATCTAGGACGTTGGCATTAATTTGAGATTTCGTGTAAGACCACGTCTGGGACGTTGGCATCGATATGAGATTTACGTGTAAGACCATGTCTGGGACATTGGCATCATATTTGATTCGTGTAAGACCCTTTCTGGGACAACGGCATCGATATCTAGTTACATGTAAGACCACGTCTGGGACGTTGGCATTGTATGACTATTCTGAGCACTCTAAGTATCCTATTTAGTTCCGAATGGTTCAACGGGCAAGTCTGAGAAATGAACGACTATGTGAGTTGTATATCCGATTCAGGTACGTTTGAAAAGTACACTGTGTGTGTATAAAAAGGTAAGTGTCTATATGAACTTACTAAGACGAATATGTGTATTGAAATGATGAAGTAATAAGTGAATATATGCTTGAATGAGCTATGTATATATATGATATTTGAGTTGAAGGATGTGCAAGATATGGCTAAGCAAATGAGCCAAAAAAATGTGCTGAATTTGCAATGAGATACATTAATATCATTGTATCAATATGGTTATGAGCATTTATGTTAAGTTTATTTGTATATGGCTTACTAAGCTTTTGAAAAGCTTACTTTGTGTGTGTTTATTCTATTTTATAGATCGTCAAAGCTACTGAAGGCTCGGGACCGTCGAGGATCGTCATCACACTACCTAAGCTCATTTTGGTACATTTTAGAAATGTATATAGTTAGATATGGCATGTATAGGCTAGATGTTCTGGTACATATATGATATGTGTAAATAGCCATGTGATGTGGCTAGGCAAATGTTGATAATAAGCATGAGTGAATATGGTATATGATACATGTTTTAGTATGGCTTGATAGTAAATGAAATGGTCAAGGTTGTGGTAAGCATGCGAATGCAATATGAGTATGTATGTTTTATCAATGAAATGGTTATATGAAAGGTAACAATGTGGTTGTATCATGCTTGGATATATATATGTGTTTTAATGTGCAAATTGGTATGCAAATTAGCATATTTAGAAATGAGATTGAATGTGAAGATTTGTTGATTATTTGACATGTCTTTGGTTGGCACTTGTGCATGAAATAAATTGGTATATTGTTTATAGGGATGACCCAAGTGTGGGTGGAATTTTGGCCTTGCAAATGGCCTATTTTGCATACACGGCTGTGGCACACGGGCGTGCTTGGTGGCCATGTGAACAAGTCAGTAGCTAGCCTAATTTTACACGGCCATGGCACACGGGCGTGTCTGGTGGCCGTGCGGATAAGTCAGTATACATGCTCTGTTTTGGCATGGTCAGGACACATGGGTGTGTCTGGTAGCCGTGTGAGGCACAAGGCCTGACTGCACGGGCGTGTGACCTCTGCAGTATTAAAAAAGTTTTAAATTTTCGAGAATTTTCTTATGTGTTCGGTTTAGTCCCGGCCCTATTCTAAAGCATGTTAAAGGTCTCGTTGACCTATTTAAGGGACACTTTGATCTGATTGGTTGAATTCTATTATGAAATGTCTGTAAAAGTTTTTGATCTATTCGGTAATGCCTTTAACCCTAAATCGGTAATGGTTACGTGTTAAGGGTGTTACATTTGATTGGTATCAGAGCTACGGTTTAGTTGATTCTCAGACTAACGTAGCGGTTGCGAGTCTAGCTATACATGCCATATATCTGAACTGTGATAGTGTGATGAATCCTGACGTGTAAAATGTGATTTTTGTATAGTAATGGATCCCAAAAGAGCCGTAGCTGACGATGTAGAAAGCAATGCGCCTGCTCCCGCCCAAAGGACAACGCCATCTGATTCGAGATCGACTATGAGCGGTCAAGAGGGAGAAGCTAAACAAGCTTTCTTCCAAATGATGAGTGAGTGGTTCACTCAATTTGTGAGAAATAATCCGGCTGTTTCACAACCTCTCGCCTCGCTAATCCCCTCGGACATATCCGCTATGCCTCCAACTACGAATCAATCATTAAAATAAGCCTCGCAGTCGACAAAATGCAAAGTATGGGGCTGAAGAGTTCAGGGCCACCAGTGACGACGATGCCGAGAAAGCCGAGTTCTTGTTAGAAAACACAATCCGGGTATTTGATGAAATGTCATTGAGTCCAGAAGAAAGTATTAAATGTGTCGTATCTTTGCTACGGGACGCAGCCTATCAGTGGTGGAAGACTTTGATTTCTGTTGTTCCGAAAGAGAGAGTCACATGGGATTTCTTTAAGATTGAGTTCCGAAAGAAATGCATTAGGCAGAGATTCATTGATCAGAAATGAAAGGAATTTCTGGAATTGAAGCAAGGCTGCATGTCTGTTACTGAATATGAACGAGAGTTCGTGAGACTGAGTCAGTATGCCCGAGAGTGTGTATCGTCGGAAGCAATAATGTGTAAAACATTTGAAGATGTCCATAATGAAGATATCCATTTGCTAGTCGAGATTTCGGAGATAAAAGAGTTTGTTATGCTTGTTGATCGAGTGTGCAAAGCTGAGGCACTTGGAAAAGATAAAAGAAAAGCTGAGTCAGAAGTCAGAGATGCGAGAAAGAGATTTCCGAGCAAATCATTTCAGTCTGCTTCAAAGAAATTCAGAGATGAACAAAGTCGTTCGAGAGTTAATGTGGGACATTCTAATAGAGATCGAGCTAGATCACATTTGAGTTCCAAAGCTCCGGCAACATCAATGTCAAGTGTTGGAAATGTTCGATCTGAACGACCTGAGTGTAAGCTTTGTGGTAAAAGACATCCGGGAAGTTGTAGATTGAATGATCGGGCTTGCTTCAGATGTGGATCGTTAGATCATTTTATTCATGAGTCTGTTGAGCCAGAGACTGTTCAGAATTCGAGATCCGATAATGTTTTAGCGAGAGGTAGACCTACTCGGGATACAAGAAATGTCAGTGGTAGTCAGAGAACTACGAGAGACACTATATTGAGATCTGAAGCTAGAGCGCCTGCCAGAGCGTATGCCATCCGAGCTCGTGAGGAAGCTTCATCTTCGGATGTTATAACGGGTATATTTACTCTTTATAATACTTCTGTTATTGCATTGATAGACCCATGTTCTACTCACTCATATGTATGCATGAATTTAGTATCCAGTAAGACTTTGCCTGTAGAGTCTACTGAGTTTGTTATAAAAGTATCGAACCCCTTAGGTAAAAGTGTCGTGGTTGACAAAGTATGCAAGAACTGTCCGTTAATGTTTCGAGATATTTGTTTTCCTGCTGATCTGATGCTATTACCATTTGATGAGTTTTATATCATTTTGGGTATGGATTGGTTGACATTGCATGATGCTGTTGTGAATTGCAAAAGAAAGATCATTGATTTAAAAGGTCAAAATGATGAAATAGTTCGGATTGAGTCTAGTGAATTGAATGGATTATCTGCTGTGATATCCGTGTTGAAAGCTCAGAGATGTGTGAAAAAGGGTTACGAAGCTTATTTTTCTTATGTGATTGATTCGAAAGTATTTGAAAAGAAAGTTGAATCAGTGCCAGTTGTTTGTGAGTATTCTGATGTATTCCCTGAAGAATTGTCGGGATTGCCTCCGATACGTGAAGTTGAATTTAGTATTGATCTGTTGCCTGGTACGACACCTATTTCGATAGCTCCGTATAGAATGGCACCAACAGAGTTGAAGGAATTAAAGTCACAGTTGCAAGAGTTGACTGACCGAGGGTTTGCAAGACCGAGTTTCTCACCTTGGGGTGCTCTCGTTCTATTTGTGAAAAAGAAAGATGGCACGATGAAAATGTTCATTGACTATCGTCAGTTGAACAAAGTGACCATAAAGAAAAAATACCCGTTCCCCAGGATTCACGATTTGTTTGATCAGCTTAAAGGAGCCACCGTATTTTCAAAGATAGATCTGAGATCGGGTTATTACCAGTTGAGAGTAAAAGACTCAGACATTCCGAAAACTACTTTCAGAATGAGGTACGGGTATTGCGAGTTTTTAGTTATGCCTTTCAGACTAACGAATGCTCCTGCTGTTTTTATGGACCTGATGAATAGAATTTTCAGACAGTACCTAGATCGATTTATTGTTGTATTTATTGATGACATTTTGATTTATTCACGGGATAAAAATGAACATGCTAAACATCTGAGAATTGTGTTGCAAACTCTGCGAGAAAAGCAATTGTATGCGAAATTCAGTAAATGTGAATTCTGGTTGCGTGAAGTTAGTTTTCTGGGGCATATTGTATCGGCCACTGGTATTCGAGTGGATCCGAGTAAGATTTCTGCTATTCTGGAATGGAAACCTCCAAAGAATGTGTCTGAAGTCCGTAGTTTTCTGGGACTTGCTGGTTATTATCAAAGATTCGTAAAAGGCTTTTCGATGATAGCTACTCCATTGACTAGATTGCTACAGAAAGATGTGAGATACGAATGGTCCGATAAATGTCAGAAAAGTTTTGATCAGTTGAAAGCCCTTTTGACTGAAGCTCCAGTGTTGGTACAACCAGAATCGGGTAAAGAATTCGTGATATACAGTGATGCTTCGTTGAATGGTCTGGGATGTGTTCTGATGCAGGAAGGCAAAGTTATAGCTTACGCCTCGAGACAACTCAAGCCTCATGAAAAGAACTATCCAACACACGATCTTGAACTAGCTGCGATTGTGTTCGCATTAAAGATTTGGCGTCATTATCTGTTTAGTGAGAAATGTCACGTGTTTTCAGATCATAAAAGTTTGAAGTATCTGATGACCCAGAAAGATTTAAATCATGACGAGAAGATGGCTAGAAGAATCATTGAAAGACTATGTGCTTGTGATAGATTATCATCCGGGTAAAGCTAATGTCGTTGCCGATGCATTGATTCGGAAGTCACTATTTGCATTACATGCTATGAATGTTCAATTAGATCTGTCTGATGATAGTTTTGTGTTAACTGAGAAACCGTTGTTTTTACAACAAATATGTGATGCTTAGAAAGTTGATAATGAAATGTCCGCGAAACGGGCTCAGTGTAATTCGAATTCTGATTCTGAATTTTGAGTGGATGTTGATGATTGTTTGAGGTTCCGAGATCGGTTATGTGTTCCGAGAAACCCAGAATTGATTCAGTGGATTTTGAATGAAGCACATAACAGTCGCCTATCTGTTCATCCGGGTAGCACAAAGATGTACCATGATTTGAAACAACACTATTGATGGTCTGGTATGAAACGGGAGATTTCTGATTTTGTATCGAAATGTTTAGTCTGTCAGTAAGTTAAAGCTGAACATCAGGTTCCGTCTGGTTTGCTACAACCAATTCTGATTCACGAGTGGAAATGGGATAGAGTGACGATGGATTTTGTTTCTGGATTGCCTCTGACTCCGAGAAAGAAAGATGCAATTTGGGTTATGGTTGATAGATTGATGAAATCAGCCCATTTTATTTTGGTACGATCTAATTACTCACTTGATAGATTAGCTGAGCTTTACATTTCTGATATTGTGAGATTTCATGGGGTACCATTGTCCATTGTGTCAGATAGGGATCCGAGGTTTACATCACGGTTCTGGAAGAAACTACAAGAAGCTTTAGGCACAAAATTGCATTTCAGTACAGCTTTTCACCCGCAAACGGATGGTCAATCCGAGCGGATTATTCAGATACTTGAGGAAATGTTGAGATGTTGTATCCTTGAGTTTAATGGTACGTGGGAACAGTACCTGCCATTGATTGAATTTGCGTATAATAATAGTTTTCAGTCGAGCATTAAAATGGCACACGGGCGTGTCTGGTGGCCGTGTGGATAAGTCAGTATACATGCTCTGTTTTGGCACAGTCAGGACACATGAGTGTGTCTGGTAGCCGTGTGAGGTACACGACCTGACTGCACGGACGTGTGACCTCTGCAGAATTGAAAAAGTTTTAAATTTTTGAGAATTTTCTTATGTGTTCGGTTTAGTCCCGGCCCTATTCTAAAGCATGGTAAAGATCTCGTTGACCTATTTAAGGCACACTTTGATCTGATTGGTTGAGTTCTATTATGAAATGTCTGTAAAAGTTTCCACTCTGTCCGGTAACGCCTTTAACCCTAAACCGATGATGGTTACGGGTTAAGGGTGGTACACCTCTGTATTGGACTGAGCTCAGTGGAAATAAGATACACGGGGTTGATCTGATAAAAGACACTGAACAGAAAGTGAAGGTGATCCGTGATAGTCTGAAAGCAGCGTCTGATCGTCAGAAGTCTTATACGGACTTGAAACGAAAAGATATTGAATTTGAGATCGGTGACAAAGTGTTTTTAAAAGTATCTCCGTGGAAGAAAGTACTCCGACCGTGTGGATAAGTCATCATACATGCTCTGTTTTGGCACGGTCAGGACACATGGGTGTGTCTGGTAGCTGTGTGAGGCACACGACCTGACTGCACGGGCATGTGACCTCTGTAAAATTGAAAAAGTTTTAAATTTCCGAGAATTTTCTTATGTGTTCGGTTTAGTCCCAGCCCTATTCTAAAGCATGTTAAAAGTCTCATTGACCTATTTAAGGGACACTTTGATCTGATTGGTTGAATTCTATTATGAAATGTCTGTAAAAGTTTTCGATCTGTCCTGTAACGCCTTTAACCCTAAACCGGCGATGGTTACGGGTTAGGGGTGGTAAACCTCTGTATGGACTGAGCTCAGTGAAAATAAGATACACGGGGTTGATCTGATAAAAGACACTGAACAGAAAGTGAAGGTGATCTGTGATAGTCATAAAGCAGCGTCTAATCGTCAGAAGTCTTATGCGGACTTGAAACGAAAAGATATTGAATTTAAGATTTGTGACAAAGTGTTTTTAAAAGTATCTCCGTGGAAAAAAGTACTCCGATTCGGACGTAAAGGAAAATTGAGCCCGAGGTTCATTGGGCCGTATGAAATTATTGAACGAATTGGGCCAGTTGCGTATAGATTGTTGCTGCCACCTGAGCTAGAAAAGATACATAATGTAGTTCATGTTTCGATGCTCCATAGATACCGATCCGATCCGTTACATGTGATTGCTCCGTCTGAGATTAAAATCTAATCTGATATGACATATGAGGAAGAACCGATCCATATCTTAGCTCGTGAAGTGAAAGAATTGAGAAACAAGAAAATTTCGTTAGTAAAAGTGTTATGGCATCGACATGGACTAGAAGAGGCTACGTGGGAGCCTGAAGATTCAATGAGACAGCAATATCCGAATCTGTTTGACAGTAAGATTTTCGGGGACGAAAATCCCTAAGAGGGGGAGAATTGTAACAGTCCGGTTTAGACCCTAGTCGGAACAGTGGTTTCGACACCAAAAATCTGAGTCATTAAAACATTTTAATATTATTTTTATGTGCCTTTGATATGTGATTAAGCATGTGTTAAAGTTCCGTAAATTAATTTGTTTGTCTGTGTGTTTAATTTGAAAAAAAAAGACTTAATCGCATAAAATGAAAGTTTGATAGATAATTGTGAAAGTATCTAATTGTTGATGTCTTTATTATGTGAAGCCCTTGAAAGGCAATTAGCCTATTTTTATTGATAGTGGACGATGGATGGACCTTTTAACCAACTATTATAGGATATATTATATTATTATTAAAAGGTTATTATGGTAAATGGATTAATTATATATGTTATAATAAAACAAACATATTAGATGGCCATTATCATCTTTTGAGTGCCGAAATTGAAGAAAGGTGATGTGTTTCTAACTAACAATAATCACAATAAAGGCAAGCGCACCTATCGAACAGTAGTATAGTTATGGTAAGACCGGAAATATCGTATCCACAAGGACCAAGAGTACTAGTAGTTACTATCTTTTTATTATCTAGCCTAAGAATTGGAGTGATTTCTTTTTAAACTAAAACTAATTAATGAAAACACGACAAAGAATGAATTAGGAAAATACTTTTAGACAACTTATGTGATGGAGGCAATACCTAAGGAAGAATCCACCCAGACTTCACTTATTACTTTTGATTCATATGATTTATTCACTTGACTTAATCCGTAGAAATCCCTAATTTATGTTAATATCTCTCTCAAGAATAAAAACAACTGACTCTAGGTTGATTAATTGAAATCTCTTTCTAATTAAAACCCCTATGGTCACATTACTCGATCTATGGATTCCCTTATTAGATCTGACTCTAATCCGACAGATTTTTATCGCCCTATTTCTAGGGTTGCAATCAACTCCGCTTAATTGTGTTGGTCTACTCTTAAACAGGGACTTTTACTCCTCTGAATAAGCACATTCGAATTGAATCAATAACTTGAATTATCAAAACAAGAATAAGTACTCACAATTAAGAATAAGAACAAGTATTCATCTTATAAAATGATCGTGTCCAAACTAACTATGATAACGAATAAGGCAAGCACACCTATTGTTCGGTAGTATAGCTATGGCAAGACCGGAAATATCGTATCCTCAAGGACCAAGAGTACTAGAAGTTACTATCTTTTTATTATCTAGCCTAAGTATTAAGGGAATCGATGTTTAATTAACTAATTACTAAACTAAGGGTGCTAAGACACAGAGAATGAATTGGGAAAATACTTTTGGTAAAACCAGTTGATTAAGACAAGACTTGCAGGAAGAATCCACCTAGACTTCACTTATTACTTAACTCAACCCGCATTTATTTATTCACTTGACTTGATCCGTAAGATTCCCTAATTTATATTATTATCCCTTTCGAGACTAATAACGTTTAACCCTAGGTTGATTAATTGAAATCTCTTTCTAATTAAAACCCCTAGTGTTGCATTAACTCGATCTATGGACTCCCATATTAGGTTTGACCCTAATCCGGTAGATTTTCGTCATCCTATCTCTAGGGTTGCGATCAACTCCGCTTAACTATGCGGATCTACTCTTAAACAGAGACTTTTGCTCCACTGCCTAAGCACATCAATACTTGAATCAATATCCTAAAATATTAAAGCAAGAATTAAGAACACATAATTAAGAACAAATAAAGTATTTATCATACAGTTCGAGAAAACAATAACAAGATCCGTCTTAGGTTTCATCCTCTCGTGTATTTGAGGGGTTTAGTTCATGTTTAATAAAGAATACATCTCGTAAGAAAGTAAATAACAAAACATAAGAAAAACCCTAAAACCCCCTGAAGGAAATTGAAGGGAAGATCTTCCGTCTTGAGTGTGATTTCGACTTCTGGGATGACTCAACCATTCATCTTGAGTGATTTCCTGTGTTCAAATTTCTCTCTGCAAGCCGCCCCCCTTTAGGTCGCTCTCCAGGGTGTTTATATAGGCTTTCGGAATGCCTTTCTTGGCCTACAAGTACCCTAATCTGAATGGAATTAAAACAGGTCAAGGCAGGGGCACGCCCGTGTGGATAGCCTGTGTGAGTCGAGCCTAGGCCGTGTTCGGGCCTGCTAAGGTGGCACGACCGTGTGGTGAACTCCAGGCCGTGTGAATTTCTTACTTTGGCCCATTTTCTCCATTTTTGGCTGTTTCTCGTTCTTTTCATCCTCCGATGCTCTCCTAAGTATAAAACATGAAATTAAAGGATTAGGAGCATCAAATTCCACAATTCAAGGGATTAAATCATCCAAAAGTATGCTAAATGTGGGATTAAAATATGTATATATTACGGTTTATCAAATACCCCCACACATAAGCATTTGCTTTTCCTCAAGCAAAATTCTCAACTCACAATTAAAATCGAATTTCCTCAATTCATAATCTTCATCAATAATGTTTCATCATAATTCATAGGTAATTCATACATTGATAATTTAACCAGAAGGTTCCTAAAGATTCAAACAATCAAAGTCATAGTTTTTATAGTACGAAAAATAGGTGTTTCCCCTTACCTAAATAATCACCTTTAATTTAAAATCAACAAGAGTTGACATCCTCACTAAGGGTTCACTCAAATCACTCAAGGTGTTTAAGGTTCAAAAATAAGCACTCAAGAGTCAAACATGAAAAGTTAATCCCATAGGCTTGCATGAAAATCAAATCTCCACCACTGTAAAATGATATGATACACAAATCAAAAGGTCTTTTATGGGTTGTAACGGGGCTTGGGTTAAAGGTGTGGATAAAGGCTGAATTAAAGGGTTAGAATCGAGATTGAGTTGACAAATTACCTAACTAGAGAAATAAACTAATACTGAATAGTTACATTAAAATTTCATAACCCGAGCTTCTTCTCAAGATGTGGAATTTAAACGTATCAGCTCAACTACATTAGAACTAATTATGAATATGCTTCAAATAATTAATTTTTTTTAAGAACAAATCACATACAATAATAATAATATAGAATTTAACAACTGAAATAAATAAAATAGTTAAGCAACCAGTCAAATCAAATCTCGATATAAGGGTAGTCAAGAGAATTGGTGATAACAAATACAAAGTGAGTTTTGGGTCAATATTAATGGGTGAGTCAAGAAACGGTTGATTGGGTTTCAAAGGGTTCACTAGGGGTTAATTAAACGGGTAGGCCTTTTAGTGGAATAAGTGGGTTAAAACCTAGGTGCCTTTATCATCTCAGTATATCAAATCATAGGTGTGGTCTCGACATGTATGATCGAAGCAAGTTCTAGAATAACAAATCAATGTTGACACACTCATAATCAATAAAGTGAGCAAGAAAAGAATATGCTCTAAAAGGCTCAAAATCTCACAAAAATTATGGTTTTTGATGTCAACCTTGTAAATTTCAAACTTCAAGGTAATAATTAGATTCAGTAGACAACCTAACAAATTTTTAATTACAAAAATAGACTCATCATGCTTGATTCTCTATTCTCCTAAAGTTTAAATCATCATCGCACAATTACCTATGCCTTAATCCAAAACATATCACAAAAATCATAAATCAAAGGAAATTTCATTCTAATAGTAATATGAGAACATTTACTTAAGAACAAGACATGATTCAGGGGTGCAAAAAGTTAGGAATAAAATTCACCCCCACACTTAAGATGTACATTGCCCTCAATGTACAAAGATAGATAATGATTAGTAAGGAAGTAATAAGAGAGGGAGAGAGGTGAAACTTCCTGAATTATGGATGAAATCCTTGGGGGACGATCAATGATGAACAGGGATGACTAGGCATAGGTGATGTGTTCGTTCCTTGAGTGGCACATTGAACCTTTTTACACTGCGAAGTCATCAGTTAAATTTTAGGGAGTACTAGTTAATGAATGTTGTTATAGATACTCAGAGTTAGACAGCCAGCGATAAAGGAAATTCAACTATACTAATGATAGTTTTAAAACAAGAAAGGTAAAAAGTTTAATTATAAAATAAAATAAACTAAAATAAAAATAAAAAGCAAAATGAAAATGAAAATAAAAATAAAAATAAAAAAATAAAAGGACTCAAAGGTCCTCGTCATCTGCTGGGTCGCGAGGTGGGGGCGGCGATGAAATGTGAAGGTGTTGACATATCTGGTGGAGGGTGGTGTCGATATGGTCGAAGCGCTGGAAGCATTGCTGCTCAAATCGCGTTAGGCGCTCAGATATGTCCGAAAGAGAAGCTACCGCATGAACTGGGCGATGGCTCGGTGGTGGTGCCTCGTGTGGTGGGGGGACATTGTCAGAAATGTCCTCAGGATCTTCCTCTTCGGTGGCGTGAGCTAGACGGTATTGGGGAGGATTCGTCCCACGGTGACACTTGATCATCCTCATGTGTAACATCGTCTAGATGCCCCGTGGGGGCATCTGTCCTATCAGTGTAAGTGAGGAAGTCTGAGCGGCTGTGTTAAGGAGTCCGAAATATCGAGCCAGACGCGTGATGTATGGACCCATAGGGATGACCCCTCTCCTATGCTGCTCCGTCTGATGTTGAACGACGCGAGCTATGAAATAGGTTAGGTCGAAGACGTGCCCGTTTTCCATGCACCATAAGAAGTAGGCGTCGTGAGTGTTTATGGCGCCGATGCTCTCTCGCCTACCTGTCAGTGTATGAGCTAAAATAGCGTGTAAGTACCTCAGGGGTGGGGCGAGAGCTGTCGCCTTGGAGCGACTGGGGTCATATGTGGCCGAGACGGGAACTAGGTCTCTCCAATAGGTAGAAGGTGAATGATGGATGTGGCGGGTAAGTTCCTCGAAATCATCATCCTCCATGAACTTGTCAGTGTAGAGTCCCAAAGCGGCTCCGAACTGTGGTACACTCGTCTCACGAACTATACCTCCGAGGTGGAATTGGATGGTACTAGAGTCGTCAAAGTTGGTCATTACCGTCAGAAGGTGGAAAGTAGAACAGAGCTCCAGAGTGAGCTCTAGGTATGTGGGCTCGATGATCTCGAAGAATTGCCCCCACGGGTCTGTGAATAGTATAGCCCGAACCGCGTCGGCTAGCTAAACCTACTCCAGGGTAGTCCAATCGATACACCTTCCTACGCTGAGAGGTTGTACGCGTAGTATCTGATAGAGATCCTCCTGGGCTCCCGGAAGAAACTGTAGGAATGGGTGTCATATTTCGGCGGAGGCACTCGATGAGGTTGCACCGTGTCCCTTCCATTTTTTTGAGGTGGGAACGACGATTTTTCGTCCGCGTGGGGGAGTCATTACTTACCTGAAAATAAGAGATATTCAACAATTTAAATATTATTTTCAGCCAAGACATATATTATCCTATTCTAATGCCATGAAAGAATAACATTTATTTTTAAAGAATCAGCATATATATTGTTCGCTATTACTTAAACAAGAACGGTATGATAAACTAAAAATCTTAATAATGAGGGTAAATAATATTTAAGAAATAAAGATAAAGATGAAATGATTATTAACTAAATAAAATCACAATGATAATAAATGAAGATAAATGAAACAAAATGGGGAAAATGGAAGGTGACCGGTGGAGATTGTTGAGGGAAGTGGCACGGCTGAGGCGGTGGTCGGAGCACGGGCGTGGTGGTGGCGCGCGGGTGTGTTATCCTCACACGGGAGTGGACTTGCGTAGAGTAAGGGGAAAGGAAGGAAGGGAATGAGGAAAAAGGGAGAGGAGTCAGGATGAGGGGGTGTTGATGGTGGTGGCCGGACTTAGTAGGGGAAAAGGGGAAACGGCTAGGGTTTGGGGAGGAGAATTTGGGGGAAAAGATGATGAATAGTGAGGGGTTTATATAGAAATAAGGGCACACGGGCGTGTCACACCCCCGTGTGGATCATTTTTAGCCTGTGTGTTTCGAATGTTTAGGGGTTTGGCGCGCCTGTTTTGCGTCCCACGTCCGTGTGCTTTGGGCGTGTTGTCCCACACGGTCGTGTCGCACGGCCGAGCTGAGCTTCGTTCGCTTCTCCCACGCTCGTGTTATAGGTCTCACGCCCATGTTAATTCGATAGGTTTGGCCATGGTTTCAAGGCACGGGCGTGTCGCACGCCCGTGTCACTTACTCAGTTTCGACCACGGCCGAATCGCACAGCCGTGGTGTTTTGTTGTAGCCCGTGTTTTGGGAATTTTTTGTCCTTGGTTCGCACGGCCTCTGCCACGCCGATATGCATACTCGTGGTGTCCACACGGCCACGGCCACGCCCGTGTGCAAGGCCGGGTAGAGGTGAAACCTATACTTTAAAGCGTAAATGAAAGTAAAAACAAACTAATTAGCATGGTTAGAGCTCGGGTTGCCTCCCGAGAAGCGCTTTTTTAAAGTCCTAAGCTAGACTTACCTTTCATTCACACGATCATGGTGGTTTGAGGAGTTGAAACTCCTCTTTCCTACTATCAATTCTAAAAATATATGATTCAAGTGGAGTAGTGTTTACCTTAAAAGTGCCGAACTTAGGATTAGTTACCTCGATTGTTCCGTATGGGAAGACATTCAGTACCGTAAAAGGGGTCTCTTCATTAAGGTCTGGAATGGTGATTCGAGGGTCTGCCTTTTCCAATAATACCTGATCCCGGATTTGGAACTGGTTTATGCCTCCCTTAAACTCGTCGGGGGGTTGCCTCGGTTTCTCTTCGAGTGTTCTTGGTTTGTCCTTGACATGTGGCTTCCACTCATCCAGTTCATCGAGTTGGAGTCTTCGTTCCTCATGTGGTATTTCCTTGTTCGCGTGAGGTCTCTGATGTGGTTCAGGTGTGTAATTTCGTGGTGTTTCCTGAAAAGAAGGTTGGACCAAATGGTCATTAGTAAAGTTTATGTTTTTACCTTGATTACTCGATGTCCTAGCCGAGTCAAGAGCCTGGAAAGTGATCATTTTGTCACCTAGACAAAGTGTGAGTTCACCTGTACCAACATCAATTTTAGTTTTAGCAGTTGCTAAAAAGGGTCTTCCTAAAATTAAAGGAATAGCATTGTCCTCATCTATGTCTAAAACGAAAAAGTCTACTGGGAATATGAATTTATCCACTTTTACTAGTACATTCTCGATTATACCCCTAGGAACTCTAATGGTTTTATCAGCTAGTTAGATGCTCATCCTAGTTTGTTTGGGTTTCCCTAGATCTAGTTGTTTAAACAGTTTGTAAGGCATAACGTTGATGCTCGCCCCTAAATCAGCTAAAGCATTATTGACCGATAAGCTACCAATTAAGCATGAAATTGTAAAACTCCCTGGATCTTTTAATTTTCGTGGTAGTTTATTTTGTAAAATTGCTGAGCACACTGCATTTAGCTCCACATGCGACGTAGCGTCTACCCTCCGTTTGTTTGTCAGAAGCTCTTTTAAAAATTTCCTTGAATTTGGCATCTGCGAAAGAGCTTCAAGAAACGGTAAGTTAATATGTAATTTCTTTAGAAGTTTAAGAAATTTACCGAATTGTTCGTCTGTACGATCTTTCTTCGTCGCATTGGGATATGGAACACGAGGTTGGTATTCTGCGATTACCGGTTTTGGTTTATCATGTCTTACCTTAACCTTACCTTTACTTACCTCAGCTTCCTGGGTTGGTTCTGATTTGTCTAACCCTTCACTTTCATGAGTAGTTATGACATGAATTTGCTCCTTTGGGTTAGTTTCAGTGTTGCTTGGTAAGCTTCCTGTGGTCTTTCGTAGATCGCCAGCAAGTTGTCCTAATTGATTTTGAGCCCCTGAATCGATGCTTGCTGATTTTTTAGTGCTGTTTCGGTGTTTTGGAAGCGTGTTTCTGACACCGCGATGAATTTTGTCAGCATCTCCTCAAGGTTCGGCTTCTTCTCCTGTGGGTGGGGTTGCTGTTGAAAGCCTGGAGAGGGTTGTTGTCTTTGATTTCCTTGACCTCCCCATGAGAATTTGGATTGTTCCTCCACCCTGGATTGTAAGAGTTACTATAAGGATTATTTTGAGGTCGAGGATTGTTACCCGTATAGTGAACTTGCTCGTTTTCAATGCTTGGGTTGTAAGGTTGGTATTCTGTATTGCTCATCCCTCCTCCATTTTCATCGCACTTTGCATCACTTTGGGTGTACTGCAGAAGAACCATATAAACCATCAATTTTCTTATTTAAAAGTTCTACCTGATTTGATAGCATGGTTACTGCGTCGAGGTTGAAAACACTAGCGGCTTTTGTTGGCCTTGTCCTTGTAACATGCCACTGATAGTTATTCAATGACATCTCCTCTATAAACTCATAAGCCGCTTTAGGTGTTTTGTTATTCAAGGTTCCGCCGGCGGCTGAATCAATCAACTGCCTAGTCGAGGGGTTCACACCATTATAAAATGTTTGAACCTGTAGCCATAATTGTAATCCATGGTGAGGGCACCTTCTCAATAAATCCTTATATCTCTCCCATGCATCGTAAAGTGTCTCTAAATCCATCTGCACAAAAGAAGAGATATCATTCCTCAACTTAGCCGTTTGAGCCAGCGGAAAATATTTTAGCAATAATTTTTCGGTCATTTGATCCCATGTAGTGATTGATCCTCATGGTAACGAGTTCAACCACTGTTTAGCTTTGTTTCTCAACGAAAAGGGAAACAACTGAAGGCGAATGGCATTATCAGAAACAACATTGATTTTGAAAGTGTCGCAAAACTCAAGAAAATTTGCTAAGTGATTGTTTGGATCCTCATCCTGCAAACCATCAAACTGAACAAATTGTTGAATCATTTGTATAGTGTTAGGTTTCAGTTCAAAATTATTTGCAGCAACAGCAAGTCTAACAATACTTGATTCAGTTCCTGTTAAAGTAGGTTTAGCATAATCATACATAGTACGAGGAGTAGGGTTTTGATTCACCGGATTTGCGGCAACTATAGGAGGTAGCGGATTATTGTCAGCCATCTCTTCGGTAGTGTTGGTGTTGTCCTCTTGCTCTTCTTATATGCACTGTAGGCTTCGCCTAATTTCTCTTTGGTTTCTGCGAATGGTACCTTCAATATCACTGTCAAAGAGTAATAATCCTGACGGGTTCCTTCTAGTCATAAACTAGAATTACCTGCCAGAAGCAAATAAAAGAAAAATTAGCAAAGTTAAAATAAAATAAAAAATAAAAAAATTGCAAATAAATAAAATGGCTAAAGTAATAAAAATTTAGTTTTCCTAATATCTTAGTCCCCGGCAACGGCGCCAAAAACTTGATCGTGTCCAAACTAACTATGAAAACGAATAAGGCAAGCGCACCTATCGTTCGGTAGTATAGCTATGGCAAGACCGGAAATATCGTATCCTCAAGGACCAAGAGTACTAGTAGTTACTATCTTTTTATTATCCAGCCTAAGTATTAAGGGAATCGATGTTTAATTAACTAATTACTAAACTAAGGATGCTAAGACACAGAGAATGAATTGGGAAAATACTTTTGGGAAAACCAGTTGATTAAGACAATACCTGAGGAAGAATCCACCTAGACTTCACTTATTACTTAACTCTGAACCAGACGATTTATTCACTTGACTTGATCCGCAGGATTCCCTAATTTATATTATTATCCCTTTCGAGACTAATAACGTCTAACCCTAGGTTGATTAATTGAAATCTCTTTCTAATTAAAACCCCTAGTGTTGCATTAAATCGATCTATGGACTCCCATATTAGGTTTGACCCTAATCCGGCATATTTTCGTCATCCTATCTCTAGGGTTGCGATCAACTCCGCTTAACTATGCTAGATCTACTCTTAAACAGGGACTTTTGCTCCACTGCCTAAGCACATCAATACTTGAATCAATATCCTGAAATATTAAGGCAAGAATTAAAAACACATAATTAAGAACAAATGAAGTATTTATCATACAGTTCAGAAAACAATAACAAGATCCGTCTTAGGTTTCATCCCCATCAGGTATTTGAGGGGTTTAGTTCATGATTAATAAAGAATACATCTCAGAAGAAAGTAAATAACATAACATAAAAAATGTAACATCCCAAAATTGGGCCTAGAAGAATTGGGCCCATTGGGCCTTGGGCTTAGGAGTGTTTAAAATTTTGAGAAAAAAGAGCAAGGCATTATTTCAAGATTGGATTAATTAAAAAGGTGATTTTGGAAAGTTACGAGGTTTCTAGGAAGTTCCGGGTTCAAGTTGGGCCTTAGTATAAATTTTGTGTTTAAGCCTATTAAAGAGAGATAGTAAGGGGCATCAAGGCTTATGGAAATAGGTGGGTAATTTGCTTGCATAATTGAGCATATGGTAAAGAGGTTATGGCACCACATGAAGGACTTTGAGGGAGGAGGTTCAAATCCCACCAAGTGCAAATATTTTGGATTAAATTTTTGTACTAATAAGGTAAGTGTCGGCCAAGGCTTTAATATGGTATGGAAGACTTTTTATTTTTGGCAAGATGGCTAAGGAGAATAGGAAAGAATGAAGATGAGGAAAGAAATCAAGAAAAAGGGGAAAGTAAGGGGAACAAGTGGCCATTTTCAAGGGAAATGTTATGGAAAGTGTGGATGGCTAATTTTGACCATTATGGTCATGTATGTGGACGGTTTTGTTTGTTAGGAGGGATAGCCGAATTTTGCTTGGTGTTTTGGTAAAGTTTTAGTATTGTTTTGGCCAAGATTTCCTTTATGCAACTTTTGTGACATTTTTCTCTTCTCTCCAAATTTCCTTCTTGCCGAATCTTCAACTTTGAGTGTGCATATTCTCTTCTTTTCTTTCTTCTTGTTGCCGAATGTACACCAACCATTGAGACCAAAATTTGTTCTTTCATCTTTCTTGAAAACCAAGCTAGTCAAACATCTTTCTTCTTATTTCTTTTATTTTCACGAAATCCTTCAAGCATCTCTTTTGTCCTAATTCTTTTTCACCATAGCCGAATATCAACATACAATTTCCTCCATAACCGAACTTTCATCTTTTCTCTATTTCTTCTTCTCATCCATATTAAAATTTATTTCTTGATCAATCGGTAAGTATTCTTCTCAATATTTTATTTTCTTTCTCTTAATGACCGAATTTATACTTTGGTTTGGGATGGTCATTTTGACCGAGACCATCACCTTACTTTCTTTCATTCGAGATCATTTTCTTCTTCGTAGTGATATAGTGGAAGGTTGAAACTTGATTCTTTCGAAGACATCATATAATCGCAAGGAATCGGTCCTAAAAATCATTAAGGTAAGGGGTTCATTTTCAGATTTTTCGTTATATCTCTATTTGGCTATGTTGCAAATCGGATTGAAGTTTCGACTAATCGATTATGTTTTAGGGACGAAATCACTCGATATATTCTATTTGCAAATTCTTCGGATATAGTGGTAAATGATGCAAGTGTAAGTAATACGTTGGGTATGAAATCTTTTGGAAATCCGAGGCTAACTTTTGGTTGGTATTGTTCTAGGATCAAAGAAGAGTGGTTCTTAAGGAAATCCAAATAAGGTGTGTAATCCCGTACCCTTCCGAATACATGTTGAAATGGTGTGTGTTCTCACATCTCTCTGATGGTTTGCATGAAATATTCTATGATTCAGTCGAAATACCGAAGAAAACTGGAAATCGGCATCCGTGACCACTCGGGCTTGCGTATGTTTGTAGTGATAACCATAGTTTACAATGAAACAATTTTTGGTCAGCAACAGTGACGTGATTTTAAAAAATCACATAAAATAGGAGAAAAGGGATTAATAAGTGAATAAGATATCGAATTAAATCTTACTGTGTCTATTTTTATGTGGAAGAAGCGGAGAAGGAAAAGGAATTTTAAATTCTATGATATTTTAATTTTAGTGAGACTGGTTCTGAATGACTTTGTAGTTCCCTAATCTGTCTTGGAAAAATCGTATAAAATTGTACAAAGTGAATTATGAGTTATAGTTTATATGTATAGATTTCTTATTGAGCCTATTTTCAATAGAAACAAGTGGGAGCAGCATATGAAAACCGTACAGTGAGATATTTGAAATTAAGATAAGAGAGGTCAGAATCATTGGACAGTGAAACAAGGGAAACTTTTAGGAATAAACTGAACTAAATGATTAAGTCAAAAATTCTGGATAAATTATGGTAAGAAGATATATGAGTCTAGTTTCAAGGAAAATTTACAGATCTAAATTTCGAGGTTCCTAACTCGAGTTATAGTCAGTTTAGTCAGTATGACGCAGATGGACAGTTTCAAATTTTATGCCCCACATTAGTAGTTAAGTTTAGGTTGCGGAATTACCAAAATACCCTTAGAGGGTAAATTACCGAAATACCCCTGGGTTGCGAGATTACCAAATTACCCTTAGTGGGTAAGATTACCGAATTACGAAAATGCCCCTATGGGCCGAATTACGAAAATGCCCCTAAAGGGCCGATTTGTTATATTGCCTTAATGGGCTTTGTTATATAGCCATAATGGCCTGATTTGATAAATTGCTTAATGGGCCGATTTGATATATATTGTTTTGTGGGCCGATCTGATATATTGTTTAATGGGCCAATTTGACATATGGCTTAATGAGCCAATTTGATATAATGCCCTAATGGGCCGATTTTGTAAAGTGTTAATGGGCTGAACTTTTGTCTGATTTAATTATTATTGTTATATTTGTAAATATCATGATTTGCTATGTATGATGCATCTACATGAATTTGCATGGGTTGGGAAAATGTTGAAGAGAAGAAATTCTGGTGCACTTGCCACAAATATTATGAAAAGCAGCTTTATTCATAATGATACATTCTAATTCCGTGGCTCTGTCACAAATTACGATAATGGCTATGTGCCAACCTAAATATGGCTTTGTGCCATCGTGATTATGGCTTTGTGCTAAACGTATTTACCCGGGGCTATGTGCCTAACATATGAATTAACAACTCTGTGTCGATCATTTTTACCAAGGCTGTGTGCCGGTTATATTACCGTATATGATATTCTAGTGACTCTGTCACATTTTGTCTGGTGGCTAAGTCACGTATATTCTGTTATTCTGGTGGCTTGTCCACAATTCGAATTTGATATAAATGGCTAAATGCCTGCGATTGGTGTGTTGGCGGGGTGGGTTGACAAAAGATCCCCACAGGTGTGTTGGTTGGTATGGGTGGTGTGTAGCGGATGGATTATTAGGTTGGTTTGGGTTTGCATACATTCATACATTGCACATATATAAATATATTCTGTTTTGTAAATGGGCTTCGGTCCAAGTGCTTGTTAAATGGGCTTAAGCCCAAGGTGATTGCTATATGGGTTCAGGCCCAGTGGATGACGGTAAGGGGATTTCACACTGAGTTCTTGTAACTCACCCCCCTTTCTTTTTAATCTCTGTAGGTAATGCTCAAAATGCGAGGACTTGGGCCCATGGATGACTCAGTGGAGGCCATACTTCAGAAATGGTGTTATTGAATTTTAAATTTCTATTCTCGTTTATTTTATTATTTTACTATTTTGGTTTAAGTTGAAATAAGGCCTCTGGAGTGTTTTATTATTTGCTTTATGGTTGTTATACTTATTATTTTGCTTAAATTGTTTAAAATGAGAATTTTCTAAAAACTTAAATAAAGGTTTTCCAAAATCGATTAACAAATGGATTTCATAATAAACTTTTATAAATATTTTAACACGGAAGTTTTCACTCGAAATTTCAAACGATATTTTCAAAATAAACGGTTTTAAAGTTCACTACCTTGATTGTTGACTCATCAATCAATCTTTCAAAAATACTTGTATTTTATCTACGTTTCCGCAACGATTTCAAAATGCTTCTGCAACTCTATTTCTAAACATCACACTTTTGTAAATTGTTCATTCCAAATATGCTTTCGCTACTAAAAGGGTTTTTAAAGATTATTACGTTTTCAAGTAGTTAACAATTGCTTAAGTGATTTTGGTTTTAACAAAGAGGCTGTATTTCTCAAGCAAGTTTTTAATAGTCGCAAAGATGGTTTTTACTTCCATGTGACACACTAGATTCGGGCCTAACTTCTAGGCCAGGTTTGGGGTGTTACATTTTATGGTATCAGAGCCAGTTTGCAAAACTCGGCTGTGGTTTGAGTTCAAACACGTTTTCAAAGCCGTTTAAAATTTTAAATTATACATGTATGTTCTAAAGGAAGTATGGCACCACGGGTATCCGGCACCAAGTCAAGTAAGTTTACGTTTTCAATTTTTGATTATTGTGGTATGACTGTAGAAATACTCTAGAACTCTTAGCTTTAGGAGCTAAAACTATAGAGATTGAGACCTTAGGTACGTACTAAGAAAACAACTTTACTTCCTATACTCCATAAGACATTGTTTAATAAATATTAGAACTATAGACTGATTCATAAGACTTTTAATAAGATTAAATCGACATTAGTGAACATGAGCGCTAGAGGACGTGGACGCGGTAGACGTGGACGTGGTAGAGGCCGAGGTGCTAGGGCTAGATTTTCAGCATCGGGGCATGTATCCTAAAGGGAGGCGTTGGCATCGCCAAGATGGCGAGACTCGAGTCTTATGACCGACCTGGATATGATGAGCTGACTCAGCTAGTTAGGGAGCTTGTGGAGGAGGTTAGAGAAATTGGTCGAACACTTCGAGTTGGGTACGTGGACTGTAAGAAGAAATTAGATCATACTTCTCTAGGGTCGCAGTCTCGTTCTGTGAAACGTGTTAAGGCACGTCCAAACTTTTCGGCTTGCAATTATTGCAGAAGGCGTCATCCGGGAGAATACTGGAGGAGGTCAGGAGCATGCTTGAGATACGGGTCTAAGGAGCATAAGCCTCGGGATTATTTCATCACCATCAAGTCAGGAATGTTTTGGTTGGACGTGATGATTGAATGTAGAAAATTCTAAGTATAAATGGTAGATAACTGTTTGCTTCTGTGGTTAGATGTTTGGTTGTGTGAAAAAGGATTCAAGATTATGTTAAAAGTACATTGTGGTTATTAAGATCAGAGTATGCAGCGAAAGCATAGTGGTGTGATTTGAGCGATGCTTTTAGTAGTAGGATGGAAATTTTGAGGACGAAATTTCTTTAAGGAGGGTAGAATTGTAACATCCCCAAAATTGGGCCAAGAAGAATTGGGCCCATTGGGCCTTGGGCTTAGGAGTGTTTAAAATTTTGAGAAAAAAGAGAATGGCATTATTTCAAGATTGGATTAATTAGGAAGGTGATTTTGGAAAGTTACGAGGTTTCTAGGAAGTTCCGGGTTCAAGTTGGGCCTTAGTATAAATTTTGTGTTTAAGCCTATTAAAGAGAGATAGTAAGGGGCATCAAGGCTTATGGAAATAGGTGGGTAATTTGCTTACATAATTGAGCATATGGTAAAGAGGTTATGGCGCCACATGAAGGACTTTGAGGGAGGAGGTTCAAATCCCACCAAGTGCAAATATTTTGGATTAAATTTTTGTACTAATAAGGTAAGTGTCGGCCAAGGCTTTAATATGGTATGGAATACTTTTTATTTTTGGCAAGATGGCTAAGGAGAATAGGAAAGAATGAAGATGAGGAAAAAAATCAAGAAAAAGGGGAAAGTAAGGGGAACAAGTGGCCATTTTCAAGGGAAATTTTATGGAAAGTGTGGGTGGCTAATTTTGACCATTATGGTCATGTATGTGGACGGTTTTGTGTGTTAGGAGGGATAGCCAAATTTTTCTTGGTGTTTTGGTAAAGTTTTAGTATTGTTTTGGCCAAGATTTCCTTTATGCAACTTTTGTGACATTTTTCTCTTCTCTCCAAATTTCCTTCTTGCCGAATCTTCAACTTTGAGTGTGCATATTCTCTTCTTTTCTTTCTTCTTGTTGCCGAATGTACACCAACCATTGAGACCAAAATTTGTTCTTTCATCTTTCTTGAAAACCAAGCTAGTCAAACATCTTTCTTCTTATTTCTATTATTTTCACGAAATCCTTCAAGCATCTCTTTTGTCCTAATTCTTTTTCACCATAGCCGAATATCAACATACAATTTCCTCCATAACCGAACTTTCATCTTTTCTCTATTTCTTCTTCTCATCCATATTAACATTTATTTCTTGATCAATCGGTAAGTATTCTTCTCAATATTTTATTTTGTTTCTCTTAATGACCAAATTTATACTTTGGTTTGGGATGGTCATTTTGACCGAGACCATCACCTTACTTTCTTTCATTCGAGATCATTTTCTTCTTCGTAGTGATATAGTGGAAGGCTGAAACTTGATTCTCTCGAAGACATCGTATAATCGTAAGGAATCGGTCCTAAATATCATTAAGGTAAGGGGTTCATTTTCGGATTTTTCGTTATATCTCTATTTGGCTATGTTGCAAATCGGATTGAAGTTTCGACTAATCGGTTATGTTTTAGGGACGAAATCACTCGATATATTCTATTTGCAAATTCTTCGGATATAGTGGTAAGTGATGCAAGTGTAAGTAATACGTTGGGTATGAAATCTTTTGGAAATCCGAGGCTAACTTTTGGTTGGTATTGTTCTAGGATCAAAGAAGAGTGGTTCTTAAGGAAATCCAAATAAGGTGTGTAATCCCGTACCCTTCCGAATACATGTTGAAATGGTGTGTGTTCTCACATCTCTCTGATGGTTTGCATGAAATATTCTGTGATTTGGTCGAAATACCGAAGAAAACCAGAAATCGGCATCCGTGACCACTCGGGCTTGCGTATGTTTGTAGTGATAACCATAGTTTACAATGAAACAATTTTTGGTCAGCAACAGTGACGTGATTTTGAAAAATCACAGAAAATAGGAGAAAAGGGATAAATAAGTGAATAAGATATCAAATTAAATCTTACTGTGTCTATTTTTATATGGAAGAAGCGGAGAAGGAAAAGGAATTTTAAATTCTGTGATATTTTAACTTTAGTGAGACTGGTGCTGAATGACTTTGTGGTTCCCTGATCTGTCTTGGAAAAATCGTATAAAACTGTACAAAGTGAATTATGAGTTATAGTTTATATGTATAGATTTCTTATTGAGCCTATTTTCAATAGAAACAAGTGAGAGCAGCATATGAAAACGGTACTGTGAGATATTTGAAATTAAGATAAGAGAGGTCAGAATCGTTGGACAGTGAAACAAGGGAAATTTTTAGGAATAAACTGTACTAAATGGTTAAGTCAAAAATTCTGGATAAATTATCGTAAGAAGATATATGAGTCTAGTTTCAAGGAAAATTTACGGATCTAAATTTCAAGGTTCATAACTCGAGTTATATTCAGTTTAGTCAGTATGACGCAGATGGACAGTTTCAAATTTTATGCCCCACATTAGTAGTTAAGTTTAGGTTGCGGAATTACCAAAATACCCTTAGAGGGTAAATTACCAAAATACCCCTGGGTTGCGAGATTATCAAATTACCCTTAGTGGGTAGGATTACCAAATTACAAAAATGCCCCTATGGGCTGAATTACGGAAATGCCCCTAAAGGGCCGATTTGTTATATTGCCTTAATGGGCTGATTTGTTATATAGCCATAATGGGCCGATTTGATAAATTGCTTAATGGGCCGATTTGATAAATTGCTTAATGGGCCGATTTGATATATATTGTTTTGTGGGTCGATCTGATATATTGTTTAATGGGCCAATTTGACATATGGCTTAATGAGCCAATTTGATATAATGCCCTAATGGGCCGATTTTGTAAAGTGTTAATGGGTTGAACTTTTGTCTGATTTAATTATTGTTGTTATATTTGTAAATATCATGATTTGCTATGTATGATGTATCTACATGAATTTGCATGGGTTGGGAAAATGTTGAAGAGAAGAAATTCTGGTGGCACTGCCACAAATATTATGAAAAGCAGTTTGACTGCAGCAATACATTCTAATTCTGGTGGCTCTGCCACAAATTCTGATAATGGCTATGTGCCAACCTAAATATGGCTTTGTGCCATCGTGATTATGGCTTTGTGCTAAACGTATTTACCCGGGGCTATGTGCCTAACATATGAATTAACGACTCTGTGTCGATCATTTTTACCAAGGCTGTGTGGCGGTTATATTACCGTATATGTAACACCCCAAACCCGGTCAACACACCACGACCGAATCTGGCATGCTACGGAGTGAAAACATTTTGAAGAAAACAAGTTACTGGTTTATTTTTATTGAAACCCTTTTATCGCTTTAAGGTTTAGAAAACCCCGTGTAAAGTGATGCTGAAATCGTTTTTGTTGCTTTAGAACCCGGAAAAACTCATGCTTGAAAAATCCGTTTGTTGCTACTAGTTTTGGAAAGCCATACGATTCTATTAAATCCCGAGCAAGTTGAGCATAGTCAAGTTAAAACCATTTGCTTTTGAAAATGTTAAGTTTGAAAATCCCGATATAGAGTATAGTTTTGAAAACATCAATTTAATCCCGGTTATTTAAGCATGTCGAGTTATTAATCACATGCATGAAATAATTAATATAACATCAAGTAATTAATAACCCAAAATAATACTTAACGACCTTATTACAAGTTAAAAACCAAATTATAGAAAATAATACCCAAAATCAAAGTATAAAACGAAACCGAATATAAGTTGCATGGCCACCTCGTGTCCTCCCCGGCTCCAAATCCGCGATCTATGCCTCATCTGCAAAATATAAGGGAAGGGGTGAGTCACCGAGACTCAGTGTATAAATCCCCAACCCGATAGAATAGCACTTACACAAATCATGAGTAAAACATGCAAATCATGCAACCCACCTAACCATCCGATCTCCTGTATCTACCCCGTGTTGTCAAAACGACTGGTGGTCACAACCACTGGTGACCGAAGTCACAAATATATACATAAGTGTGGTCAAAACCACTGGTGACCGTAGTCACAAATCAAGTGATGGGGCCAACCCATCGTGTGGTCAAAACCACTGATGACAATCCCGTAATTAACATGTGGGGCCAACCCACTGGGACGAGTCACAATATACCTATATGGTCAAAACCACTGGTGACCATAGTCACAAATATCATACGTATGGTCAAAACCACTGGGACTTAGTCACAAATATAGTATCAAAAGCGGGGCCAACCCGCCGTGTGGTCAGAACCACTGGTGACAATCCAAATCATCCTTCCCCCTCCTCTCATCAATCCCATCATCAAGTCCATATCAATTGTAACATCCCCAAACCCGGCCCATTCGTTACGACCGAATCTGGTTATGTCACTGGGAAAAGACAGTTGAAAAGCTTTGTTAACTTAAGATAAAACATCGTAGTTTGCTGAATTTTGGAAAACATATCCTTTGAGTAAAACTTTGTTATTAAACTCATTCATTTATGAAACTTCAGTTTATAATATCCAATTTGAATAAATAGGTTGCAAACCATAAATCATTTTCACATAGCAATTTAATTTAAAATAACCCATAATTAAAGTAATACCCAAAATAATAAAATGGCCTTTTATTACAACCCAATACTTAAAATAAACACTTGTATCCAAAACTTAAGCATGACATAATTAATCATCGTCTTCGGCATGGGCCACCTTGTCCTCTCCGATCCCGGTCCAGCTTTATGCACTACCTGAAATGGTTAAGGAAAAAGGTGAGTCACCAAGACTCAGTGTGCTACCCCTTTTTCCCGGATTAGCAAAATATCATACACAATCATATACATTATCAACATGTGTCCAAATCATATGCACCCAATCCTAACCGTCCATACACCTTTTCTACCCCGTGTGGTACCAAACCACTGGTGACCGTAGTCACAATGTGTTACCAAAACACTGGTGGTGCCAAACCACTGGTGACATATAGTCACGATGTGTTACCAAAACAACGGTGTCCGTGAGACACAAATCGAGTGATGGGGCCAACCCATCGTGTGTGATACCAAATCACCGCGCAGACGATCCCATATCTCAAGTGGGGCCAACCCACGGTGGTGTTAACCACGTGGGCGAGTCGCTATGAGGTACCAAACCTCTGGAGGTACCAAACCTCTGGTGACCGTAGTCACGCAGTGTGTTACCAAAACACCGGTGCTCGTCAAAGACAAAATATCATCGCCCCTCCACTCATACAACCCACATAGATAATGATATGCATTTTAACGGACTTATACCCACATGCTTGATTAGTAACATACATATTATTTATCAGCCATCCAATATCATAGCACACGTGCTGTATACATTATGCTTACCAAAAGCATCATAACAGGACTTACTCGACCCGTGCCCTATACCATAATGGTATTCAATCCACCTTTCCGTGGAACCAACCACACACAACATATATATATATAAATACCATAACAGATAAGTGTGTAAATATACACACAATTCAATAAGCACATAAATTACTAGAAGAGTGTGTGTGTGTACACACCTGCAAACCTTAATCGAAGAATCAATCTAAGACCCTTGATCCTCTTGCTCCTAAAACAATCGGCCAACCAAGCATTAGCACTCATACCATTCGGCTAAACAACAAAAAGATTAACCTTGATCCCTTACCTAAAACCCGATTTGGTTTCCTACCAAATCTCGAGCCAAGCGATGGTTCCTCGACAATCGGCCTTCCACCAATAAGAACACGCTTAATCCTTTGCAACTCGATTTAGTGAAACTAACGGAATAGCCTAATAACATCACTCTTACCACCACTTACCAACGATCAACCAACGATGATCGCTTCACTTGATCGCCACCAAAAATCTGGAGACCCTAAAACGAAATAATTAACTCCTTCCAACCAAAACCAAAATAGACTTTAATCAAATCGAAACCACAAGCACTAGAGAGAAAGAGAAATGGCCATTCGGCCAAGAACTTACCCCAACACCAACCACTAACCGCCAACCAAACCACTAGGAGAAAAGGGAGATTCGGCCAATATGAACACTACTAGGATCGGTTTAGCGTGAAAAAGAAATAAGAGTAAAGGTGAGAAGAAATAGAGAAATCGGCAATAGAGTTTAGGAGAAGAAAGAAAATAAAAGATAGATTAGGGAGGGTACCTTCGGCTTGAAAGTGAAAGAAAATAAAGGAAGTGTTTTTAGGGAATGAAATTTCTTGGCTAACAAGGTTTTCAAATCAAAGAAAAAAATATGGAGAGGAGAGAGTTCCACATTCGGCTTACTCAAATGAAATAGAAGGAAGAAGTGAAAAGAAGCATTCGGCCACAAGCATAAAATCAAAGAAACATTTTCAAAATTCGGCAACTAAAGGGGTTTGGTATTTCGGTTCCAAAGAACAAAAATGGGAGAGAGTTGCTTGGAAGAATTCGCTCTTGGTACACTCTCCTAAAGCTGGCCGAAAATCACCCACTAATGCCATAAGAAAGACGGCATTCACCTTCCTAAAACACCTCCAAAACCGGCCATATACACCCAATTGAAAATCCCCATAGTCGGCCACCTCCTGGAACCAATTCAAGCCACAAATTCATTTCCATTTGAATTAAACAAATCCCCCCATTATCCTATCCACATCCTATCTCTAATTTAAACTAATTAAAAAAAACTATAATTATCTACAATAATAAAATAATAAAGCCACCCACCAGCCAAATTCTAATTAAAAATAATACTTAAGCTTATCCTTATCACCTAATTTAAACTACATGTGCCGTCCACTGCCTTCAATTTGCTGCCCAAAATAAAAAAATCAAAACTCCAAATGCCACACACCAGTTCGAACACGGGACCAATCACATACGCCTAACCCCAACGCCCGTGCCACTCGGCCATCTTGATTTTTATGACAAAAACCACACCACAAAATCTTTAAGGGCTACCTACCCAAGCCCCCCCAGCCGCATAAGAAAAATAAACACGCAAAAGCTGCTTCCGTTGCTCGAACCAACGCCCACACGCACCTTCACGCCTAAGTTCCGCACAGGCACCACCTGCACCAGCTGCTCCTTGCGACCAAACACGCCCCAAATTATTTTAAGGCCTTCTACCCTGCAACGCCATACTCCAAAAATTAAAACCCATCTGCTGCCTTCTTGGATCGAACCTAAGACCCTCACAGGCGCTACCTCCAGCCCTTTAAACTGCGCACACAGCCACTTTGCCAAAGCCTCACTTGTGCCAAAAATTACCAAAAATAATTCTTAAGGCCTCCCTTGGCCCGATTCCCTTATCACACTAAAAATCCAAAATTTTTCTCAAAGCCTTCTTTTCATCCAAACATTCTTAAAACCTCTAAAACTCAACCAAGCACTCCCAAAAACCCACTAACACTTGATTTAAACCCAACATGCACAGCCCCCTAAACCCGGGTGTTACAATTCTACCCTCCTTAAAATAATTTCGTCCTCGAAATTACTTGTCTAAACTAACAGTCCAATTCCCTCCGCTACGCTATCGCTGCGCACTCACGATCTCAAAAGCTAACATACTCTACGAGCAACAAACAAACAGTCACCAAAACTGCCTCTACCACGTCCATGAGAAATACGACCACGCCCCCTAGAACTCATATCTAGCGCCTCGATTAATCTGATTAGAAATTTTTATGCGTTAGAAATTCTTGTTTCACTTTGTTTATCCACGAGTAAATTTTATGAAAAGAAGTTTTGAGAGTAGTTCTTTCGAGCAATCAAGTTTCCTTCCTACCCAGGGGTAATTCCGTCATTTTCCTATAGGGTATTTTTCGTAATAAAAGAAATTTTAAAACTTTAGTAAAATAGATCGTTTTGAAATTCCCAAAGCGGAGGTTTTTTCAAAAAGTTGTAAAATTTTAAAGATACATCATCACTTTGAAACCGGAGTATTTTGGTAATTTGTCACTTGGGGCAATTTGAAATTTTCCAAAACCAAAATATTTTGTTGATGATTTTCAAAGCTAAGTTGCTAAATATTTGTAACATAGTTGAAATTTTTGAGCAAAACCATTGAACTGATATTTTATGAACCGAGGGCATTTTAGTAATTTTATCAACCAGGGGTATTTTCGTAAATTTCCCCAAACCAGAGTGTCTTGATATTTTGAAACCTCAAAATTTTGGTATTTTGTAAAGTAAAAATCATTTTATCAAAAGTTGAGGTAATCGATAATTTTATAACACAGGGGGCATTTTTGTAAATTTGCCACTAGGGCATTTTGGGAAACTTTGTAAACCGAGAAAATATCTTTCAAAATCGGATTTAGGGTTTCACAAACCAAAGGGTAAGTTTGAAAAGTTTTAAAACAGAAGGTTTTTAAAACAGCAAGGCTACTTCCCTTTCGGGTTTTAATAACCGGTTTAGCCTATGAACAAGTCCTCTTGGTTAAGGTGAACCAAAGCTACGCACCAGGTAGGATTCCTGCGAAGAGGAGGTGAGTCACGGGGGCGCTAAGTACCGGACTCTTCCGGATCCAATCCTGAACATGCGCACACAGGTTGCCACACCTTAACTCTCGACTCACTTCACGAGTTTGTTTAAGAGCTTTAAGTCTTATGCCACTTTGTTTGAGTAGTCTAATCCTAGGGTCCAACAGATCCTAGTATTCTATTCTCTGAGCCCAAACTAAGCCCAAATCAATTCATACAAACAAATCACTTCAAGAAAGTCCGAAGTACTTACAGTGGACTTGGGGCCGAGACACAGTGCCATGCCGAAAAAACTGAAAAATTTCTTAAAAGCCCATATGTTTGAAAAGCCCATTTTGAAAATGTTTTGGGCCCAAAACCCTCAAAGCCGAGTTTTGAACTTGGCTCGATACTAAATGTAACATCCCCAAACCCGCCCATTCGTTACGATAGAATCTGTTATGTCACTTTGGAAAAGACGAGTTGAAAAGCTTTGTTAACTTAAAATAAAACATCGTAGTTTCTTTGAATTTTGGAAAACATATCCTTTGAGTAAAACTTTGTTATTAAACTCATTCATTTATGAAACTTCAGTTTATAATATCCAATTTGAATAAATAGGTTGCAAACCATAAATCATTTTCACATAGCAATTTAATTTAAAATAACCCATAATTAAAGTAATACCCAAAATAATAAAATGGCCTTTTATTACAACCCAATATTTAAAATAAACACTTGTATCCAAAACTTAAGCATGACATAATTAATCATCGTCTTCGGCATGGGCCACCTTGTCCTCTCCGATCCCGGTCCAGCTTTATGCACTACCTGAAATGGTTAAGGAAAAAGGTGAGTCACCAAGACTCAGTGTGCTACCCCTTTTTCCCGGATTAGCAAAATATCATACACAATCATATACATTATCAACATGTGTCCAAATCATATGCACCCAATCCTAACCGTCCATACACCTTTTCTACCCCGTGTGGTACCAAACCACTGGTGACCGTAGTCACAATGTGTTACCAAAACACTGGTGGTGCCAAACCACTGGTGACATATAGTCACGATGTGTTACCAAAACACTGGTGTCCGTAGACACAAATCGAGTGATGGGGCCAACCCATCGTGTGATACCAAATCACTGGCAGACGATCCCATATCTCAAGTGGGGCCAACCCACGGTGGTGTTAACCACGTGGGGCGAGTCGCTATGAGGTACCAAAACCTCTGGAGGTACCAAACCTCGGTGACCGTAGTCACAAGTGTGTTACCAAAACAACGGTGCTCACAAAGGCACAAAATATCACTTGCCCCTCCACTGTACAACCCACATAGATAATGATATGCATTTTAACGGACTTATACCCACATGCTTGATTAGTAACATACATATTATTTATCACCATCCAATATCATAGCACACGTAATGAGATACATTATGCTTACCAAAAGCATCATAACAGGACTTACGACCCGTGCCTATACCATAATGGTATTCAATCCACCTTTCCGTGGAACCAACCACACACAACATATATATATATAAATACCATAACAGATAAGTGTGTAAATATACACACAATTCAATAAGCACATAAATTACTAGAAGAGTGTGTGTGTGTACACACCTGCAAACCTTAATCGAAGAATCAATCTAAGACCCTTGATCCTCTTGCTCCTAAAACAACCGGCCAACCAAGCATTAGCACTCATACCATTCGGCTAAACAACAAAAAGATTAACCTTGATCCCTTACCTAAAACCCGATTTGGTTTCCTACCAAATCTCGAGCCAAAAGATGGTTCCTCTGACAATCGGCCTTCCACCAATAAGAACACAGTTAATCCTTTGCAACTCGATTTAGTGAAACTAACGGAATAGCCTAATAACATCACTCTTACCACCACTTACCAACGATCAACCAACGATGACTGCTTCACTTGATCGCCACCAAAAATCTGGAGACCCTAAAACGAAATAATTAACTCCTTCCAACCAAAACCAAAATAGACTTTAATCAAATCGAAACCACAAGCACTAGAGAGAAAAGAGAAATGGCCATTCGGCCAAGAACTTACCCCAACACCAACCACTAACCGGCCAACCAAACCACTAGGAGAAAAGGGAGATTCGGCCAATATGAACACTACTAGGATCGGTTTAGCGTGAAAAAGAAATAAGAGTAAAGGTGAGAAGAAATAGAGAAATCGGCAATAGAGTTTAGGAGAAGAAAGAAAATAAAAGATAGATGAGGGAGGGTACCTTCGGCTTGAAAGTGAAAGAAAATAAAGGAAGTGTTTTTAGGGAATGAAATTTCGGCTAACAAGGTTTTCAAATCAAAGAAAAAAATATGGAGAGGAGAGAGTTCCACATTCGGCTTACTCAAATGAAATAGAAGGAAGAAGTGAAAAGAAGCATTCGGCCACAAGCATAAAATCAAAGAAACATTTTCAAAATTCGGCAACTAAAGGGGTTTGGTATTTCGGTTCCAAAGAACAAAAATGGGAGAGAGTTGCTTGGAAGAATTCGGCTCTTGGTACACTCTCCTAAAGCTGGCCGAAAATCACCCACTAATGCCATAAGAAAGACGGCATTCACCTTCCTAAAACACCTCCAAAACCGGCCATATACACCCAATTGAAAATCCCCATAGTCACCACCTCCCGGAACCAATTCAAGCCACAAATTCATTTCCATTTGAATTAAACAAATCCCCATTATCCTATCCACATCCTATCTCTAATTTAAACTAATTAAAAAAACTATAATTATCTACAATAATAAAATAATAAAGCCACCCACCACCCAAATTCTAATTCAAAATAATACTTAAGCTTATCCTTATCACCTAATTTAAACTACATGTGCCGTCCACTTTGCCTTCAATTTGCTGCCCAAAATAAAAAAATCAAAACTCCAAATGCCACACACCGTGTTCGAACACAGGACCAATCTACCATACGCCTAACCCCCCAACGCCCGAGCCACTCGGCCATCTTGATTTTATGACAAAAACCACACCACAAAATCTTTAAGGGCTACCTACCCAAGCCCCCAGCCGCATAAGAAAAATAAACACGCAAAGGCGCCTGCGTTGCTCGAACCAACGCCCACACGCACCTTCACGCCTAAGTTCCGCACACAGGCACCACTGCACTGTTGCTCCTTGCGACCAAACACGCCCCAAATTATTTTAAGGCCTTCTACCCTGCAACGCCATACTCCAAAAATTAAAACCCATCTGCTTTGCCTTCTTGGATCGAACCTAAGACCCTCACAGCGCTACCTCCACTTCTTTAAATCTGCAGCACACACCCACTTTGCTAAAGCCTCACTTGTGCCAAAAATTACCAAAAATAATTCTTAAGGCCTCCCTTGGCCCGATTCCCTTATCACACTAAAAATCCAAAATTTTTCTCAAAGCCTTCTTTTCATCCAAACATTCTTAAAACCTCTAAAACTCAACCAAGCACTCCCAAAAACCCACTAACACTTGATTTAAACCCAACATGCACAGCCCCCTAAACCCGGGTGTTACATCAATCGTGGCATAATATCATGTTATGATGCAAATAACCCATAGCATAGCATTATACAGTGACATGATAACATATATCGAGATCCGTATAACAGGGGACTTACCCGGAGTCCACACTCATGCCCACAAGGCAAAATCACTGATTTCAATGGCTATTCGGCTTTTAACAGTAAACACAATGAACATATAATACTAATGAAGTGTGTAAGCGTTACACACCTGACTACTTGTAGATCTAAGCGAAATTCTGAAACCACGATCTATTTCCAATCGATAGAACCCGAAAACGTTTACCTTCACCTTTCCTTAACGCCGATTTGGTTTCCAACCAAATCCCGAAGTTACGTGATGAACCTCCCTTTACAATCGGCCAAGCACTAGCACAAAGATAATTAGCCTTCGGCTTTTGAAAGAATAGGAAACAGATCCGAAATGCTAGGACCCTTACCTAGATCGGCAATCAAATCCCAAAGATCCACTGAATCAGGTTGTACTCCTCCCTACAATCGGCCAAGTACCACTATCATTGGGTTAAAGCCTTTGATATTACTCACAACAGGAGATGTTGAAACCGTAAAACACTTACCCCCTTACCTTACTGACAGATTTGGCCACCAATCACCAAACTTCGGCACACCCTAGTGTTATTTAGGTATTTCGGCTACTTCACCATGATAGAACAAGAAAAGAGTTAAGATCCCGATTTATAACGATTGAAGAAATAGCAAAGAGAAGTGGGATTTCGGCATTAACCAAATCAATCGAGAAAGAAGAATAAAAAGGTTATACTTACCAGGAGATTCGGCTATAACCCAAAAGAAAGAATAGCTTTCGGCACTACAAAGAGATTAGCACACGTGCGAAGAGAAGAAAATAGACTGAGGGTATTCGGCCAAAATACTTGATGAAAACGAAAGAGAAACAACAAGGCTTTCGGCTTTTGAAGATGGAAGAGATGGAGAAGAAAATAGAACCAAGATTCGGCAAAGTAAGGAGGTTTCAGCTAACAATGAATGAACCGGAAAAAAAGAAAAGGAGAGAATGGCTATTGAGTTTCGGCTTTTCAAAAGGAATGGCAAAGTTGGTTCGGCCAAATACCAAAGTTGTCGAAAGAGAAGAAGAGAGAAAATGCCAAGGAGGTTTCGGTTTATCACAAGCACAATGCCCCACTTGAGTGCCTTGCCGAAAATGCTCTCTTACTTGGCTATTGAGATTCCGCACACCCCTAGCTTCCCAAACTGATTACTCCTCCTCCCCCACAGTCCATAATTCAACCAACACCTCAAGACTCTCCCGTCCACTCATTCAAATCGGTTTGAATGAGTCAAGCTCCACAATTTTCTCCTCTCCATCCATTTCAAATCTGTTGACTCAATCCTCATCCATTCCGAGAGTCCTACCGAGCACACCTCTTCCTTGCTTCGCGTGAAAAGAATAAGCGAGAAGGGATTTCTGCACTCGAACCCAAGCTCTCCTTCCCCGCATGTGGCGTCACCTTCCCCGGCACCTTAGTGGCGCCTCCTTTGCCACTTTACCACCAAGCTATTTGTGTCTAAACCCTCCGACAATTTCTTTTAACCCCTAACTCCCTTAGCTTCCTTTCTCTAAGTACCAAAACAAAAATTTTTGCCATGACTCAAGCCTAACCCGAAGTCATGCCTGGACCCCAAAACATGCTAAACTAGCACAACCAACATAATATCACATGCAATAACACACAAAATGCAGAGACCCGATTTAAGAGTGTTACAGTTCTCGCCCTTAAAAATAATTTCGGCCTCGAAATTACAGTCGAAGAGTCGAGGGTATTGCTGCCGCATCACATCCTCTCGTTCCCCACGTGGCTTCCTCTCGTACCATGGTTCCGCCATAATACTTTCACCAAGGGAACAGACTTCCTCTGTGCAGAACTTTGACATCTCGATCCAAAATCCGTGCACTCTTCCTCCTCGAAAGATAAGTCCGAGCTCACCTCTATCTCCTCAACTGGCACAACATGTGACGGATCTGATCGATAGCGCCTAAGCATCAAAACATGAAATACGTCGTGAATCTGACTTAACCCTGCCGGTAACTCGAGCTGATAAGCTACTGGTCCCACTCGCTTCAACACCGTATACGGCCCGATAAACCTAGGGCTCAGCTTGCCCTTTCGCCCAAATCTCAACACTTTCTTCCACGGCGATACCTTCAGAAAGACCTTGTCACCCACTGCATACTCTATATCCCTGCGCTTAAGATCAGCGTAAGACTTCTGCCTGTTCGACGCTTCCTTTAGACGAGCCCGAATCACCTTAACCTTATCCTCTGTTTTTGCCACCAACTCCGGACCCAACATCTGCCGTTCACCCAGTTCTGTCCAACACGTAGGAGTATGACATTTCCGTCCATATAATGCCTCATAGGGTGCCATCTGAATACTCGCTTGATAACTGTTGTTATAAGCGAACTCTGCCAATGGTAGATACTCCTCCCAACTACCGCTGAAATCCAGAACACAGCCCCTTAACATATCTTCCAGAATCTGGATTACCCTTTCCGACTGTCCATCAGTCTGCGGATGAAAAGCCGTGCTGAAATCCAACCTCGTACCCAATGCCTGATGCAAAGCTTTCCAGAACCTCAACGTGAACCTGGGATCCCTATCCGAGATAATTGACACTGGCACTCCATGCAACCTTACTATCTCTGCCACATACAACTTGGCCAACTTCTGGAGCGAATAATCAACCCGGACTAGTATGAAATGAGCCGATTTAGTCAGACGATCCACAATCACCCAAACTGAGTCCCTCTTGCTAGGCGTAAGAGGTAGCCCGCTGACGAAATCCATCGTAATCCTTTCCCATTTCCACTGCGAAATCTTTACCGGCTGCAACAGACCTGACGGTAGTTGATGCTCAGCTTTAACTTGCTTTGGCATGTTAGACACTTGCCTGAGCACTCGCCACTTCCCGTTTAAGACACGCCACGAATCGTTCCCTCAAATCACGATACATCTTATCGCCTCCGGGTGCATAGCGTATGGGCGCTATGAGCTTCCCGTAGAATCCATTGTCTTAATTCAACGTCCTTCGGCATACATACTTTCCACGAAAACACAATGCTCCATCACTACCCAAGTCAGAACCCTCCGATTCACCACCTTGCACTTGCAACCTCCGAGCACTTAGAACCTCATCCACCAGCTGTTTCTCCTTAAGTTGATCAATCCACGTCGGCTTTACTTGCAATTCTGCCAAAAGACTCCCGTCGTCATATAGACTAAGGTGAGCAAACATCGCTCTCAGGTCTGCTACCACCTTACGGCTCAACGCATCAGCTACTACGTTAGCCTTACCCGGATGGTACTCAATCGAGAAGTCGTAGTCCTTTAACAACTCGATCCACCTCCGCTGCCTCAAATTTAAATCTTTCTGAGTCAAGAGGTACTTCAGACTCTTGTGATCCGTGTAGACTATCGACTTCTCCCCATACAAGCAATGCCTCCAAATCTTCAAGGCGAAAACCACTGCAGCCAACTCCAAGTCATGTGTCGGGTAGTTACCCTCATGTGGCCTTAATTGCCGAGACGCATAAGCGACCACCTTTCCATCTTGCATCAGCACACACCCTAAGCCAGTATGCGATGCATCACAGTAGACCGTGAATTCCTTTCCTGCCTCAGGCTGAATCAACACCGGAGCTTCAGTCAGAATCTTCTTTAACTTGTCGAAACTTCCTTGCTGTTTTTTAGACTACACAAACGGAACCCCTTTTCTCAACAACTTAGTCAGCGGCACTGCAATCAAGGAGAAACCCTCCACGAACCTTCTGTAGTATCCTGCCAAACCCAGAAAACTCTGAATCTCTACAACCGACTTAGGTGGTTTCCAATCCAACACTGCTTCGATCTTCCGAGGATCCACCCTAATCCCCTCAGCTGATACTACATGACCCAAGAAAGTTACATCCTTAAGCCAGAACTCGCACTTACTAAATTTAACAAATAACTGCTTCTCCCTCAAAACCTGTAGAACCACCCGAAGATGCGCGTCATGTTCCTCCTCAGATTTCGAGTACACCAAAATGTCGTCTATAAACACTATGACGAACCGATCCAAATACGGCTGAAACACCTGATTCATCATGTCCATAAATGCTGCCGGCGCATTGGTCAACCCGAATGGCATCACCAGAAACTCGTAATGCCCATACCAAGTACGAAACGCCGTCTTATGAATATCAGCTTCCTTCACCTTGAGTTGATGATACCCCGACCTAAGATCTATCTTAGAGAATACCGATGCACCCTTAAGCTGATCAAACAAGTCGTCTATCCTGGGCAACGGATACTTGTTTTTGATCGTCAACTTATTCAGCTGGCGGTAGTCTATACACATCTGCATAGTACCATCTTTCTTCTTAACAAAAAGCACGGTGCTCCCAAGGTGATACACTTGGCCGGATGAAACCTCTGTCCCAAAGAACTCCACGAATCGAGCCTTTAACTCCACCAATTCTTTCGGTGCCATCCTATACGGGGCAATAGACACCTTTGCGCGATTCTCCGGTAACAAGTCTATACCGATCTCAACCTCGCGCCGGGAGGCAAACCCGGAAGTTCCTCTGGAAATACATCAACAAATTCCCCACGGTTTGGACATTCTCTCAGACTACATCCTTGGCTTCCAAAGCGAGAGACATGCACCATAAATGCCCCACAACCTTTCCTCACCATTTTCTCCGCCTTGGTATGAGATACCACATTGGATAGGTAATCTCTCCTATTACCTATCATCACCACCTCTTCGCCTTCCATTGTCTTCAACACCATGCGCTTAGTCACGCAATCCAAAGCGGCCCGGTACTTCACTAACCAATCCATCCCGAGAATCGGATCGAACTCCCCAAACGGTAGTTCCATCAAGTCACCCAAAAACACGACCCTTAAAGTTCTAGGGTACATCCTATATAGTTTATTTACTTCTACTGAGTGACCTAGAGGGCTTATTACTGTCATCTTCCTAGAAGTAATCTCGTAGTCTAAGTTCATAGTTTCCACTATGCTCTTGGCAACATACGAAAGTCGTCGAACCAACATCTATCAAAGCGGTATAAGGTAGTCCAGAGATTAAACGCGTCACGGTTATGACGTCCGGTCGTCGCCCTCCTCTTGACGTCTCATTGCGTGGACCAATCCAGTACGCCTCGCCTGCAGTACTACCCGCACCTCTACCCGGTGCTCCACGGCCTCTACCAGAGCCATTACCTCCCCAGGTGAACCACGGCCCCTCCGTGGGTCGCCGACCATCCCTCCCGATCGTATGCGATTCTCGATCCCCATGCGGCCTAGGCCGATCTCTCGTGGGCAATCCTCACTCGGTGCCCCATCGACCCACACTCAAGCACCCTCTGCTTCCACCCAATATTCCCCGTGTGAGACTTCCCACACCGAGCACACCGCGGCGGCCATTGAGTATTAGCGACAATGAGCCTAGCGACTTGATTCGGCCCACCATATCTACCCCGTTTCTACTGATTCCCAGTAGAACTAGATGAGCCAGAATTCCTCTTATTCCAACCCTTATCCTGATTCCGTCTTACCGACTGTTTCACCTCCTCAGCAACTTTAGCCTTCTCCACTAAAACTGTGAACTCTCTTTCTGCCAGGGGCAATTAACATTCGCAGCTCATCTCTCAACCCATCCTCAAACCTGACATAGCGCTCATGTTCCGTGCCCACAATACCCCGTGCATACCGACTCAGCCGAAGGAATTCCGCCTCATATTCCGACCACACGTCTTATTTCCTGGACCAAGTTCGGAACGCCTTCTTATTCGCATCGATGTAGCTAGCCCCAATGTATTTCCTCTGATAGGCTGCTCTAAAGAATTCCCAAGTGATGTCATCTGCCATTGCTCCGTCCCTAACCGTAAACCACCACTGATATGACTCATCCCAGAGAAGAGATACTATACCCTTCAGCTTCTCCTCAGCCGTAAAATCCAGGTCGTCCATGATACGTTCTGTTGCCTCCAACCAATATTCTGTCGTACTAGGAGCCACGCTGGATACACCTCTGAACACCTCTGCACCATTAGCCCGGAGTCATTCGGACACAGATTTCCGAACCCCCGTTCTGATGCCTGCACTTGCGACCCTCTCTAACACCCGCGGCGACGCCTCGACGACCACTGCGCATCGTCACTGATCGATCGATATTCTGCGCCCACAGCTGGCGGCGGTGGTACCTCATTTTCTGACCCATGTCTAGACCCTACGGGTTTCGAAATCGTCATCCTACCCCTACCTCGTCCACGTGTATTACGCCCACGTCCACGTGCACTCATGACTACCGATATGATTTGAGCTGATTAAGAGTTTTATGCGTTAGACTTTAATCCACTGTTTATTAAAGCACAGTTTAATGAGAAGTTTAATAAGGGATTGTTTTGCGAGTTCATATCATCCTATAGTTCAAGTCTCTAGAGTATTTCCTACCACTATCTAGTCATGCCAACATTATCACAATCATATCATCGATAAGAAATACTTTGGGGTACTTACCTGGGCAGATTGGTGCCGGAGACTCGGTGCCATGCTTACCCACCCATACTTTTCCCATAAAGCCTTTCATCATCCATTCTATACATTTTGGGCCTCGGGCCCACAGCCGAGCTATTGAACTTGGCTCTGATACCAAAATTGTAACACCCCAAACCCGGTCAACACACCACGACCGAATCTGGCATGCTACGGAGTGAAAACATTTTGAAGAAAACAAGTTACTGGTTTATTTTTATTGAAACCCTTTTATCGCTTTAAGGTTTAGAAAACCCCATGTAAAGTGATTCTGAAATCGTTTTTGTTGCTTTAGAACCCAGAAAAACTCATGCTTGAAAAATCTGTTTGTTGCTACTAGTTTTAGAAAGCCATACGATTCTATTAAATCCCGAGCAAGTTGAGCATAGTCAAGTTAAAACCATTTGCTTTTGAAAAAGTTAAGTTTGAAAATCCTGATATAGAGTATAGTTTTGAAAACATCAATTTAATCCCGGTTATTTAAGCATGTCGAGTTATTAATCACATGCATGAAATAATTAATATAACATCAAGTAATTAATAACCCAAAATAATACTTAACGGCCTTATTACAAGTTAAAAACCAAATTATAGAAAATAATACCCAAAATCAAAGTATAAAATGAAACCGAATATAAGTTGCATGGCCACCTCGTGTCCTCCTCGGCTCCAAATCCGCGATCTATGCCTCATCTGCAAAATATAAGAGAAGGGGTGAGTCACCGAGACTCAGTGTATAAATCCCCAACCCGATAGAATAGCACTTACACAAATCATGAGTAAAACATGTAAATCATGCAACCCACCTAACCATCCGATCTCCTGTATCTACCCCGTGTGGTCAAAACCACTGGTGGTCAAAACCACTAGCGACCGAAGTCACAAATATATACATAAGTGTGGTCAAAACCACTGGTGACCGTAGTCACAAATCAAGTGATGGGGCCAACCCATCGTGTGGTCAAAACCACTGATGACAATCCCGTAATCAACATGTGAGGCCAACCCACTGTGGTACCAAACCACTGGGACGAGTCACAATATCCATATATGGTCAAATCCACTGGTGACCGTAGTCACAAATATCATACGTGTGGTCAAAACCACTGGGACTTAGTCACAAATATAGTATCAAAAGCGGGGCCAACCCGCCGTGTGGTCAGAACCACTGGTGACAGTCCAAATCATCCTTCCCCCTCCTCTCATCAATCCCATCATCAAGTCCTTATCAATCGTGGTATAATATCATGTTATGATACAAATAACCCATAGCATAGCATTATACAGTGACATGATAACATATATCGAGATCCGTATAACAGGGGACTTACTCGGAGTCCACGCTCATGCCCACAAGGCAAAATCACTGATTTTAATGGCTATTCGGCTTTTAACAGTAAACACAATGAACATATAATACTAATGAAGTGTGTAAGCGTTACACACCTGACTACTTGTAGATCTAAGCGAAATCTCGAAACCACGATCTATTTCCAATCGATAGAACCCGAAGATCCCGAAACATTTGCCTCACCTTTTCTTAACACCGATTTGGTTTGCAACCGAATCCTGAAGTTACGTGATGAACCTCCCTTTACAATCGGCCAAGCACTAGCACAAAGATAATTAGCCTTCGGCTTTTGAAAGAATAGGAAACAGATCCCAAAATGCTAGGACCCTTACCTAGATCGGCAATCAAATCCCGAAGATCCACTGAATCAGGTTGCACTCCTCCCTACAATCGGCCAAGTACCACTATCATTGGGTTAAAGCCTTCGATATTACTCACAACAGGAGATGTTGAAATCGTAAAACACTTACCCCCTTACCCTACTGACAGATTCGGCCACCAATCACCAAAGTTCGGCACACCCTAGTGTTATATAGGGATTTCGGCTACTTCACCAAGATAGAACAAGAAAAGAGTTAAGATCCCGATTTATAACGATTGAAGAAATAGCAAAGAGAAGTGGGATTTCGGCATTAACCAAATCAATCAAGAAAGAAGAATAAAAAGGTTATACTTACCAGGAGATTCGGTTATAACCCAAAAGAAAGAATAGCTTTCGGCACTACAAAGAGATTAGCACACGTGCAAAGAGAAGAAAATAGACTAAGGGTATTCGGCCAAAATACTTGATGAAAACGAAAGAGAAACAACAAGGCTTTCGGCTTTTGAAGATGGAAGAGATGGAGAAGAAAATAGAACCAAGATTCGGCAAAGTAAGGAGGTTTCGGCTAACAATGAATGAACCAAAAAAAAGAAAAGGAGAAAATGGCTATTGAGTTTCGGCTTTTCAAAGGGAATGGCAAAGTTGGTTCGGCCAAATACCAAAGTTGCCGAAAGAGAAGAAGAGAGAAAATGCCAAAGAGGTTTCGGTTTATCACAAGCACAATGCCCCACTTGAGTGCCTTGCCGAAAATGCTCTCTTACTTGGCTATTGAGATTCGGCACACCCCTAGCTTCCCAAACTGATTACTCCTCCTCCCCCACAGTCCATAATTCGGCCAACACCTCAAGACTCTCCCGTCCACTCATTCAAATCGGTTTGAATGAGTCAAGCTCCACAATTTTCTCCTCTCCATCCATTTCAAATCTGTTGACTCAATCCTCATCCATTCCAGAGAGTCCTACCTGAGCACACCTCTTCCTTGCTTCTGGCGTGAAAAAGAATAAGCAGAAAGGGATTTCTGCAGCTCGAACCCAAGCTCTCCTTCCCTGCATGTGGCGTCACCTTCCTGGCACCTTAGTGGCGCCTCCTTTGCCACTTTACCACCAAGCTATTTGTGTCTAAACCCTCCGACAATTTCTTTCAACCCCCAACTCCCTTAGCTTCCTCTCTCTAAGTACCAAAACAAAAATTTTTGCCATGACTCAGGCCTAACCCAAAGTCATGCCTGGACCCCAAAACATGCTAAACTAGCACAACCAACATAATATCACATGCAATAACACACAAAATGCAGAGACCCCGGTTTAAGAGTGTTACAGTATATGATATTCTGGTGACTCTGTCACATTTTGTCTGGTGGCTAAGCCATGTATATTCTGTTATTCTGGTGGCTTGTCCACAATTTGAATTTGATATAAATGGCTAAATGCCTGCGATTAGTGTGTTGGCGGGGTGGGTTGACAAAAGATCCCCACAGGTGTGTTGGTTGGTACGGGTGGTGTGTAGCGGATGGATTATTAGGTTGGTTTGGGTTTGCATACATTCATACATTGCACATATATAAATATATTCTGTTTTGTAAATGGGCTTCGGTCCAAGTGCTTGTTAAATCGGCTTAAGCCCAAGATGATTGCTATATGGGTTCAGGCCCAGTGGATGACGGTAAGGGGATTTCACACTGAGTTCTTGTAACTCACCCCCCTTTCTTTTTAATCTCTGTAGGTAATGCTCCGTAACGAGGACTTGGGCCCATGGATGACACGGTGGAGGCCATACTTCAGAAATGGTGTTATTGAATTTTAAATTTCTATTCCCGTATATTTTATTATTTTACTATTTTGGTTTAAGTTGTAATAAGGCCTCTGGAGTGTTTTATTATTTGCTTTATGGTTGTTATACTTACTATTTTGCTTAAATTGTTTAAAATGAGAATTTTCTAAAAACTTAAATAAAGGTTTTCCAAAATCAATTAACAAATGGATTTCATAATAAACTTTTATAAATATTTTAACACGGAAGTTTTCACTCAAACTTTCAAACGATAGTTTCAAAAGACACGGTTTTAAAGTTCACTACCTTGATTGTTGACTCATCAATCAATCTTTCAAAAATACTTGTATTTTATCTACGTTTCCGCAACAATTTCAAAATGCTTCTGCAACTCTATTTCTAAACATCACATTTTTGTAAATTGTTCATTCCAAATATGCTTTCACTACTAAAAGGGTTTTTAAAAATTATTACGTTTTCAAGTAGTTAACAATTGCTTAAGTGATTTTGGTTTTAACAAAGAGGCTGTATTTCTCAAGCAAGTTTTTAATAATCGCAAAGATGGTTTTTACTTCCATGTGACACACTAGATTCGGGCCTAACTTCTAGGTCGGGTTTGGGGTGTTACAAGAAAAACCCTAAAACCCCCTGAAGGAAATTGAAGGGAAGATCTTCCGTCTTGAGTGTGATTTCGCTTGCCAGGATGACTCAACCGGCATCTTCGAGTGATTTCTGTGTTCACCCTCTGCGCCCGCCCCCTTTAGGTTGCTCTCCAGGGTGTTTATATAGGCTTTCGGAATGCCTTTCTTGGCCCACAAGTACCCTAATCTGAATGGAATTAAAACAGGTCAAGGCAGGGGCACGCCCTTGTGGAACGCCCGTGTGAGTCGAGCCCAGGCCGTGTTCGGGCCTGCTAAGGTGGCACGACCGTGTGGTGAACTCCAGGCCGTGTGAATTTCTTACTTTGGCCCATTTTCTCTATTTTCGACCAGTTTCTCGTTCTTTTCATCCTCCGATGCTCTCCTAAGTATAAAACATGAAATTAAAGGATTAGGAGCATCAAATTCCACAATTCAAGGGATTAAATTATCCAAAAGTATGCTAAATGTGGGATTAAAATATGTACATATTACGATTTATCATAAATCAAATAATAATAAGATCTGTCATAGGTTTCATCCCCTTAGGTATTCAGGGAGTTTAGTTCATACTGATAGAAGGAAACATCTCAAAATAAGGAAAACAACAAAACATAGGAAAACCCAAAAAACTCCTAAAGAACTTGATGGGAGATCTTCAGTCTTGATGGAGATCCTTCCTCCGAGCTACTTCCAATGGCTGTCTTCGTGTATTTTCTATGTTCTATTCCGCCTCCCTCCTTTAGGTCACCCCCTAGGGTGTTTATATAGGCTTTGGAACGTCTTTCTTTGCCCACAAGTAACCTTTTCCGGATAGAATTAATCTTTGATACGGCAGGGACACGCCCGTGTGGCACGCCCGTGTACGATAGTCTTGGGCCGTGCTCACTTCTGCTCGCCACACACGGCCATGGGGTCTGTCCGTGTATATTTATCCAGGCCGTGTTTGATTCTACTCGTAACACACGGCCGTGTTTGATAACCCAGGCCGTGTTAGTTTCTAAGGTAGGCCCATTTTGTCCCTTTTGGCCCGTTTCTCGTTCTTTTCGACTCCCTAAGCTCTCCTGTGTGTAAAACATGAAATTATTCGAATTCATCAAATCTAATAAGAATTCATCCAAAAATAAGCCAAGCATGGGGTTAAAATGTGTGTAAATTATGGTTTATCAAATATCCCCACACTTAAGCGTTTGCTTGTCCTCAAGAAAAATCCTCAACTGACAATAAGAATTAACTTCCTCGACTCATAATTCTCATCAATAATGTCTCATCATAATTCACAGATAATTCATACATTGATAATTTGACTAGAAGAGACCTAGAGATTCAAACAATCTAAGTCATAGATTTTTATAGCATGAAAACATAGGTGTTTCCCCTTACCTAAATAATTACCTTTGATTCAAAACCGACAAGTATTGACATCCTCACTAAAGATTCACTCAAATCACTCAAAGTGTTTAAGGTTCAATTTAAGCACTCAAAAGTCAAACATGAAGAGTTATTACCATAGGCTTGCTTGAAAATCAAATCTCCACCACTATAAAATGAGATGATACACAAATCAAAAGGTCTTTAAAAAGGGTTGTAATGGGGCTTGGGTTAAAAGTGTGGATAAAGGCTGAAAAGGAGGGTTAAAATCGAGATTGAATTGACAAATTACCTAACTAGCAAAGATGACCTAATAGTGAATAATTACGTCGATTGAAAACTTATCACTAATAGCACGAGTTTCTTCTAAAGATATGAAATTAACAGTTTAAGCTCATAACACTAATAATGAATAAATTTCCACTCTTTTTTTATTACAATAAGTACATACAATAATAAGATAGAATTTAACAACTGAAATAAAGAATGTAGTTAGGCAGCTGATCAAATCAAATCTCAACAAAAGGGTAGTCAAGAAAAATGGGGATAACAAATCAAAATGGGTTTCGGGTTAATATTAGTGGTATATCAAGAAAGGGTTGATTAGGATCAAAGGGGTTCACTAGGGGTTAATTATGAGGGTAGGCTTTTTATGGAGTAAGTGGGTTAAAACCTAGGTGCCTTTATCATCTCAGTATATCAAATCAAAAGTGTGGTCTCGACATGTATAATCGAAGCAAGTTCTAGAATAACAAATCAATATTGACACACTCATAATCAATAAAGTGAGCAAGAAAAGATATATGCTCTAAAAGGCTCAAAGACTCACAAAATTTATGGTTTTTGATGTCAACCTTGCACATTTCAAACTTCAAAGTAATATTTAAATTTGGGGAAACAACCTAAAAAAAAATTTAATTACGGAAAATAGACTTATCATGCTTGATTCTCTAATGTCTTAAAGTTTAAACCATCAATGCACAATTACCTATGACTTAATCCGAAACATATCAATGACAATCATAAATCAATAGAAGTTTCATTCTAATAGTAATATGAGAAAATCAGTTTAGAACAAGGCATAATTCAGTATTGTTGACACCTCCCCACACTTAAGATGTACATTGTCCTCAATGTACAAAGATAAATAATGACAACATAGTAAGAAAATCATAAGAGAGGGAGAGAAGTGAAACTTCCTGAATTTTTGGATGGAGTCAAAGAAAAGAAACGGTGTAAAGTTGGGCAGGGGTGGTGGATACTCCGGTGGTGGTGTGGTCGTTCCTTAATAGCCCCTTGAACCTAAATTAAAGAAATAAAAATGTAATAATATAACTTAAAGACAAGAAAGATAAAAGGAAAGAATTTTAAAATGAAAATAAAAGAAAAAGAAAAAATTAAATGGACTCAAAGGTCCTTGTCTTGTCGAGTAAATGAAGCTGCCGGCATGAACTTATGTGGAGTGGTCGCACACGGGGAGACCGTGCTAGGAGCCTTTCACTTTTTCGACACGGAGATGGTGACTTTGGTCTTGTCGCTAGTATTAGTCATGGTGTAAGGGAAAGGGGTGGTGAAAAAGGAGAAAAGTTGTGGTGGCTAGGGTTGGGGAGGAATGGATATGAGGAAGAAAGTGAGTAGAAAAAGAGGGTTTAAATAGAATTTGGGGCATCTGATTGCTACCCACGTTCGTGTGCCCTGGGCGTGGTAGGTCACACAGCCGTATCGCATGGCCGTGTGGTGCCTCGTTCGTTTCTCCCACGCCTGTGTAGATGCTTCCACGCCCATGTTGATTAATCAGTGTCGACCACGGCCTACGGACACGGGCATGTCGCACACCCGTGTAACTTTCTCAGTGTCGACCACGATCGTATTGCACGGTTGTGACATTTTATTGCAGCCCATGTTTTGGGAAAATTGTCGTCCTTGGTTCGGACAGTCTCTGCCACGCCGATGTGCGTATTCGTGGTGTCCACACGGCCACGGCCATGCCCGTGTGCAAGGCCGTGTGGTAGGGAAACCTGCGCTTTATTAATTTGGTTAGTTTTTAGTTAGGTGCTAAAAATCAAAAATATGAAAATTAAAGGGGTTAGTGCTCGGGTTGCCTCCTGAGAAGCGCTCGTTTAAAGTCTTAAGCTAGACTTACCTTTCATTCGCATAATAATGGTGGTTTGAGGAGTTGAAACTCCTCATTCTTGCTACCAATTGTATCGAAATAAGGTTTTAGATGAGTACGATTTACCTTGAAGGTGCCAAATTGAGAATGAGTTACCTCGACTGTACCGTATGGGAAAGTATTAAGTACCATGAAAGGAGTTATTCCATTAGGTTCAGAGGTGGCAACACGAAGATCTGTATTATCCATTAGAATTCGGTCTCTAACTTCGAAGTAGTTTGCTTCGTGTTTAGGTTTGTTATGGAGTTGCCTCGGTTTTGCTTCGTGTGTTCTTGGTTTCTCCTTAACATGTGTCTTCCACTCGTCTAGTTCATCGATCTGAAGGCTTCGCTCCTCATGAGTTATTTCTTTGTTGGCACGAGGTCTAAGATATGGCTCAGTTGTGCAATTTCGTGGTGCTTCCTGAAAAGAATGTTGAACCAAATGGTCATTAATAGAATTTATGTTCTCACCTTTATTACTCGATGTCCTAGCCGAGTCAAGAGCCTGAAGAGTGATTGTTTCGTCACCTACACGAAGTGTGAGTTCACCTGTACCAACATCAATTCTAGTTTTAACAGTTGCTAAAAAGGGTCTTCCTAAAATTAAAGGAACATTATTGTCCTCATCCATGTCTAAAACGACAAAGTCTACTGGGAATATAAATTTATCAATTTTTACTAGTACATCTTCAATTATACCCCTAGGAACTCTAATAGTTTTATCAGCCAATTGAATGCTCATCCTAGTTTGTTTGGGTTTCCCAAGACCTAGCTGTTTAAACATTTTATAAGGCATAACATTTATGCTTGCCCCTAAATCTGCTAAAGCATTATTAACAGCTAAACCACCAATTAAGCAAGGAATTGTAAAACTCCCTGGATCTTTTAACTTTTGTGGTAGTCTATTTTGTAAGATTGCTGAGCACACTGCATTTAGCTCCACATGCGACGCCTCGTCTAACTTTCGTTTGTTTTCCAAGAGCTCTTTTAATTTTTTTTTTGAATTGGGCATCTGCGAAAGAGCTTCAATAAACGGTAAGTTAATATGTAATTTTTTTAAGAGTTTAAGAAATTTACCGAATTGTTCATCTGTGCGGTCTTTCCTTGTCGCATTGGGATATGGCACACGACGTTGTTATTCTGTACTTACCAGCTTTGGTTTTTCATGGCTTATCTCAACCTTACCCTCTTCTACAACATTCTCTTGCCTAAATTTTGGTTCATCTAACCCTTCACTATCGTGAGCAGTAATAGCATGAATTTGCTCCTTTGGGTTAGTTTCAGTGTTGCTTGGCAAGCTGCCTTGTGGTCGTTCAGATATGAGCTTAGCAAGTTGACCTAATTGGTTCTCGAGCCCTTGAATCGATGCTTGCTGATTTTTGAGTGTTGTTTCAGTGTTTTGGAAACGAGTTTCTGACACCGCGATAAATTTTGTTAGCATCTCCTCAAGGTTTGGTTTTTTCTCTTGTGGGTAGGGTTGCTGTTGAAAGCCTGGAGGGGGTTGTTGTCTCTGATTTCCTTGGCCACCCCATGAGAAGTTTGGGTGGTTCCTCCAACCTAGATTGTAAGTGTTACTATAAAGGTTATTTTGAGGTCTAGAATTGTTACCCATATAGTTCATCTGTTCATTTTCTATGCCAGGGTTGTAGGGTGGGTATTCTGTATTGTTCGACCCTCCTCCATTTGTATCGCACTGTATCACTGGATGTACCTGCAAAGAACCACACAAACCATTAATCTTTTTATTTAATAGTTCTACCTGGTTTGATAGCATGGTCACTGCGTCGAGGTTGAAAACACTGCCAGCTTTTGTTGGCTTTTTCCTTATAACTTGCCACTGATAGTTGTTCAGTGCCATCTCCTCTATAAACTAATAAGCCGCTTCAGGGGTCTTGTTATTTAGGGTTCCACCGGTGGCTGAATCAATCAACTGCCTAGCTGAGGGGTTTACACCATTGTAAAAGGTTTGAACCTGTAGCCACAAAGGTAACCCATGGTGAGGGCACCTTCTTAGTAAATCTTTATATCTCTCCCATGCATCGTAAAGTGTCTCTAAATCCATCTGCACAAAAGAAGAGATATCATTCCTCAACTTAGCTGTTTTAGCCGGCGAAAAATATTTAAGTAAAAAAATTTCGATCATTTTGTCCCATGTAGTGATTGATCCTTGTGGTAACGAGTTCAACCACTGTTTAGCCTTGTTCCTCAATGAAAAGGGAAACAACCGAAGGCGAATGGCATCATGAGAAATGCCATTAATTTTGAAAGTGTCGCAGAATTCCAGAAAGTTTGCCAAGTGATTGTTTGGATCCTCATCCTACAAACCATCAAACTGAACAAATTGTTGAATCATCTGAATAGTGTTAGGTTTCAGTTCAAAATTATTTGCAGCAATAGTAGGTCTAACAATACTTGATTCAGTTCCTGTTAAATTAGGTTTAGCATAATCATACATAGTACGAGGAGCAGGATTTTGATTCACCGGGTTTGCGGCAACCACATGAGGTAGCGGATTATTATCAGCCATCTCTTCAGTGGTGTTAGTTTCGTCTTCTTGCTCTTCTTCTATGTATTGTAGACTTCACCTTATTTCTCTTCGGTTTTTGTGAGCTGTACTTTCAATCTCACTGTCAAAAAGTAATGGTCCTGACGGGTTCCTTCTAGTCATAAACTAAAAGTTCCTGCCAAAAGCAAAGAAAAAAAAATTAGTGAATAAAAAGTAAATTACAAATAAAAGTAAATAAAATGGCTAAAATAATAAAAATTTAGCGTTCCTAATATCTTAGTCCCCGGCAACGGCGCCAAAAACTTGATGTGTCTCTAACTAACTACAATCACAATAAAGGCAAGCGCACCTATCGAACAATAGTATAGTTATGGTAAGACTAGAAATATCGTATCCACAAGGACCAAGAGTGCTAGTAGTTACTATCTTTTTATTATCTAGCCTAAGAATTGGAGTGATTTCTTTTTAAACTAAAACTAATTAATTAAAACACGACAAAGAATGAATTAGGAAAATACTTTTAGACAACTTATGTGATGGAGGCAATACCTAAGGAAGAATCCACCTAGACTTCACTTATTACTTTTAATTCATATGATTTATTCACTTGACTTAATCCGTAGAAATCCTTGATTTATGTTAATATCTCTCTCAAGACTAAAAACAACTGACTCTAGGTTGATTAATTGAAATCTCTTTTCAAATTAAAACCCCTATTGTCGCATTACTCGATCTATGGATTCCCTTATTAGATTTGACTCTAATCTGACAGATTTTTGTCGCCCTATTTTTAGGGTTACAATCAACTCCGATTAATTGTGTTGATCTACTCTTAAACAGGGACTTTTTCTCCTCTGAATAAGCACATTCGACTTGAATCAATAACCTGAATTATCAAAACAAGAATAAGAACTCACAATTAAGAATAAGAACAAGTATTTATCTTATAAATCAAATAATAATAAGATCTGTCATAGGTTTCATCCCCTTAGGTATTTAGGGAGTTTAGTTCATACTGATAGAAGGAAACATCTCAAAATAAGGAAAACAAAAAAACATAGGAAAACCCAAAAAACTCCTAAAGAACTTGATGGGAGATCTTTAGTCTTGATGGAGATCCTTCCTCTGAGCTGCTTCTGATGGCTGTCTTCGAGTATTTTATGCGTTCTATTCTGCCTCCCTCCTTTAGGTCACCCCCTAGGGTGTTTATATAGGCTTTGGAACGTCTTTCTTTGCCCACAGGTAACCTTTTTCGGATAGAATTAATCTTTGATACGGTAGGGACACGCCCGTGTACGATAGTCTTGGGCCGTGCTCACTGCCGCCACACACACAGTAGTGGGGTCCGGCCTGCGTGTACATTGATCCAGGCCGTGTTCGATTCTGCTCGTAACACACGACCGTGTTTGATAACCCAGGCCGTGTTGGTTTCTAAGGTAGGCCCATTTTGTCCCTTTTTGGCCCGTTTCTCGTTCTTTTTGACTCCCTAAGCTCTCCTGTGTGTAAAACATGAAATTAAGAGATTAGGAGCATCAAATTCATCAAATCTAATTAGAATTCATCCAAAAATAAGCCAAGCATGGGGTTAAAATATGTGTAAATTATGGTTTATCAAAAGGAAAAGAAAAAAAATACAAGTTAGAGTTTGGCCATTGAATTGCATAATTAATGTATGTTTTGACTTTGGTTTTTGATGATTTTTATGTTTTGAGATTGTTGCTTAGTCTACTATCAAGCCCATGTTGTAATTTGAAGAATTGATGATGTTTATGAGATGTGCCATTGATGAAATGGTGAGCTTTGTGATGAGTTTTGGTGTTAAATGAAAGATATGTGTTTAATGAACATGTTTTGTTCTTGAATTTTTGGTGAATTTAGCTAATTAGGTCTAAATTGTGAAAATAATATTTTGAAGGACTAATTTTTAAAATAAATGAAATGTATGGACTCATATGAGCATGAGTGAATTTCGACTAGGCATGGGTATATGGTAATTTTGTGTATTTTGTGATTTTGTGAAATAGGGACTAAAATGTCCAAATGTGAAAATGTGAGGGCTAATTTGCAAATTGCCCTAAATATGTGTATTTGGATTGAATTGAATGTGTTGGTAAATAAAAGGGTCAAATTTGAATATGTATAGATCAAGAACCAAAGAAAACGAACTTAGATCGCAGGAAATCGAAAGTAATCGAGTAGCCGTATCCGTTTCCGTTAATCGAATTCGAAGTAAGTCGATATACAAATAAATGTATTTGAATTGACTTATTTGTGAATATATGAAATTTGAATTCCTATGAATAATACTCGAAATGATGAATATATGGATTCCGAGAAAGTATCGAGAGATGGTTAATGTCCGAGAAGTCCCGTCTGAACCTAGGAATATATAGGATAGTATATGTCATGACATAGGTGTCCGATATGTGATATCATGTAAGACCACGTCTGGGACATTGGCATTGATTTGAGATTTCGTGTAAGACCACGTCTGGGATGTTGGCATCGATATGAGATTTACGTATAAGACCATGTCTGGGACATTGGCATCGTATTTGATTCATGTAAGACCCTGTCTGGGACAGTGGCATTGATATCTGGTTACATGTAAGACCACGTCTGGGACGTTGGCATTGTACGACTATTCTGAGCACTCTGAGTATCCTATTTAGTTCCGAATGGTTCAACGGGCAAGTCTGAGAAATGAACGACTATGTGAGTTGTATATCCGATTCAGATACGTTTGAAAAGTACACTATATGTGTATAAAAAGGTAAGTGTCTATATGAACTTACTATGATGAATATGTTTATTGAAATGATGAAGTAATAAGTGAATATATGCTTGAATGAGCTATGTATATATATGATATTTGAGTTGAAGGATGTGGCAAGATATGGCTAAGCAAATGAGCCAAAGAAATGTGCTGAATTTGCAATGAGATACATTAATATCATTGTATCAATATGGTTATGAGCATTTATGTTAAGTTTATTTGTATATGGCTTACTAAGCTTTTGAAAAGCTTACTTTGTGTGTGTTTTTTCTGTTTTATAGATCATCAAAGCTACTGAAGGCTCAGGACCATCGAGGATCGTCATCACACTACCTAAGCTCATTTTGGTACCTTTTGGAAATGTATATAGTTAGATATGGCATGTATAGGCTAGATGTTCTGGTACATATATGAGATGTGTAAATAGCCATGTGATGTGGCTAGGCAAATGTTGATAATAAGCATGAGTGAATATGGTATATGATACATGTTTTAGTATGGCTTGATAGTAAATGAAATGGTCAAGGTTGTGGTAAGCATACGAATGCAATATGAGTATGTATGTTTGATCAATGAAATGGTTATATGAAAGGTAACAATGTGGTTGTATCATGCTTGGATATATATATGTGTTTTAATGTGCAAATTGGTATGCAAATTAGCATATTTAGAAATGAGATTGAATGTGAAGATTTGTTGATTATTTTACATGTCTTTGGTTGGCATTTGTGCATGAAATAAATTGGTATATTGTTTGTAGGGATGACCCAAGTGTGGGTGGCATTTTGGCCTTGCAAATGGCCTATTTTGCCTACACGGCTATGGCACACGGGCGTGCTTGGTGGCCGTGTGAACAAGTCAGTAGCTAGCCTAATTTTACACGACCGTGGCACACGAGCGTGTCTGGTGGCCGTGTGGATAAGTCAGTATACATGATCTGTTTTGGCACGGTCAGGACACATGGGTGTGTCTGGTAGCCATGTGAGGCACATGGCCTGACTGCACGGGGGTGTGACCTCTGCAGTATTGAAAAAGTTTTAAATTTTCGAGAATTTTCTTATGTGTTCGGTTTAGTCCTGGCCCTATTCTAAAGCATGTTAAAGGTCTCGTTGACCTATTTAAGGGACATTTTAACCCTAAACTGGCGATGGTTACGGGTTAGGGGTGTTACAAGTCCTAAACCACTTCCAAGGCTTTATTTGGGCCTTGTAGGCTCGTATAAGGGACTTTATAATTGAATATGAATGGTTTTAATTTGGACGTAAATTTATGACTCGGAAATTTTATGAATCCTTGTGTTATAAGTCCAGTAATGCCTCGAGCCCTGTTCCAGCGTTGAATACGGGTAAGGGGGTGTTACAGCAACTGTTATCTACAAAATAACATGAGAAAAATAATAAGCTTAAATAGCTTAGTAAAATCATAGTATAATATCTACTTGACTTGTTTTAGTTAACATAAGCACTTAAAGATATAACATACTAACTAAAATCTTAAAATGCATTGTACATAAGTTTTCATAATCAACCAAATCAAATGAACAAGTTATCAGAAATTTTATCATAATAGTAATATACCAATTCCGTATAACACTCCATATCATTTAATCTAAATCACCAATACTCGGTTCACATACTCGATCATTACTCTATTTTCAAGGGCATCGTAGATGCAAAACAGGGGCATATACGTGCAGTCAGGGGCACCGAAGTGAAAACAGGGACACCAAAGTTTATTCAGGGGCATAGTTGTGCAAACAGGAACACCGAAGTATATTCTGGGGCACAATTGGGCAAACAAGAGCACTTTGTCATTTCCATATACATGATAGAACTCATTTCATTTGCATATAATTTATTACAAATCCAAGGAATACTGCTAATAAAAACAATCCCTTCTCCATTTCATGTAAACATAAATACATACAGTCTACATTGTTATACCAATAACCAAAGTAACTTCACACTTAAATACATCAATAATCTAGAAAGCAGTAATCTAACACAAGTAATTACAATTTTTAAAACAAATCACTATGAACTTACCTATGGTCACACCCGATTTCACAGTAGGGACTACTTCGTAATTTTCTTTTTCCACTATTATTGTCTTTTTAATTCATGTCTTGATCTAAAATAATAATTAAATACAATCTATTAAAATCACATACATTTCACACTCAATTTAATGCATATGACCGTAAACTTTTCATTAATTACATATTTCCCTAAACTTTTACATTTATCACAATTTAGTCCCTAAACTTAAATCTCCAAATTTAGCAAAATTTGCCAAATACCCATGCTAGTCAAATGTATAACCAAATCGGTACAACCCATAACTATTCAAAATTCACAAGATTACCATGTCAAATTTAATATTTTATCAAATTAATCCTTAACTCAAAAACAAACAAAATTACTTATTAAAAAAATTCTAATCAACAACTAAAACCTCCATTTCATCATTTAACATCCAATATAACAAGGATTCATCAATATCAACATCTAAAATCTTTACAGTTTCAAAAAAAAAAGGTACGGGTTAGCTGGACCTGTTTGTAACGATCTCAAAAACATAAAAAATTACAAGAAACGGGTTTAAAAATCATACCATGCAAGCCTAAAGGAGAAGACCGAAGCTTAAAGATCCCCTTCCATAAAGGTTACGGTTGTCCACAAGAGAAATAAAGATGATACCACTTTTTGTTTTATGATTTTTCTATTTTATTATATCATTTATCATTAATAATAAATATTATAAAGTATAAAAAAATGAAATTCACCTAATAACTGTCCCACATAAACACAAATGGTATATTTACCATTTAAATCCTTCTTTTTATGACATTTAAGCCATTTAATCTATACAATTCACTTATAACAAGAGTTTTACATCTTTTGCAATCTAATCCTTTTTTCTTAAATTAACTAAGTAAACCTTAAAATTTCTTTACCAAAAGTTAATACGACCCTGATGTAATGCCATAAACATTAACCAAACAATAAAACGTGACCCCACGGATCATAATTGTTGTCCCAAAACCACATTTTTTGATACCACTGAAAAATGGGATATTACAACTCTCCCCCTAAAGAAATTTTCGTCCTCGAAAATCTTACTAGAGAAAAGGTTTGGATACTGAGATTTCATATTCTCTTCTATTTCCCATGTTGCTTCTTCTATACCATGTCGTTGCCATAACACTTTAACTAACAGTACATATTTATTTCTTAACTCTTTTCTTTCTCGAGATAAAATCTTTACAGGTTATGCATCATAAGTTAAATCAGGCTGTAACTCAATTTCTTCCGTAGACAAAATATGCAATGGATCAGAACGGTATTGTCGAAGCATCGAAACGTTAAAAGCGTTATGAATTATGTCAAGTTCTGGAGGTAATTCCAATCGATATGATACAGATCCTATTCTTTCAAGAACTTCATACGGCTCAATAAATCTAGGACTGAGATTTCCTTTCCTGCCAAAATGTAACACTTTCTTCCAGGGCGAGACTTTCAGGAATACTTTTTCAGCAACAGAAAATTTGATATCTTTCATTTTCAGATCAGCATAAGATTTCTGATGATCGGATGCAACTTTCAAGTTATCTAAAATAATTTTGACTTTTTCTTCAGTTTCCCAAACTAAATCAACTCCAGTTAACTTCCTTTCATTCAATTCAGACCAAAATAATGGACTTCTACATTTACACTCGTATAAAGTCTCATATGAGTCCATTTTTATGCTCAACTGATAGTTATTATTATACAAAAATTCGGCTAACGATAAATATTTTTCCCAACTGCCTTCGAACTCAATAATACAACACCACAACATGTCCTCTAAAATTTGGATAATTCACTCATACTGACTAGCGGTTTGTGGATGAAAAGCAGTACTAAAATTCAATCTTGAGCCTAAAGCTTTGTGCAACTTACCCCAAAATCTGGAGGTAAACCTCAAATCACGATATGATATAATCGATAATGGCACGCCATGCAACTTCACAATGTCAGAAACATACAATTTAGCTAATTTCTCGAGCAAATAATCAGTTCGAATAGGTATAAAGTGAGCTGATTTCATTAATCTATCAACTATAACCCAGATCGAATCTTTTCTTTTCGGAGTCAAAGGTAACCCTAAAACAAAATCCATAATAATTCGTTCTCATTTCCATTCAGGAATCATCACAGATTGTAACAAACCCGACAGAACCTGATGTTCGGCTTTTACTTGCTGACAAATTAAACATCAGGATACAAACTTGTTATTTCACGTTTCATACCAGACCACCGGTAACGCTATTTCAAATCATTGTACATTTTTGTACTCCCAGGGTGAATCGAATAAATACTATTTTGCGCTTCATTCAACAGTTCTTGTTTTAACTCAGAATCATTCAGTACATAAATTTGATCTCGAAAATATAAACAATCACCATCCTCGATACGAAAATCAAATTTTTGACCACTTTTCACTAGATTAAGCATTGACAACAATTCTGGATCAACTTTCTGAAATTCTTACATCTTCGATAAAAATACCGGCTTTACAACAAACTCTGCCAATACAGAACCATCACACTCCAGAGTTAAATTTGCATTCATAGCTCTTAGAGCAAACAATGATTTCTGACTCAACGCGTCTGCAACAATATTAGCTTTTCTGGGATAATAATCAATTATTAAATTGTAATCTTTTAATAATTTGAGTCACCTACGCTGACGCAAATTCAATTCTTTCTGAGTCATTAAGTATTTCAAACTTTTATGATCAGTAAAAATATGACATTTTCACCGTATAGATAGTGTCACCAGATCTTCAAAGTAAAAACTACTGCAGCCAACTCTAAATCGTGTGTCGAATAGTTCCACTCATGAGGCTTTAATTGTCTCGAGGCATAGACAATTGCTTTACCATTTTGCATTAAAACACAACCTAAACCATAAAGAGATGCATCACTATACACTATAAATTCTTTCCCGGATTCAAGTTGATTCAAAATAGGAGCTTCAATTAACATACTCTTCAACTGCTCGAAACTTTTCTAGCTTTTATCAACCTAGAAAGCTACGAACCTCAAAAACATTCTTGGGAACAATCCAATCAACTATCGCAGATATTTTTTTTTTGGATCAACTCAGATACTTTTAGCTAAGATAACATGACCCATAAAACCAACTTCTTGTAACCAAAATTTACATTTGCTGAATTTCGCATAAAGTTGTTTTCATGTAAAGTTTGTAACACAATTCTAAAATTCTCGACATGGTCTGATCCATTCAACGAGTATATCAGAATATCATCAATTAATACCACAACAAACTGATCTAAATACTGTTGAAATACCCAATTCATCAAGTCTATAAATGCATCAGGAGCATTAGTCAAACCGAACGGCATCACCAGAAATTCAAACTTAAATTTATTGAGATGGATCCAATCACCTTTTATTGAATCTGTGTAATATATTTGTTCATATTTCGGGTGTTGGGCAGGTCTAATATTAATAAATAATTAAAATGAATAGCTTCATGCCATGTGGAAAACGTTGGTTCTTCCTCACCACACTCATTGATTTCTTGCTCCTACCTTTCACATGATAGTTATATTAGTCCCAAAGTCCAATGTTCCTTGGGATTAGGTCATTCTGTCATTTATCAATTTCCTCTGTACAGTGGACTGGTTGCGTCAGTCTTTTGCCTACTTGATGTTAACCTTAATAGCTCAGTCCCTTGTCTACTTGTTATCAATTTCCAATTGTCTCATCAAGTATTTCATGATGTCTTCTTGGACTATTTGGACCCTTTTATTATTAGGCTTATTGACTTATGGGTATGGTATAATAATTGTCCTCACATAGGTATGAAGCAGTTTATAAGTGACCTGGTGAAGACCTTGATGTTAATCATCTTCAGACAAGACATTTGAAGGTAGGTTGTTTCTTATATTGATGGAGAGCAATATGTTGAGAGGTTTTTTTGCTTTAGGAGGCTTTGGATATAAATATTCTTATTCTAAAGTAACAAATGTATTTAAAGTTTTGTCAAGAAATTTGGTGTATACACATTCTTGGGAGTATATTGTTAAGCTCATTATGCTCAAACATCAACCAAATTATTTTCTTGAGGACATTGTATATCCAGACTTTAGTGAAAATGAATTAATAAATTTCCCTGAAGAAGTTGTGGGGCCAAACTTCAAAAAAATTAATTAATAAATTTCCTTGAGGAAATTATAGGGTCAAACTTTAGCCTAAATCTTCCCCTCTAAATAAGCCAAAAAGGCAATCTTGGCATTTTTCTTTGAAAGTCAAATAATATTTAATTTTCTTTTTGAGCAAGAAAACTTTTTAGGAAAGAAAATAACAATGAACAACTTTTTAGTTGGAGAGAGAAAAATTTTGTATGCAAATTGTAAGGTAAACCGATGTGTGCCATGTGTCACACATGGGTAATGCATGTAATAATGGTGCATTAATGGCGAAGTTGTTAGGGTGCATGGGTAGAAAAGTTATGAACTTTCTCTTTCTTTTCAGTTTCTTCTTAGCCTCTTTTTAGCTTGCCTCATCATAGTCCCTCATTCTTTGAATCTTTGAACTTCTCTTCCTCAATTTTCTTTTCAATTTTCTTTTTTTTTTCTCTTTTTTTTTTACTAAGCCTTTCTTCTATACTCCTTCACCAGTGAAGAAATATGATATCAATTCTATATTGTGAAGCAACCTCTAGTTATTTTCAAGTTAGTTATACTTATTGTATAATCATAATCATTATTTTATTGTGTTCATGTGTTTCTTATTTAAAAGATAGTGAGTCCCCTAAAGTATGATGAAGTCATTGTAGCAATAAATTTTACAATAAAATATTTGGCTTGACAAGTACTTGATTGTACCTACAAGAATATTATGTGGGAAATTTAAATCAAGTTTTATCTCAATTAACACTTCATTTGTCAAACAACTTCAAATTTCTAACTAAATGGGTTTGTGATTATTAGTACAAACGATTAACAATTTCAATGATTTTTAACCTAAAATTATCTAATTAATTTAACACAAGCTTAAAGCAACTTTCGAATTGGATTCAAGTGTAGTGATCAATCGAACTTAGATTCTTTGGTTATTCCATACTTAATCAATTGCTAACGAACATGTTTACACTACCTATATAACCTAACACTCTCTTGAAATCTTCATATATAAAGATTATTCCTAAATCACAGCTTTCACATTTAGACTTAGCATACACTGGCTCTCTCGAATCTTATTTATTAATGTGTTAACTAGGTCAATCGACTAGGGTCAATTCTCGAATGTTCCCTAAACTAGCCTGTACTTAAGGTTGCCAAGCTCAAGTAGCATTAAATTCACCTAACTAACAAATGCAACATAATCATAGTCAATTAACAAGCATCAAATCACCTCACATTCATATCCCAAGCATTTATCACATGACAATTTAGCTAAACATTAGAATTAAACATAAACAAGCATCAACATAAATCAATCCAACCGTAATTGCAACTAGAAAATAAAAGAATAGTTAAGAAAGACTTAATTATGGTGGAAGAGATCAATATTGATGATGCCCATATTGAACTCCAGGCTTTTTTGTAACAGCCCGGTTTAGACCCTAGTCGAAATAGTGGTTTTGGAACCACAAATCTGAGGTTAGAAAAATATTTTAATATTATTTTTGGTGTTTACAATAAGTGATTGAGTATGTGTGAAAATTTTATGTGAAAATTTTATCGATTGTGTGCTTAATTTGCAACAAGGACTTAATCGCATAAAATGCAAAAGCTGTGTGCTGATTTTTAAATTGCTTAATTGTCATGGCTTCTTAAATGAGAAGTCCTTATGTTGCAATTAGACCATGAATAAGGTGAGTGGACAAAGATGGACACAAATTAGTGGATTTTTAATGTTGAAATTAAGGTTAAAAATTGTATTTGATAAATAAAGATAATATTAATTAAAACAAAGCCAAATGCTAATCTTTTTGATATATTTTATCATCGAAAATTGAAGAATAGAAAGGGTTTATGAGCTTTGAGAATTCGGCACAATTATAGCTTAATCAAGGTATGTTTTTACTTCAATTTTTGACGATTTCTACGTTTTTGTGATCGTTGCATCGAGTACTATCAAGCCCATGCTTTAATTTTAGAATTTGATGAAGATTTTGAGATATGCCATTGATGATTTTGTAAGCTTTGTGATAGTTTATGATGAAATATGAAATATATGTGTTAGATTAACATGTTTTGTCTTTGAATTTTTGGTGAAATTGAGTGATTTGGACTAAATTGTGAAAATGAGAAATTAGAGGAATAAAATGTGAAATAAATGAAATATGTGGGCTTGTATGAGCATGAGAAATATTTGGCTAAGCATGGGTACAATGAAATTGTGTGTATTTTGTGATTTTATGATATAGGGACTTAAGTGTTGAAATGTGAAAATGTTAGGGCTATTTTTTAAAATGCCTTAAATATGTGTGTTTGGATTAAATTGAATGATTTGGTGAATGAATGAGCTAAATTTGTATATGTATAGACCAAGAAAAGAGAGATTCGGATCGAGATCGAGGCAAAGATAAAGTGCTCGATTGATTGACTAGTCTCAGTATTACTACGTCCGAGGTAAGTTCGTTTATAATACGAATTGATTAATTTATGTTCATGCGTTATGTAATGAAGTATTATGTAGTTGATGAATTAGTAGTGCTAATTGTGGTTTTGAGAAATGTGGCACTAAGTGTGCGAAATAGTATTGGTTCAGTGGAGAATGGCACTGTGTGTGCGAAATAAATAAAGTATCGACTAAATCGATTGGCACTGTGTGTGCGATACCGAGTTAAATTTGGTTTAATGTAAAGGCACTAAGTGTGCGACTAAATTGAATGAATAATGAGGATGAATCGAAATGTGGTATTGAGTATTGAGTAGCAAGTATGATCGTTAACTAAGTGTTGGCAAAGGTATGTACGAAACCTATGTGGTTGATGATGTTGTAAATGGTTAAATAAATGGCTAAGTGAGTATTAATTATAGATGAAATTGTGTATTATTGTGAGTTGATCTATGTGACGGTTTATTTTACGTATTGAATTTGAATTATTGAGTTAAATGTATTATATTACGAAATTACTAAGCTCTTTAGCTTACTGTGTGAAGTTTTCTCTGTTTTACAGTGTCTTTAAAGCTAGCTCGGATACGGGGATCGTGTAACACCCCAAACCCGACCCAAACGCTACGACCAGATCTGGTATGCTACGGGGTTTATTGTGAAAAACTTTACTTTAATGGTTTTTGGAAAATCTCAGTTTCTTTACTTAGGCATTTGGTAAAAATAAGATATTTGTTGAAAACCTTTGTTTTTACGTTGAACATGTATGGAAAACCCATTTTATTACTATTTGAGACTTAAGTCCTTGAACATAAATTTTAAACTGTAAACATTAACAAATAAAGAAACGATAACCTAAGCCATGGGGCCTTATTACATAAATAATCCCAAACTTAAAACTTAAAGAAAACCGAAAGTAGTCTATGAAAATAAATAAAATAACACTTGATGGCCCCTCGAGTCCACCTCGGCTCCCATGTCCACGATCTACTGCTCATCTAAAAGAGTAGAGAAAAATGAAAGGGTGAGTCACTAAGACTCAGTGTATAAATCCCGAAACACACAACGACCTGAGGCCCACAAACACATTATGAGCCCTGGCCCATACATAAAGGCAACAATCATAATTACATGATAAATAATAAATGGTAACTGGCCCAACCCATCCTAAAAGTCCATCCTCTACACACCAACCGTACCAGCCAACACACCTCGGGGATTTCTACAATCAACCCGCCAACCGCTACACACCATATCGAAAGCCGTACTGCCTATTCCTAGTAATCAGGAATCATTTAAGTGTGGCTTTGCCACCGATCACTATGTGACCTAACATTTGAATTCGTGGTTTAACCACCGATCACCAAGTGACCTATCATGCTCTTCCCCTTCATCATCATAATCCCACCCCATGCATACACACATGAAAAATTGAGAACATCATACCATCTTTAAGAGAATAGGCTTTCATATGTATCGATACCCATAGAGAGATTTCTATGATTACGTACCTGACATCCTTTGCCTAACCCTTTTCGGGTTTTATTCGACTGTCTACACAGCCTCTTTTTGGCTTTTTAGCCCACAACATACATATTACAAATAACTAGTGTGTTAGAGATCTACACACCTGTTTACCGATAACACGATACTTTCTATGTCGATGTTGTCCGTAGCTGACACCACTGCTACCTGCCTAAGGTGTTGTTCAGAAACCGGTCCACAACCCGGTGGCCAATCCCAAACTGCTAACACTGCTCGTTTCTTAAACTTAGGAATCGGGTTTTCAGATCTAGTCCCATCCTTTACCTGATCGACATTTGATTCCATCAAAAAGGCCTTATTAATCATAACATATGGTTAATATTGTGATTTCGATATCGAATCTAACGAGAACCTAAAGAGAATCCCTTACCTTGAAATTCCCGAAAAGTGATATGAGATTCAGGGACTAGCGTTTTCGGCTTTCAGATCTAAGAGATCTACTTCAATTCCCTAATGTCGCCCAACAAGAGAATACATAAAACCATTAAACCATTAATCAAACGTCAACCTTACCAATCTCAATAGCCTTTCGGCTTTAACTTCCAAAAACCGAAAGAGAATAGTGAAGAGAAAAAGATCAGCACTTACCCTATCACAGGAGATTCGGCAACTCCTAGAAGATTTTGGCTTTTGAGAAGATTAGAAGAAAAGATGATAGGAAGAAGTCTATGTAGATTCGGCTTTAGTGAAGAATTCGGTAAAAGGGAATAGGAAGTATTCGGCTATGGAGATGGGATTAGAGTTTAGGGTTTCGGCTTTTGAAATAAAAGATGTTGAGAAAAATTGGGAGGTTTCAGCTTTTGAAGAAATCAAAAGAAAAGAAATCGCAGAGAATGACTGAGAGTTTCGGCCCAGAGAATGAAGAAAAGAATAGGGTTCAAAAGCCGGAATTGAAGAGATACTACCCCTTTTTATAGAGACTTTCGGCACTTACTTATCAAAAACCGAAAGTGCCCTTCTTGCTAACTAACAACTCATCAAATAATAGGGGAAATTTCGGCACCCCTTTGCCATAAAGAAACAGATTTCTTCCCTCCTCTAGGTGATGGAATTTCGGCCAACACTGCACTCAGCAGATAGCTCCTATCTTTTCTCCTTTATCTTAATCTATTCATACCTTTAGAAGAAGCCTAGATAACACCACCTCTTCCTTCCTTTATCAGCTCATTATCCTCATTATCCATGTCATCTAATCCACCTATTTTCTAGCCCCATTGCCGTCCCAACTAGCTCCCCTTTTTAAGTGCCGAAAATGGCCCAAAGACATGGGCTCCTTGCGGCCAAATCGTGGGCCTCTTCAACTGCTAGTGACGCCACCCTCCAGCTCTCTTGCAGCGCCACCTAATATTGGGCCACAAGCCTACTTTGGTATTTTAAACACAAATACCACCTTTAAACCCTATAGTGCCCAAACAGAGAATTTAACCAAGGCCTCTGCCTAAACCTGAGCCCAATTTGGACCCCTAACACTTAAATTAACACATTAAATGCATAGGCCCATTAATTCAGGATGTTACAGTTCTACCCCCCTTAAAGAAATTTCGTCCTCGAAATTACCTGATCAGAATAGATGAGGGTATTGCTGCAGCATCGTCTCTTCCGGTTCCCAAGTAGCCTCCTCAGAACTGTGATTCCGCCATAGAACCTTAACCAACGGAAACGTCTTCCTTCGCAACACCTTGACATCACGATCCAGAATTTCTACTGGTTCCTTCTTAAAGGATAAATTGGGTCCTACTTCGATTTCTTCCACAGACACTACATGAGATGGATCCGAACGATATCGTCTTAGCATAGAGACGTGGAAAACATTGTGAATCTGACTTAGCTCAGAAGGTAGTTCTAGCTCATAACCTACTGGTCCCACTCGTTTCAACACTCGATATGGTCCGATAAATCTGGGACTTAATTTACCCTTTCAACCAAACCTTAATACTTTCTTCCATGGCGACACCTTCCAGAAAACCTTGTCACCCACTCGCAAATTCTATGTCCTTACGCTTGGATCAAGATAGGACTTACATGCATCCGACGCTTCCTTCAATCGAGCCCGAATTAACTCAACCTTCTCTTCGATCTCGGTAACCAACTCCGGACCCAAAATCCAACGTTCCCCTAATTCTGTCGAACAGGTAGGTGTACGACACCTCCGCCCATACAATGCTTCGTAGGGTGCCATCTGAATACTTGACTGGTAACTATTGTTGTACGCAAACTCCGCCAACGGTAAGAATTCTTCCCAACTACCCTTGAAATCAATGACACATCCTCTCAACATGTCCTCCAAGATCTGGATTACCCGCTCAGACTGCCCATCGGTCTGAGGATGAAACGCCGTACTGAAATCTAACTTCGTACCCAACGCCTGATGCAACGCCTTCCAAAATCGTGATGTGAACCTAGGGTCCCTGTCCGATATAATTGATACTGGCACTCCATGCAACCTTACTAACTCCACTATGTATAGCTTAGCCAACTTTTGCAAAGAATAATCGACACGTACGGGTATGAAGTGAGAAGACTTCGTCAAGCGATCTACAATAACCCAAATCGCATCTTTCTTAGTGGGCGTGAGGGGTAGCCCACTAACAAAGTCCATTGTGATCCTTTCCCACTTCCATTGTGGAATCTTCACCGGCTGCAACAACCCTGATGGTAACTGATGTTCCGCCTTTACCTACTGACAGGTTAAACACTTTCCTACAAATTCGATCACCTCTCGTTTTAAACCTTGCCACCAAAACTGTTCTCGCAAATCCCGATACATCTTACTCCCTCCAGGGTGCATAGCGTATGGACTACCATGCGCTTCTCGCAAAATCCTATGCCTCAGCTCAGGGTCTTTCGGCATGCACACCCTTCCTTGAAAACATAATAACCCTTCCTCATTCACCCTAAATCCTGTTGATCCTTCACTTGATCCTACCGGAAACTTCTCCTTTAGCAACTCATCAGTCTGCTGCTTCTCCTTAACCTGACTGACCCAAGAGGGTTTCACTTGAAGTTCAGCTAACAAACTCCCATCATCATACAGACTAAGGTGAGAAAACATTGCTCTCAGGTCCGAGATTACTTTACGACTCAAAGCATCCGCCACCACGTTAGCTTTACTCGGATGGTACTCGATCGAGCAGTCATAGTCCTTTAACAACTCGATCCACCTCATTTGCCTTAGATTCAACTCCTTCTGAGTCAAAAGGTATTTTAGGCTCTTGTGATCGGTATAAATGATAGATTTCTCCCCGTATATATAATGTCTCCAGATTTTCAAAGCGAAAACCACCGTCGCCTACTCCAAATCATGGGTGGGATAATTTGCTTCGTGTGGTCTCAACTGCCGCGATGCGTACGCAACCACCTTTCCACCTTGCATTAACACGCATCCTAATCCCGTGTGTGAAGCATCACAATAAATCACAAATTCCTTTCCAGCTCCTGGCTAAATCAATACCGGAGCCTCCGTCAAAATCCTTTTTAACTTCTCAAAACTCTCTTGTTGCTTGTCAGACCAAACAAACAGAACTCCTTTCCGTAACAACTTATTCAACGGCGCCGCGATCAATGAAAATCCTTCCACAAACCTTCGGTAGTACCCGGCTAAACCAAGGAAACTCCGAATTTCTGCTACCGACTTAGGCAGCTTCCAATCCAACACCGCTTCAATCTTCCGAGGGTCAACCCTAATCCCCTCTGCCGACACAACGTGACCTAGAAAAGTAACCTCCCTTAGCCAAAATTCACACTTACTGAATTTGGCATACAACTACTTCTCCCTCAGAATCTACAGAACCACCCGCAGATGTGAATCATGCTCCTCTTCTGATCTTGAACAAACCAAGATATCATCTATGAATACCACGACAAACCGATCCAAGTAGGGTTGAAATACTCGGTTCATCATATCCATAAATGCTGCTGGCGCGTTCGTTAACCCGAACGACATTACCATGAATTCGAAGTGTCCATAGCGAGTCTTAAAAGCCGTCTTATGGATATCCGCCTCTTTAACCTTAAGCTAATGGTACCCCGACCTCAGATCTATCTTCGAAAAGACTGAGGCCCCCTTCAACTGATCGAACAAGTCATCGATCCTCGGCAACGGGTATTTGTTCTTGATGGTTAACTTGTTTAACTGACGATAATCAATGCACATACGCATTGATCCATCCTTCTTCTTAACGAATAACACCGACGCTCCCCAAGGCGACACACTTGGTCGGATAAACCCTCTATCCAGCAACTCCTGAATCTGCACTTTCAATTCCACCAACTCCTTTGGCGCCATCCTATACGGGGTAATAGATACTGGCGCCATTCCCGGAAGAAGATCGATACCAAACTCCACTTCACGATCCGGGGGTAATCCCAGAAGCTCTTCTGGGAAAACATCAGAAAATTCCTTCACCGTCCTGACATCTCCGACAGTTAGTTCCTTGGCTTCCAGAGCCCGAACAAACATTAGAATTGCCTCGCATCCTTTCCTCACCATCCTTTCTGCCCTTAGGGCAGACACCATATTTGACAAACAGTTCCCCCTTTCACCTATCACCAACACTTCATCACCATCGGGAGTCTTTAACACCATACGCTTGGCTGCACAGTCCAAGTTCACTTGATACTTCACTAACCAATCCATTCCTAAGATCAAATCGAACTCCCCAAGCGGCGCTTCCATCGGATCGACCAAAAGCTACCCCTTGAACTTCCAGGTACATCCTTATCTGATTTGTTCACCACTACAGTTTGTCCTAGAAGGCTTACTACAGTCATCTCCCTAGAAAAAGTCTCATATCCTATGTTTAGAGTTCCCGCTATAGCACTAGCAACATAAGAGTGCGTCGAACCAATATCAATCAAGGCAGTGTAAGGCAAACCGAAAATTAAAAACGTCACGGTTATAACATCCGGTGTCGCGTCGCCTCTCTCGGCGTCTGGCAAAGATAGACTAACCCCGGTGTCTCGCCGGTGTTTTCCGCCTTTGGCACAGTGCTCCACACGATCAAAACCGTTACCACCTGCTGGCCGGACCCGACGACCTCTCTGTGGCTCTGACCACCTCTTCCCCGGTTGTGCATTCCCTTGGCCCGTGGGCCCTTCATCGCCTCTCTTTGTGGGCGGTTTCTAACTTGTGATCCATAGATCCATACCTAAAGCACTTCCCACTGCCTGCCCAACACTCGCCTACATGAAATTTACCACATCGAACACACTTCTGTGTCTGACCAACAGCAGCAGGTCTCTCTTCCAACCTCGGCCCGTCTGACCTAGGCCTTTTCTAAGTACGCCCAGCTGCCCCTGACGATCCAAAATTCCTCTTACTTCCACTCCTATCTCTATCCCGGTTTAGTTTCTCGGTTCGCTTCACCTCTTCAGCTATCTTAGCTTTTTCCACAAGCACAGCAAATTCCCTCTCCCGCTGTGGAGCTATTAATACACGCAAATCATCCCTCAGACCATCTTTAAATCGAACACAATGTTTATGGTCTGTGGCCACCATTCCTCGAGCATAACGGCTAATGCGTAAGAATTCCGCTTCGTACGCAGCCATCGACCTACTTCCTTGCACCAAATTCAGAAATGCTCTACGCTGCGCATCCACATAACTTGTCCCAATGTATTTACTCTGAAATGCCGTTTTGAAGGAATCCCAAGTGATACGGTCAGCCACCGTACCATCCTTAACCGTAAGCCACCATTGATAAGCTTCGTCCCGTAGGAGAGATACAACCCCTTTCAACTTATCCTCCTCCGTGAAATCCAAATCATCCATTATGCGTTCAACTGCCTCCAACCAATACTCAGCTAAACTCGGGGCTATACCAGAAACTCCCCTAAACACTTTCGCCCCATTGGCTCTAAGTCGCTCCAAGACGATTTTCGGCTCTCGTGCCCATACCGCCTCAAAGAACCCTTTCTAGAACCCTTAACATTGCCTGAGATACCGCATCATCTCCGGCCGTCTGGTCCTGAAATTCCTCATCCACAGCTGGTTGTACTAGCATCTCGTTTCCAGATCCATGGCCAACCCTACTAGTTCTGACACCGTCATCCTACCCCTACCACGACCACACGGCAGACGTCCATGACCTCTTGTACTCATTCTACCGATTCGCGTTTATCTGATTAGAAATTTTAAGAATTATTAGTTTTCTTCCACTGATTAACCACGAACAGTCTTATGAATAGTAGTTTTAAGAGTAGTTCTTTCGGATTGGCAATTATAACTACAATTCAGTCTCAAGTCCGCATCTTCTAGTTCTAGGAAGCACATACATTCAATCATTTAACATCAACATATAAGTAGCATCCACGAACTTACATTCATCGCCTAAGGGTATTTTCGTCGTTTCACTACCCAAGGGTATTTTCGTAATTTTCTGAAATAGGGTTCCTTGGTGATTTTGTGAAAGAAGGGTATTTTGGTAATTTTGCAATCTGGGGGTATTTCGGTAATTTTACAATCTGGGGGTATTTTGGTAATTTTATAATCTGGGGTATTTTGGTAATTTTACAAATCAGGGATATTTTGGTCATTTATAAATCAGGGGTAATTTAGTAATTTTACAAAATAGAATGGCTGGTCCCTTTCGGGTTTTAGTTATAAATTTTGGCCGTCAACAAGTCCTCATGACTAAGGTGAATAGTCCTACGCACTGCAGGATTCCAAATAAAAGGAGGTGAGTCACTAGGACTGCTTAAATACCAAGCTCTCCCTGAATCCAATCCTAGACATGCGTATGCTTGTTGCCACACCGTAATCTCGCGACTTGTTCACAGGTTTGTTTGGTTGGATTAAATCTTATGAATTTAGAGAGTTGTTTAAACTAAGCCTAAAGTCCATCAATGTCTAATATACTAGCCTACGTCCATCAAGCCCATCAAGCCCAACATACATATCACATCCAAAAGTTTAGAATACTTACCTGCGTGGATCGGGTGCCGCTAGACTTGAAGGCCATATCTTCAACCCAAACTTTTCTCAAATTCTCATCAAATTTTCAAAACACTACTAGACCCATTTACAGCCCGAGTTTTGAACTGGGCTCTGATACCAAAATGTAACACCCCAAACCCGGCCCAAACGCTACGACCAGATCTGGTATGCTACGGGGTTTATTGTGAAAAACTTTACTTTAATGGTTTTTGGAAAATCTCAGTTTCTTTACTTAGGCATTTGGTAAAAATAAGATATTTGTTGAAAACCTTTGTTTTTACGTTGAACATGTATGGAAAACCCATTTTATTACTATTTAAGACTTAAGTCCTTGAACATAAATTTTAAACTGTAAACATTAACAAATAAAGAAACGATAACCTATGCCATGGGGCCTTATTACATAAATAATCCCAAACTTAAAACTTAAAGAAAACCAAAAGTAGTCTATAAAAATAAATAAAATAACACTTGATGGCCCCTCGAGTCCGCCTCGACTCCCATATCCACGATCTACTGCTCATCTGAAAGAGTAGAGAAAAATGAAAGGGTGAGTCACCAAGACTCAGTGTATAAATCCCGAAACACACAACGACCTGAGGCCCACAAACACATTATGAGCCCTGGCCCATACATAAAGGCAACAATCATAATTACATGATAAATAATAAATGGTAACTGGCCCAACCCATCCTAAAAGTCCATCCTCTACACACCAACTCGTACCAGCCAACACACCTCGGGGATTTCTACAATCAACCCGCTAATCGCTACACACCATATCGACAGCCGTACTGCCTATTCCTAGTAATCAGGAATCATTTAAGTGTGGCTTTGCCACCGATCACTATGTGACCTAACATTTGAATTCGTGGTTTAACCACCGATCACCAAGTGACCTATCATGCTCTTCCCCTTCATCATCATAATCCCACCCCATGCATACACCATGAAAAATTGAGAACATCATACCATCTTTAAGAGAACAGGCTTTCATATGTATCGATACCCATAGAGAGATTTCTATGATTACGTACCTGGCATCCTTTGCCTAACCCTTTTCGGGTTTTATTCGACTGTCTACACAGCCTCTTTTTGGCTTTTTAGCCCACAACATACATATTACAAATAACTAGTGTGTTAGAGATCTACACACCTGTTTACCGATAACATGATACTTTCTATGTCGACGCTGTCCGTAGCCGACACCACTGCTATCTGCCTAAGGTGTTGTTCAGAAGCCGGTCCACAACCCGGTGGCCTATCCCAAATTGCTGACACTGCTCGTTTCTTAAACTTAGGAATCGGGTTTTTAGATCTAGCCCCCTCCTTTGCCTGATCGACATTTGATTCCATCAAAAAGGCCTTATTAATCATAACATATGGTTAAGATTGTGATTTCGATATCGAATCTAACGAGAACCTAAAGAGAATCCCTTACCTTGAAATTCCCAAAAAGTGATATGAGATTTAGGGACTAGCGTTTCCGGCTTTCAGATCTAAGAGATCTACTTCAATTCCCGAATGTCGCCCAACAAGAGAATACATAAAACCATTAAACCATTAATCAAACGTCAACCTTACCAATCTCAATAGCCTTTCGGCTTTAACTTCCAAAAATCGAAAGAGAATAGTGAAAAAAAATATCAGCACTTACCCTATCACAGGAGATTCGGCTACTCCTAGAAGATTTCGGCTTTTGAGAAGATTAGAAGAAAAGATGATAGGAAGAAGTCTATGTAGATTTGGCTTTAGTGAAGAATTCGGCAAAATGGAATAGGAAGTATTCGGCTATGGAGATGGGATTAGAGTTCAGGGTTTCGGCTTTTGAAAGAAAAGATGTTGAGAAAAATTGGGAGGTTTCGACTTTTGAAGAAATCAAAAGAAAAGAAATCGCAGAGAGTGACTGAGAGTTTCGGCCTAGAGAATGAAGAAAAGAATAGGGTTCAAAAGTCAGAATTGAAGAGATACTACCCCTATTTATAGAGACTTTCGACACTTACTTATCAAAAATCGAAAGTGCCCTTCTTGCTAACTAACAACTCATCAAATAATAGGGGAAATATTGGCACCCCTTTGCCATAATGAAACCGATTTCTTCCCTCCTCTAGGTGATGGAATTTCGGCCAACACTGCACTCAGCAGATAGCTCCTATCTTTTCTCCTTTATCTTAATCTATTCATACCTTTAGAAGAAGCCTAGATAACACCACCTCTTCCTTCCTTTATCAGCTCATTATCCTCATTATCCATGTCATCTAATCCACCTATTTTCTAGCCCCATTGCCGTCCCAACTAGCTCCCCTTTTTAAGTACCGAAAATGGCCCAAAGACATGGGCTCCTTGTGGCCAAATCGTGGGCCTCTTCAACTGCTAGTGACGCCACCCTCTAGCTCCCTTGCAGTGCCACCTAATATTGGGCCACAAGCCCACTTTGGTATTTTAAACACAAATACCACCTTTAAACCCTATAGTGCCCAAACAGAGGATTTAACCAAGGCCTCTGCCTAAACCTAAGCCCAATTTGGACCCCTAACACTTAAATTAACACATTAAACACATAGGCCCATTAATTCAGGATGTTACTGATCGTCAGCGACTTATTCACACTATCGGCTATCTATTTTGGTACTTTTGAAAGTTGTATATATTTGGTATATGGCATGTATAGGCTAGTGATTATGGTATATTTTGAGTTGTATAGTTCTTGCCATGTGATATGGCTAGATAGGTTAATGAATTTGGTATATGCTTTAGGTACGAGTAAAGATTGGTTAAGATGTGTATGTTTGTTCTAAGTGAATAACTTTATGATGTGTTTTGGTAATGTGGAGATAGTATGTTCATGCTATGATATGGTTGAGATTACATGGTGCATGAATTACATGTTTTTGATATGTAATTGATACTTTGGAATGATATGTTTAGATGGATTTGTATGGAATGATGAGTGATGATGTTAAGAGATTTAAATTGAATATATTTTGGTATGTTTGAATGCTATTTGGAGTATGAAATTGAATTGGTTTTTGCTTGTAGGTGAGACCCTTAATGTGGGTGGCAAATTGGCCTTGCAAATGGCCTATTTTTGCCCATACGGTTGAGCACACGGGCGTGTGGCTCGACCGTGTCCCTGAAATTTGTAATTTGATTCAAGTCAGGCTCGACCACAGGCTAGGCACACGGGCGTGTGACTGGCCGTGTGTTGCAAGTCAGTTTCGACCACGGGCCAGACACACGGGCGTGTGACAGGCCGTGTGGTGCAAGTCAGTTTCGACCACGGCTTGCACACATGGGCGTGTCTGAGGCTGTGTGAGGCACACGGCCTACCCACACGAGCGTGTGGCCCCTGTAACCTTGAAAAATTTTAAGTTTTTGGAAAATTTTTATATGAACTCGGTTTAGTCTCGACCCCTTTCTAATGCATGTTTAAGGTCTTGTAGACCTGTTTAAGGGACTCTATGTTTTGAATCTGCTATGATTTGATGATGATATAATTTATGTTGTGAAATGTTTGAGAAAGTTCCGATTTGTTCGGTAACGCCTCTTAACCCTATTCCAACGACAATTTCGGGTTAGGGGTGTTCCCTCTCTAATCTCCAGCTTCTTTGAGATCAATTAAAGAAAATTACAAGTAATTAAAAATACAAAAGAAATCTACTACAAATCTAAAAATGCTTTGCATACAAAATCTAAAATATCTTATTACATTTTAAAGTCTATAAAAAATGCTGAGAATAGATGAAATATATATTTATATATTTGCCTTCAAATAAGGGAAAAGTCAAGTTTGCCCTTAATGAATGTGTAAATATCATTGGACCATCACATTGTCTTCCTTTGCAACATCGTAATGTCAAATTAAATTTCTTAAAGTGTCTTTAACAATTAATAGTAATCGTTTTAGCTAGGTTCATATGTCATGGCCTTCTCTCTCTACATTGTGACGTCCTCTTAGAACTTCATAAATTTCATCATTCTTAGCCACAACAATCAGGATGATCTTGTCTCTTGCATCATTATCGACCTTAATGACACCATTTGAGCTTTTAAACTTTAAAAAAGTTGTGACCTACTCAACATTTGGTCACGACTGTCCAAATTGAGTTTTCTTAATCTTCTTTTTCTCTTTTCATCTACACCATTAAGCACACAATGAGTTTGTTCACCATTAAACCTAAAACAAATAAAACTAAAGAAACACATAAACATTCAACACCAACTAATGACATCCTTAAAAACACTAAAAAAATATTTGTAATTTTGCTTAAAGACAACACATGCTAAGTGTGAATTTGACACAAAAAAGTAGAATATATGGACACTCATTAGTTCCATAGCTCGATGGCTATTGATTATGAGTTGGATTCTACCATGGTAGGGCCTAGACCAAATTTTCATTATTGCATCTTGTAACACCCCAAAAATTTTGGATTTACCATACACCGATAGATTGAGAAATCTAGTAGAATTCTGATAGGTGAACACTTTTATTTTGGATGGATAAAATAAATTTTAAAATCATTGAGAAGCCTTTAGAAGGCAATTTTGGCTAATTCATTTTTTCCTAATTGGGTAAAAATACGAGACTAAGGGCAAAACGGTAAATTTTCTATTTAAGGGTATTTTAGACATTTAGAACATGCATGAAATTAAATAGGAGAGTAAATTGTGACTTATTGTGAGACGATGATGATGGAACACATTTACTTTAAATTTATGGATAAAATAACTAATTATTCACATGACAAAAACTTTGGTTTACTAGTTGACTAAACTAGTAGTTAAATATATTATAAAACATGATGAAAATAAAAGAAATATCTTCTATTCATCATCTTATTATGGCCAACCATTGTAGAAAGAACCCACACCATTTTTCTTTCTTTTTCTTTCATCTCTACTGATATCTCTTTCTTTTCCCCACCATTTTATACAAATTTCTTATAGATCCTTCATCACAAAACAATTATTTAACTTCTCCATTCATCATCTTCATCATCTAAAAAGTTAAGGTTTGAGAACTTGTATAGAAAAAGTGAGTTAGGGAGTTAAAAGGATGAAGTTAATAAATTGAAAAAGGAAAGGGGAATGCTAGGAAAAGAAAGGAAAAGCTAGTTGATTAAGGTGGACATAAGCTTCTCCAACTCATTTGAATATTTTTGTGTGGTAAGATATATGGAAAGCCTATTAAAACTCTTATTTGAAATTAATATTACTTTTAATTCAATTATTATTATTTAATTGAATATGTACTATACTATATTAATGTTCTATGATCTTGAAAATGTGGTTGATGACAAAAAGACAACTTTATAAATGATTTTCTAGTTAAGTCTCCTTGCGGAGATGTTAATTTGAGTTGAATCTTGACTTGGTGATTTAATATTATGAATGAAATTATCATTTCGTATTGTAGTGATTTTTACCTCAGATATTGATTTAAACTTGCAAACTTGATTCAAGATGCTTATACTGGCATTATGGAAATTTTGAAATAAGGCCTTAGTAACTTAGTTAAATGGTTAGGATACAATTGACATTCCAATATGGGACTCTTGATTTGTGCTTCGATACTCCTATTACTTATTCTTGGTGCTTTTGTTCCTAGCACTTCAGTGTAATCTTGATCTGGTCCCCGGACACCTGCACTTCGGTGCTCCTATTAATATAGTTTCGGATAATTTGTTCCAAGTATCCTATCTTTATTTTCTAGGCATACTAAAGGTTAAAGTTAACTATCTTTGATTTCTAGGAATGAATTTGTTACAACATGATAGAAACTTATACGTACATCATTCGATGAAATTACTTGTATGTGTTCTCATAGTACGAAACTGCTTATGGTTTTTCTGAATTGACATTTAGATTAAATTTGCATTGCTTCTAAATGAATTATACAATTTGTATATGATTTGAATCTTATTTTTGAAGGTAAGTATTTAATGTTTTTATCCATATTATCTTACTAAGCTTTATGCTTAACGCGTTGTTTTGTTTATGCTTAGGTCTTTTGAATCAAGGCTCAATGCTTCTCGATGATCACAAGCATACATCATAGTCATCATTGAAAAGTTTGAAACATTTGTATTTGCGAATGATACCTAATGGCATGTACTGAAAAAATCATTTAGTGATGCATATATGATTGTTTCATATTACTTTAATTTGTAATGGTGATATTTATTTTACTTATTTTGGTTGGACTTGAACCACTTGCTAAATTTAGTTTGAATGTATGCATGTATGCTTTGGTTTTCCATGCTTTAGTATGGTTATAAAATTGTTTTATGTAAGTTTACTATGTTGTATTTTAACCACTTTTCGAATATGTTTTACAAAAATCTAGTCTGGAGGTGTTTCAAAAGTTGTTTTCGGTAAAATGTGATTTTTAAGTTACTAAAGTTTGGTTGTTGATAAGGTGAAGTTTGGGCTAAAAAATGGGAGTTTTGGGGTATTTTTTATCCCAATGGTAAGGGTATCAATAGCTGGCCTCAGAGGTACCACACCCCAATTGACAGAATGCCTCAAAAGTAGTACAGAGATGAGGGTATCGATACATAAGGCCTTATGTATCGCACCCCCTGTACCTTTTTGAGTCATTGCACTGTTTAGTACAAAAAGGGCCTCCAAGGCCAAAATTTGGTCTCATACATTTTTGAACACCCACGAATCATTTAAAAATGATTTTAATAAGATTTTAAAACTCTAAAACTTATTTTATCCATTTTCTATAATTTTATAAAATGTTTTATCATTTATTTTCTTAAATCAAGTATTCATTTCGCTCCAAAAATGTCTCGTTAGCGCTTCTCATTCGCACTAGCCATTGGCACAGATGAGATGCGTTACATTTAATGGTATCAGAGCTTAAATTTAGCTAATTCTAGGGTTGAATTAAGACATTGCGTAGAATCTAAAAGTACATGTCACTTAGGAAAATTAAATGGTGTATTGTGATCCTGACCCAAGCTATTTTAAATGTGATTTTAGCATGTTTGCCGACTCTAGAGAATTGGTCGATGAAGAAAAAACACAAAGTAATGCTCCAAACTTTGAGCTAGGGAGGAATAAAACACCTTAGGCACAAGAAGTGGCACTTGCAATTGAGAGACTCCAGAGAGAAGCCTTTTTTCAAAATAATGAACAAATGGTATCATTAGTTCATCAAGGCTATTCCTCCAACTCCCTCCTCCACCTCAAATGGCCCCTAAACTGGCACCTTGATCTCTTTATGTGAAGCTCCGTAAGCATGGAGCTGAAGAGTTTAAAGGTGCTAAAGATGATTACCCCTTTCTAGCTGTGTATTGGCTAGAAAAAATTCAAAGAGTTCTTGAAGAACTGCAATGCACACTCGATGATAGTTTGAGGTGTGCAATCTCCTTGTTCAAGGTGGAGGCACGTCGATGGTGGGTCATATTGACTATAGTAACTTTGAGGGGTCGAGTGGATTGAGATTCCTTTTTGATTGAGTTCAGGAAGAAGTACATTAGCCGCCTATACTTTGAGAAGAAAAAGAGAGTTTATTCAATTGAACCAATGTATTATGATAGTGGTGAAGTATGAACGAGAGTTTGTACGATTGAGCAAGTATGCTACTAAACTAATAGCCACTAAAAAAGACATGTGTATGGGCTCGTCAAACTAGATTGTGGAACTCCAAGGAGATGCATAAACTCAAACCCTATACATGTCATATCAAATATTAGTGTCCATATTAAAGAACAAGTTTAGTGTACCAAACTTACATAAAGGAAGTGGTTGTGGTCGAATTATACAGAAGTTTAGTTGGTGTGCAAAATATAATCGATTTAACAAGTTTGCTAACTTAGCCATGCGCTTGCTAAAATTAACTCATTAGTATGTGGTGTTCCTTAAGTTCAAAAGGATTTGTTTTTCTTTCACATATAGACACGATTGATTGTCTAGCCTAAACCACTTTATATATGCCACTAATGGTTGGAAATTGTTATTTTGGATAAAGTCGCCATCAATGACATGTTGATTATGATTGTCCTGATATCCATTATACTTGTAATATCACTCACGCGTCTCGACATATGACACGAAAGGGAGATGCTACTAGGGTAAGCATGGAACAAAAACCTCAGAGTTATTTAAAAATTTTGAACCTTAAACCATTTTTCTAAAATCATAAAATTTAGTTTGGAACCATTTGAGGTAATAAGAAACATATTAAAACTATTTAGAATCATTTTATAGAGATTGGATGTAATTCTCTTTACACATCCCAATATACAGTATGAGTGAGAGTTTCTACCGGAGCATTTTCATACTTAAATCAAAATTTTTCTTTTAAAAAAAATCAATTTACAACTTTATAAAATTCCTTGAAATAATTCGCAATATGTAAGAAATAATCAAACATGATTTGGAATCATTGTAGGTCATTAAATAGTTATGAGGGAACATCCAAATCATAAAACAATTGTTGAAACTCATGTACTTAAAATGAGACTCCAGGATAAGAAAAAATAGAAGTTTTATCAAGAGTTAAATCTTCAAAAAATTTAAATAAACTGTTAAAAATAATATAAAAACCATTTTGTAGGATTTTAAAATTAGCTTTAAACCATTTAGAAACACTTTTCGGGTGATCGAAGGTGCTTGGGGTTAAGTACGAGCCTTAGAGGGCTCAAAACGACCAAAAAAATGGAGTGGCCTTGTCTAGGGGCCTATGCATCTGTACCTAGGGTCTAGGGATAAGTACCTAGGTCCCTGTACTATATATTTTGGAATTCTACCAAGTTAGGGTGCAATACCTTTGGCAGGGTATCGGACCTTGGGTCCATTAAACTGAAAATTAGTCCGGAAACACTTAAAATCATGCCTAAACATGTCCATATATTTTCCACATATTCCAATACATTAAAGTCAATTTCAAAAACTTATTCAAGTCAAATAACGAAATAAAGCTTGAATAATTACGTTAGAATGACTTGAATTTCAAATAAAAAATTTCAAATACCATATTCAAGTTAAACCCCTTATGCACATGCTAGAGTCCTTATACAATAAGACTAATATAAATATATTACAACCTCAATTGAAATGTGATGAAAAACTCCCAAGCTCGAACCCTAATCTTCTCGTTGAATCCATTACCTATGCATTTTGTAGCACTAACGCGTGAGCTTACAATGCTCAGTAAGTACTCAAGGATAACCCTACATATCCCATCATAATATACATGTTAATCCTCTTAGAATGCATTACTCAAATTCCATTTTCATCATACTTAGCCATTTTCAACAAATTAAACTTCAATTGCCAAATTTTGGAGCTCAACTTATCGATTAATGGTTTTTAACAATTTGTATGGAGAATTCTTGTTCAAGATTACCAATATTTTCCAACCTAAGTCCATAGCCTTTTTATCTTAAATTTCTATTTTATCTACATGTGAGTTCCGCTTAAGGCTATGAGTTTATTAATCAAGTCACTTTTTCCTTGCTTGTTTTTTTATTAAGGGCATACCAAGATGTAAAGTTTTGTAAAGTTTTTAATTACAATTCCATGTCTTATGGCTCATAAGTAACCTTATTATAAACACATAGTATTTTAACTTGTTAATAAGTTAACATATTCTACTTTAGAGTACATTTGAGATTTATAGTCTTAAAAATATCTTATTATCAATATTTTGATTCAAATAGCCTATAGTAAACACTAGGGAAATGACTCAGATACATAGGACTCCCTCCAAAACACACTAAGAAGCACATAGTGCCAGGTACCATATCACATTCCTCACAAACACATCAAGGGGCACCAGGTGCCAAACCTTCTGACACACCAATGAGCACTGAATTGCTAGGCCCGAAGGCAATGAAACTCATCCCTCTAAACACACCAGAGAATACCAAAGTTCTAAGCCTAAAGGAAATAAAACTCTAGGTACACATAAATACCTATTGGCATGCCAACCATTTCCTAACCATTTCTCTAAGTTTTTAAGGTCACAAATAGCATAATTTATTTAAGGCCACTAACTTATTCAATTTTTCAAATAGGAACATAATAAGAGTTACAGAATTTGAAGATTGTTTAGACCATTCCTGTCTAAACACACATGTTAGTACACTAAGTGCCTAGCACACATACATTTCTCACAAAATCATCTTAGGCCTTAAATTTACATTTGTGGTTCTCATTATATTTTCATGGGATCATTTATTACCGTTTCCTTCATTTACCAAAAATTTTCATAGTAATGGTCCAATAAGAGTCTTTATGACCTCAAGTTAAATCAAATCGCCAAACTTCACAAAATTTATACATTTTCATTATCTAAATAATTTTATATTCATAACTCAATTTCATTAATTCCTAAACATATTAGCATAGGAGAAGCAAGATTATCCAATGGTACTTACCTCTTGGATTCCTTTCTACACCTAATCAAGCCTTCCAACACTTGTTCCCATCCTTATCCTAGCTTGGAAATCCAAAACCCCCACATTTCCTTTTGATTTCACAGACAAGAAATTTAACCAACATTAGAACCTAGGCTTTCCAAGCTTTTATTCAGCAAAAAAACAAAACAAAACAAAACAAATAACTAGCTAGGAGCGATGGAAATCACCATATGTTACCTTAATAAAGCTTTCACTCTTAAGATTCAACTTTCTCATTCTAGAATCAAGAAAAACCTTGTTGAAATGATGATTTTCAAGAAGATTGAAGCTTATGGAAGAGTTTTCTAAAAGATTTTAGCAAAATCTCAAGATGGGTGCTGAGATTTTTTTAGGAATTGTAAGAAGACTTGAAAAAAAGTGAAAAAGGATGAAGAGAACCTCTAGGGGTGAGATGATGGTCAAAGCAGCATGTAAGAGCTGATGGGGATTTATTTCCCTCTATTCTTTCCTTTAAAAATCACATAAATTAGCCCCTAAGCCTACACACAAAAATTTCAAGCCCAAGTTCGCTAATTGAAGCTAAGTTTACATATATCATAACCCAATGGTCCCAATAAATTCCATATACCAAATATATTGTCCAAATAATATTTTAATCATAAATAATTGAGAAATGATCAAAATACCCTTTTAAGGTAAAATTATCATTTTACCCCCCTTTTTTTAATCTCAAAGCACAATTTCTTCTCAATAATCGATAATTATTGATCCCAAATGTCATAGTATAAATCCATAGATGGTGAAAGTTACATCTTTTCCATTTCTTTCAATAAAATTGGGATATCTATAATTTAGTCCCTACAATATCAATTATTCCTTATTTGGTCCAAAAAGGGATTTTTTTTTTTAGAATTACATATAATCCAACTCATTCTTATCCTAGTTAGTCACTAATAACTTAAATTTCCCTTTTTGGTCAAAATTGTACTTTAGTCCTCAAACTTTTTCAAAATTTTTGATTTAGTCCTTTAATCACCCTTTCTAGTTCCAAAACTCTTTTCATTAATTCCCATATCCAAAATCAACTTTATTCCCATAATAATCTCTTTTTTTTTTACTTTTTATCGAATTTTTTATTAATTCACTTATTTGACACCAGTGTATCGCTACGTGTCCAATCGAAAATTTCAATTTCTTACATTGGAAGGTATATAGAGGTAAAAATGAGCTTTGGTGGGCTCAAAATTCACAAAAAATGGTAGGAATCTTGCCTAGAGACCTAGGTATCGATATATATCCCCCAGGTTTTGATACCTAGGGTTATGTATCGGTACCTAGCCCAATAACTATATCTTTTTAGCTACTGACTTGATTTCTTCCAATACCTATAGTCAGGGTACTAAAACCTAGGCCCCTAAAGCTGAAAATTAGTCCAAAAACACTTAAAAACATGTCCAAACACAAACATATCATTTTTAGAAATTATAAGACATCATAAAACAAATTTAAGTCCCCCTTCAAGCTTAAGACACACATCAAAAACATATTTAAATTAAATGATGAATTAAAGTTCAATTGATAACACATATTTTCTTACTCTTTTTCTCACCCTTCCTTGTACTAACCTCGGATCTAATATTTACACATCAAAACAAATATCATAATCCACGTTATTTCGAACACATGTGTGTTCCCATAAGTTCAAGGCTCTTTGCCATGGTTAGCAACTAACATGCCTTACCAAAAACCCATCACTCACGCCAATCTGGTTTGCAACTAACATGCCCAACCAGTGGCCCACCTTACTCGCCCATCTGGTTAGCAACTAACATGCCTTACCAATAGTCTATCACATCTACCAATCTAGTTAGAAACTAACATGCCCTACCAATGGCCCACCTTATTCGCCCATCTGGTTAGCAACTAACATGCCCTACCAGTGGCCCATCTTATCTGGATACTGATTTTGCACACCAAGAAATTCGTGTTTGTTTCCTGTCACTTTCATGCACATGCAAATGATTACATGCAATAGCTTGCCATATTTCATGAGGTCGGTTTCACCTAAATTCATAAGCGATAACTATGACAACTAGAACTTAATAATATATAAAAACTTACTGGAATTCACAGATGACTAAAACAAACTGGATACTCACAAAAGATCTCAAAGTAGCTGGTTACATCACAAGTCTTTTTCTATACTCCAAAATCTTTAATCGTTATTCAGGCACTCGTTGGTTCTTCTCCAATGAGGTTATTCCCTCTTTTCTCGAGGTACAAGAATAAAAACAAGGTAGAAGATAGGGAAGAAAAGAACCCCCATTATAAAAACCAAACTATTATTTATAGCCCACAAGGCTCTCATAATAACCCTACACGTGGCCCACCATGTAAAACAAACTCAACCCCCTTTTGTGGCTGACCTAATAATTTCTAGACAAATCCTACCTTAAACATCCTTGCACTCTAGTCAATTTCCAACTAGATCTCAACAAGGAAACAACTAAAAATGAACAGTATACCCATGAGCTCGTAAAGAAACTATCGGGTCCCTGACCTAACAATCCGCCACTGGCGAATACTAACAGGAGGGTCTGCCAACAAAAGGCATGCCAAGAGAATCCGCTGATTGGTAGGTTTTCCATAACGACCACGCTAAGACGTATGGATCAATAACCTATATGATAAACCATAATTTATACATATTTAAACCCCATGCTTAGCTTATTTTTGGATGAGTTTTCATTAGGTTTGATGAATTCGATGCTCCTGATCCTTTAATTTCATGTTTTACACTCAGGAGAGCTTTGGGAGTCGAAAAGAACGAGAAACGGGCCAAAAAGGGACAAAATGGGCCTATCTTAAAATTCAACACGGCCTAGGCTATCAAACACGGCCGTGCGTTACGAGCAGGATCGAACACGGCTTGGATCAACGTACACGGGTAGACCACACGGCCGTGTGTGGTGAGCAAGAGTGAGCATGACCTAAGGCAATCGAACACGGGCGTGTCACACGGACGTGTCCCTGCCGTATCAAAGATTAATTCTATCTGGAAAAGGTTACTTGTGGGCAAAGAAAGACGTTCCAAAGCTTATATAAACACCCTAGGGAGTGACCTAAAGGGTATGCGGAATAGAACGCAGAAACTACTCGAAGACAGCCGTCGAAAGCAGCTCGGAGGAAGGATCTCCATCAAGACTGAAGATCTCCCATCAAGTTGTTTAGAGGTTTTTGGGTTTTCTTATGTTTTGTTGTTTTCCCTATTTTGAGATGTTTCCTTCTATCAGTATGAACTAAATCCCCTAAATACCTAAGGGGATGAAACCTATGACAGATCTTATTATTTGATTTATAAGATAAATACTTATTCTTATACTTAATTGTGAGTTCTTATTCTTGTTTTGATAATTCAGGTTATTGATTCAAGTCGAATGTGCTTATTCAGTGGAGCAAAATTCCTTGTTTAAGAGTAGATCAACACAATTAAGAGGAGTTGATTGCAACCCTAGAAATAGGGCGGCAAAAATCTGCCGTATTAGAGTCAAATCTAATAAGGGAATCCATAGATCGAGTTAATGCGACAATAGGGGTTTTAATTAGAAAGAGATTTCAATTAATCAACCTAGAGTCAGTTGTTTTAAGTCTTGAAAGAGATATTAACATAAATCAGTGATTTCTACGGATTAAGTCAAGTGAATAAATCGTATGGATCAAAAGTAATAAGTGAAGTCTAGGTGGATTCTTCCTTAGGTATTACCTATCACATAAGTTGTCTAAAAGTATTTTCCCAATTCTTTCGTTGTCGTGTTTTTAATTAAGTTTTAGTTTAAAAGAATTCACTCCAATTTTTAGGCTAGATAATAAAAAGATAGTAATTACTAGTACTCTTGGCCCTTGTGGATACGATATTTCTGGTCTTACCATAACTATACTATTAAGCGATAGGTGCGCTTGACTTTATTGTGGTCATAGTTAGTTTTAGACACATCAAGTTTTTGGCACCGTGGCCGGGGACTAAGATATTAGGAACACTAAATTTTTATTACTTTAGCCATTTTATTTACTTCTATTTGCAATTTATTTTTTATTTCTGTTCACTAATTTTCTCTTTGCTTCTGACAGGAACTTTTAGTTTATGACTAGAAAGAACCCGTCAGGACCATTACTTTTTGACAGTGAGATTGAAAGTACATCTCGCAGAAACCGAAGAGAAATAAGGTGAAGTCTACAATACATAGAAGAAGAGCAAGAAGACGAAACTAATACTACTAAAGAGATGGCTGATAATAATCCGCTACCTCATGTAGTTGTCGCAAACCCGGTGAATCAAAATCCTGCTCCTCGTACTATGTATGATTATGCTAAACCTAATTTAACAGGAATTGAATCAAGTATTGTTAGATGTGCTATTGCTGCAAATAATTTTGAACTAAAACCTAACACTATTCAGATGATTCAACAATTTGTTCAGTTTGATGGTTTGCAGGATGAGGATCCAAACAATCACTTGGCAAACTTTTTGGAATTCTGCGACACTTTCAAAATTAATGGCATTTCTGATGATACCATTCGCCTTCGGTTGTTTCCCTTTTCGTTGAGGAACAAGGCTAAACAGTGGTTAAACTCATTACCACGAGGATCAATCACTACATGGGACCAAATGACCGAAAAAAATTACTTAAATATTTTCCACCGGCTAAAACGGCTAAGTTGAGGAATGATATCTCTTCTTTTGTGCAGATGGATTTAGAGGCACTTTATGGTGCATGGGAGAGATATAAGGATTTACTAAGAAGGTTCCCTCACCATGGGTTACCTTTGTGGCTACAGGTTCAAACCTTTTACAATGGTGTGAACCCCTCAACTAGGCAATTGATTGATTCAGCCGCCAGTGTAACCCTAAATAACAAGACCCCTGAAGCGGCTTATGAGTTTATAGAGGAGATGGCACTGAATAACTATCAGTGGAAAGTTATGAGGACAAATCCAACAAAAGCCGCCAGTGTTTTCAACCTCGACGCAGTGACCATGCTATCAAACCAGGTAGAACTATTATAAAAAGATTGATGGTTTGTGTGGTTCTTCGCAGGTACATCCAGTGATGCAGTGCGATGCAAATGAAGGAGGGTCGAACAATATAGAATACCCACCCTACAACCCTGGCATAGAAAACGAACAGATGAACTATATGGCCAACAATTCTAGACCTTAAAATAACCCTTATAGTAACACTTACTATAACATCCCAAAATTGGGCCTAGTAGAATTGGACCTATTGGGCCCATTGGACCTTGAGCGTAGAAGCGTTTTAAAATTTATGGGAATTTGAGAACGGCATTATTTCAAGTTGGACTTATTAGGAGGGAGATTCTGGAAAGTTACGAGGCTTCTAGGAAGTTTCGGGTTCAAGTTAGGCTATAGGTAAATTTTATGTTTTAGCACTTTAAGGAGATATAGTAAGTGACCTCAATGTTTATGGAATTAAATGAGTAATGTGCTAGCATAATTGAGCATATGGCAAAGAGGTTATGGCATTAAGTGAAGAGTATGGAGGGAAGAGGTTCAAATCCCATAATGTGCAAATTTTGACTATTATTTTTGTATTCTTTCCCTAAGTGTCATTCAGCTAGTAAATAAGGCAAGTTGGACTTTTTAATTTTGGCAAGGTGGCTAAGGATATTAGGAAAGGATGAAGGTAGGGAAATAAATCAAAAGAAAAGGCAAGTATAGGGAACATGTTGGCCCAAAGAGAGGAAAATGTTTTGGAATGTTTTTGATGGCGAAAATTTTTGACCTTTTTGGTTTGGTGTACACGGTTTTGAGGGGGTAAAGGGGAGTGCCGAAAATCCTTTAGGCATTTGGTAAGTTTTAGTGCTTGAGAGGTTACTTTTCTTCTTAGCCTTTTGGTGATTTTTATTTTTTCCAATTCCTTTTCTCTTGGCCGAAACCTCCCAGCACATTTGTGCAATTTTCTTTCTCTTTTGTTGGTCGAAACATTCATCTCTTGCATCACCTTCCCTTGATAGCCAAATTTTCTTGTCCATTTTTCCTCTATAGCCGAGCCCTCCATATCTTCTTTAACATTCCTTCTCATACATGTTGACACTCACTCCTTTGATGAATCGAGTAATTGTGGAAGGCCAAAACTTTGACTCATCCGTAGCCACTGTACAATCATTGAGAATTGGTTCTATAATCTCTAAGGTAAGGGATTTATCATGGTTCTTTTTAGATCTTTTTCGTTGATCGGTTAGTTTGCTAAACGGTATAGAGGTGATGACTAATCGTTTATTTTTAGGGATCAAATCGTTCGATCACCTATCCCTCGTAATAAGAGACTCGAATTGTTGGTAAGTGATATAGATTGTTAATCAATCGCAATACTTGGTTGAAGTTGTATTTTGGGCTTTGGACTAATTGTTGGCCGATTGTACCTTTAGGTGCCGCGGAGAGTATCGTGTTACGAATTTCGAATAAGGTGTATAATCCCGTACCCTACCGAATACATGTTTGAAATGGTGGTAATCTCATATCTCTCTGAAAGTTCGCATGAAATGTTATGTGATTTGGTCGAAATACCGAAGGAAATCGGAAACCGGCATCCGTGACCACTCGGGCGTACGTATTTTAGTAGCGGTAACCATATTTTGTAATGAAATAGTTTGGTCAGCAGCAGTGACGTGATTTTGAAAAATCACGAAAAATTGGATAAAGGGAATTAGAAAGTGAAAAAGATATCGAATTAAATATTACTGTGTCTATTTTTATATGAAAGAAACAAAGGTGGAAGAGAAATTTTATATTCTGTGATATTTTAAATTTAGCGGGACTAGCGCTGATTGACTTCATGGTTCCCTAATCTATCTTAGAAAAATCATTTAAAATTGTACAAAGTGAATTATGAGTTATAATTTATATGTATAGATTCCTTAGTGAGCCTATTTTCAATAGAAACAAGTGAGAGCAACATATGAAAACTTTACAGTTAAATATTTGAATTTCGGGTAAGAGAGGTCAGAACTGTTGGTCAGTGAAACAAGGGAAACTTTAAGGAATAAACTGTACTAAATGATTAAGCCAAAAATTCTGGAAAACTTTTAGTAAGAAGATATATGAGTCTAATTTCAAGGAAAATTTACGGATTTAAATTTTGAGTTTCCTAACTCGAGTTATAGTCAATTTAGTCAGTATGACGCAGATGGACAGTTTCAATTTCTTAAGCCTCACATTAGTAGTTAAGTCTAGGTTGCCGAATTACCAAAATACCCTTGGAGGGTAAATTACCGAAATACCCCTGGGTTGCGAGATTACCGAATTACCCTTAGTGGGTAAAATTACCAATTTATCGAAATGTCCTTATGGACCGATTTGCCGAAATGCCCCTATGGGCCGAATTGATAGAATACCTTAGTGGGCTGAATTACAAAGCTCAATAATAGGCCAATTCATCGTATAAATTACTAGACTAATGGTTGTTATACATGTGGGTATTTTATGTTATTATGTGTATTGCATCATCACATATTGCATGGGATGGGAAACTTGAATGAAGAGAAGTATAGACCGGTGGCATTGCCACAAATTCTGATATGGGCTATGTGCCAATTTAAATATGGCTTTGTGCCATCGTGATTAAGGCTGTGTGCCGATTATGTTACTGTATATGATACCCTGGTGGCTAAGCCACAAAATTATTATAAATGGCAGCTTGTCTGCAAATTGGAGAGACTGGTTGGTACGAGGGAGAGACTGGTTGGATGGGTTGGGTTGCATACATTTGCTTCATATATATATGTTCTGTTATGAAAGTGGGCTCCAGCCCAAGATGTTGCTATATGGGTTCAGGCCCAGTGGATGACGGTAAGGGATTTTACACTGAGTTCTAGTAACTCACCCCTCATTTTTAATCTCTGTAGGTAATGCTCCGTAATGAGGACTTGGGCCCATGGATGACTCGGTGGAGGCCATAATTCAAAAAAAATGGTGTTATTGAATTTTAAATTTCTATTTCAGTTTATTTTATTATTTTGCTATTTTGGTTTAATTTGTAATAAGGCCTCTGTGATATGTTTTAAATTGATTTATGTTTAGTCGTACTCATTATATTGCTTGAATTGTTTTAACGGGGATTTTCTAAAATCATAAATATGGTTTTCAAAAAAATTGATTAACAAATGGATTTTTAAACAAACTTGTACAAATAATTTAACTTGAATTTTTCCTACAAATTATCAACGATATTTTCAAAAGTCACGGTTTCAAAGGTCACTACCTTGATTGTTGACTCATCAATCAATCTCTCAAAAATACTTGTATTTTATCTACGTTTCCGCAACGATTTCAAAATGCTTCTGCAACTCTATTTCTAAACATCACATTTTTGTAAAATGTTTATTTTAAATATGCTTTCGCCACCAAAAAGGTTTTTTAAAGATAATTACGTTTTCAAGTAGTTAACAATTGCTTAAGTGTTTTGGGTTTTAACAAAGAGGCTGTAATTCTCAAACAAGTTTTTCCATGTGACACGCCAGATTCGAGCCTAACTTCTAGGCTCGGTTTGGGGTGTTACATTTTATGGTATCAGAGCCCGGTTGTAAAACTCGGCTGTGGTTTGGGTTCAAAAGTGTTTTCAAAGCTGATTAAGAATTTTAATTTATAAAAACATGTTCTAAAGGAAGTATGGCACCAAAAGTATCCGGCACCAAGTCAAGTAAGTATGTGTTTTTATTTTATGATTATTGTGTTAGTATTGTGGTAGGAAAATTCCACACAATAGAATGCTATAGAACTTTTAGCTTTAGGAGCTGAAACTATAGAGATTGAGCCTTTAGGATACGTTTTGCGAAAACAACTTTACTTCCTATACTCCATAAAATATTGTTTAATAAACACTGAAATAGTACACTGATTCATAAGACTTTTAATCAGATTAAATCGATTTAGCAAATATGAGCGCTAGAGCACGTGGACGCGGTAGATGTGGCCGTGGTAGAGGCCGTGACGCTAGAGTTGTATCTGAGGCATCGGGATATATGCGTCACCCGTGACTGAAGCTGGGTCACACGATCGTACGAGAGAGGACGAAGAACTGTCCCAAGCAATGTTGCGAGTTTTGGAAAGGGTTGCTGGAGCCAGAACTGGGCCAGCAGATTGTGGGTCGATATCAGAATGACTCAGATCGAATTGAGCTGAGGTTTTTAGGGGTATCTCGGGTGTAGCCCCAAATGTAGCGGAGTACTGGCTTGAGGCAGTGGAGTGAATCATGGATGATTTGGATTGCACCGCCGAGCAAAAAATGAAAGGAGTGGTGTCTTTGCTCAGAGACGAGGCATATCAGTGGTGGCTCACTGCTCGGGAAGGCACTCAGGCCGATCGCATTACCTGGGAATTCTTCAAGACTGCATTCCAAGGAAAGTATGTCGGGGCTTGCTATGTGGATGCCCGAAGGAAGGAGTTCCTGAATCTGGTCCAAGGAGGTAAATCTGTGGCAGTATATGAGGCAAAATTTTTGCATCTGAGTCGGTATGCCCGGGGAATAGTGCCGACCGATTATGAACGCTGTGTGCATTTTGAGGACGGGTTGTGTGATGAGTTGCGGGTACTGATAGCCCCACAGAAGGAGAGGACTTTTGCCACATTGGTGGAGAAAGCCAAAATAGCTGAGGAGGTTAAACACTCGGAGAGGCAAAACCGAGACAAGGATAGGGGCAGGAACATGAGAGACTCTGGGTACTCAGGTCCTGCTAGAGGTTTTCAGAAAATGGCCAGAAATGAGGGACCAGTTCGAGCGGGTGCTCCAGTTGCTACTAATTAGATACAGCCTTGTGCTGATTGTGGGAGACTTCACTCGGGTGAATGTTGGAAGAGAACCGATGGTTGTTTCAGATGTGGTTCCAAGGACCATCGGCTTAGAGATTGCCCTCGACAACCTGCTCATACTCAAGGTGATAGTAACGATGTTGCGCAGCAAACTAGAGGCGCTCAACAGTCGCCGAGAGGCCGTGGGCCAGGTCGAGGTGGTAATGGCGTCATCTGGGAGAATGTTGGATGAGGTCAGGAGCATGCTTGAGATGTGGGTCTAAGGAGCATAAGGCTCGGGATTGTTTCATCACCATCAAATCCGGTATGTTTTGGTTGGACATGATGATTGAATGTAGAAAATTTTAGGTATAAGTGGTAGATAATTGTTTGCTTCTGTGGTTAGATGTTTGGTTGCGTGAAAGAGGATTCAAGATTATGTTAAAAGTACATTGGTGTTATTAAGATCGTGAGTGCGCAAAGTGAAAGCATAGTGGTGTGATTTGAGCGATGCGTTTAGTAGTTGGTTGGAAATTTTGAGGACGAAATTTCTTTAAGGGGGTAGAATTGTAACATCCCAAAATTGGGCCTAGTAGAATTGGACCTATTGGGCCCATTGGACCTTGAGCGTAGAAGCGTTTTAAAATTTATGGGAATTTGAGAACGGCATTATTTCAAGTTGGACTTATTAGGAGGGTGATTTTGGAAAGTTACGAGGCTTCTAGGAAGTTTCGGGTTCAAGTTAGGCTATAAGTAAATTTTATGTTTTAGCACTTTAAGGAGATAAGTGACCTCAATGTTTATGGAATTAAATGAGTAATGTGCTAGCATAATTGAGCATATGGCAAAGAGGTTATGGCATTAAGTGAAGAGTATGGAGGGAAGAGGTTCAAATCCCATAATCAGCAAATTTTGACTATTATTTTTGTATTCTTTCCCTAAGTGTCGGCCAAGCTAGTAAATAAGGCAAGTTGGACTTTTTAATTTCGGCAAGGTGGCTAAGGATATTAGGAAAGGATGAAGGTAGGGAAAGAAATCAAAAGAAAAGGCAAGTATAGGGAACATGTTGGCCCAAAGAGAGGAAAATGTTTTGGAATGTTTTTGATGGCCAAAATGTTTGACCTTTTTGGTTTGGTGTACACGGTTTTGAGGGGGGTAAAGGGGAGTGCCTAAAATCCTTTAGGCATTTGGTAAGTTTTAGTGCTTGAGAGGTTACTTTTCTTCTTAGCCTTTTGGTGATTTTTATTTTTTCCAATTCCTTTTCTCTTGGCCGAAACCTCCTAGCACATTTGTGCAATTTTCTTTCTCTTTTGTTGGTCGAAACATTCATCTCTTGCATCACCTTCCCTTGATAGCCGAATTTTCTTGTCCATTTTTCCTCTATAGCCGAACCCTCCATCTCTTCTTTAACAATCCTTCTCATACGTGTTGACAGTCACTCCTTTGATCAATCGAGTAATTGTGGAAGGCCGAAACTTTGACTCATCCGTAGCCATTGTACAATCATTGAGAATTGGTTTTATAATCTCTAAGGTAAGGGATTTATCATGGTTCTTTTTAGATCTTTTTCGTTGATCGGTTAGTTTGCTAAACGGTATAGAGGTGATGACTAATCGTTTATTTTTAGAGACCAAATCGTTCGATCACCTATCCCTCGTAATAAGAGACTCAGATTGTTGGTAAGTGATATAGATTGTTAATCAATCGCAATACTTGGTTGAAGTTGTATTTTGGGCTTTGGACTAATTGTTGACCGATTGTACCTTTAGGTGCCGCGGAGAGTATCGTGTTACGAATTCCGAATAAGGTGTGTAATCCCGTACCCTACTGAATAAATGTTTGAAATGGTGGTAATCTCATATCTCTCTAAAATTTTGCATGAAATGTTCTGTGATTTGGTCGAAATACCGAAGGAAATCGAAAACCGGCATCCGTGACCACTCGGGCGTACGTATTTTAGTAGTGGTAACCATATTTTGCAATGAAACAGTTTGGTCAGCAGCAGTGATGTGATTTTGAAAAATCACGAAAAATAGGATAAAGGGAATTAGAAAGTGAAAAAGACATCAGATTAAAGATTACTGTGTCTATTTTTATATGAAAGAAACAGAGGTGGAAGAGGAATTTTATATTCTGTGATATTTTAAATTTAGTGGGACTGGCTCTGATTGACTTCGTGGTTCCCTGATCTGTCTTAGAAAAATCATTTAAAATTTTACAAAGTGAATTATGAGTTATAATTTATATGTATAGATTCCTTAGTGACCCTATTTTCAATAGAAACAAGTGGGAGCAACATATGAAAACTGTACAGTTAAATATTTGAATTTCGGGTAAGAGAGGTCAGAACTGTTGGTCAGTGAAACAAGGGAAACTTTAAGGAATAAACTGTACTGAATGGTTAAGCCAAAAATTCTGGAAACATTTTAGTAAGAATATATATGAGTCTAGTTTCAAGGAAAATTTACAGATTTAAATTTTGAGTTTTCTAACTCGAGTTATAGTCAATTTAGTTAGTATGACGCAGATAGACAGTTTCAATTTTTTTTTAAGCCTCACATTAGTAGTTAAGTCTAGGTTGCCGAATTACCAAAATACCCTTGGAGGGTAAATTATCGAAATACCCCTGGGTTGCGAGATTAACGAATTACCCTTAGTGGGTAAAATTACCGATTTACCGAAATGCCCCTATGGGCCGAATTGATAGAATGCCTTAACGGGCTGAATTACAAAGCTCAATAATGGGCCGATTCATCGTATAAATTACTAGACTAATGGTTGTTATACATTTGGGTATTTGATGTTATTATGTGTATTGCATCATCACATATTGCATGGGATGGGAAACTTGAATGAAGAGAAGTATAGACCGGTGGCATTGCCACAAATTCTGATATGGGCTATGTGCCAATTTAAATATGGATTTGTGCCATCGTGATTAAGGCTGTGTGCCGATTATGTTACCGTATATGATACTCTGGTGGCTAAGCCACAAAATTATTATAAATGGCAGCTTGTCTGCAAATTGGAGAGACTGGCGGGGTGGGTTGACTTGATCCCCACAGGAGAGACTGGTTGGTACGGGGGAGAGACTGGTTGGATGGGTTGGGTTGCATACATTTGCTTCATATATATATGTTCTGTTATGAAAGTGGGCTCCGGCCCAAGATGTTGCTATATGGGTTCAGGCCCAGTGGATGACGGTAAGGGATTTCACACTGAGTTCTAGTAACTCACCCCTCCTTTTTAATCTCTGTAGGTAATGCTCCGTAATGAGGACTTGGGCCCATGGATGACTCGGTGGAGGCCATAATTCAAAAAAATGGTGTTATTGAATTTTAAATTTCTATTTCCGTTTATTTTATTATTTTGCTATTTTGGTTTAAGTTGTAATAAGGCCTCTGGGATATGTTTTAAATTGCTTTATGTTTAGTCGTACTCATTATATTGCTTGAATTGTTTTAATGGGGATTTTCTAAAATCATAAATATGGTTTTCAAAAAAATTGATCAACAAATGGATTTTTAAACAAACTTGTACAAATAATTTAACTTGAATTTTTCCTAAAAATTATCAACGATATTTTCAAAAGTCACGGTTTCAAAGTTCACTACCTTGATTGTTGACTCATCAATCAATCTCTCAAAAATACTTGTATTTTATGTATGCGTTTCATAGCGATTTCAAAATGCTTCGCAACTCTATTTCTAAACATCACATTTTTGTAAAATGTTTATTTCAAATATGCTTTCGCCACCAAAAAGGTTTTTTAAAGATAATTATGTTTTCAAGTAGTTAACAATTGCTTAAGTGTTTTGGGTTTTAACAAAGAGGCTGTAATTCTCAAACAAGTTTTTCCATGTGATACGCCAGATTCGGGCCTAACTTCTCGGCCGGGTTTGGGGTGTTACACTTGTAATCCAGGTTGGAGGAACCACCCAAACTTCTCATGGGGTGGTCAAGGAAATCAGAGACAGCAACCCCTCCAGGCTTTCAACAGCAACCCTACCCACAAGAGAAGAAGTCGAACCTCGAAGAGATGCTAACAAAATTCATCGCGGTGTCAGAAACCCGTTTCCAAAACACTGAAATAGCACTCAAAAATCAGCAAGCATTGATTCAAGGGCTCGAAAACAATTAGGTAAGCTTGCCAAGTTGATCTCAGAACGACCACAAGGCAGCCTGCCAAGCAACACTAAAACTAACCCAAAGGAGCAACTTCATGCCATTACTGCTCACGATAGTCAAGGGTTAGACGAACCAAAACTGAGACAAGAGAACGTGGTAGATAAAGGTAAGGTTGATGTAAGCCATGATAAACCCAAATCAGTAAGTACAGAGTACAAACCTCGTGTACCATACCCCAATGCGACGAAGAAAGAACGCACAGATGAACAATTCGGTAAATTTTTTAAACTTCTAAAGAAATTACATATTTGTAACACCCCTAACCCATATCCGTCGCCGGATTAGGGTTAAAGGTATTACCGGACAGATCGGAAACTTTTATAGATAATTCATATTACAAAACATCATTTCACATCAAAGAGTCCCTTTTATAGGTCAATGAGACCTTAAACATACTTTAGAGTAGGGCCAAAACTATACCGAACTCTTACGAAAATTCTCGAAAATTTAAAACTTTTCTAAGTTTCAGGGGTTACACGCCTGTGTGGGCAGGCCGTGTGCCTCCCACGGCTGCTAGACACGCCCATGTGTCTTCCCCGTAGTCGAACCTGACTTTACTCCACGGCCACCAAGCACTCCCGTGTACCTTGGCCGTGGTCGATCCTGACTAAACCACACGGTTACCAAGCACGCTCGTGTGCTATGGCCGTGCACTCTTAGCTAAATACTGACTTACACCCACGGTCATTAGGCTCGCCCGTGTGCCACAACCGTGTGGCAAAATAGGCCATTTGCAAGGCCAAAATGCCACCCACATTAGGGTCAAACCAACAAGCAAAATACCAATACATCTCATGCGCTTTTGACAACCAAGAACATATCAAAATAACCATCCAACCTCTACATTCCAATCCAATTCCATTCATACCAATTTACAAGACTAATACTCATGTATACACAAGCATAATTCATCCATACACTTACCATAAACTTAACCATTTCATATGCTATCAAACCATACCAAAACATGCACCATTTATCATATTCATTAAAGCATATTACCAACACATAACTAGCCAAATCACATGGCTAAGTTCATACATCAAACTTACACCATAAATAGCTTATACATGCCATATCTAACTATATACATTTCCAAAATATACCAAAATGAGTTTTCGTAGTGTGATGACAATCCTCGACGGTCCCCGAGCCTTCAGTAGCTTTGACGATCTATAAAACAGAGAAAACACACACACAGAGTAAGCTTTCCAAAAGCTTAGTAAGCCATATACAAATAAATTTAACTTAAAAGGAATATAGCATATTTATTCAATGACAATAATAGTTCTCATAGCATATACATCTCACATAGTGTTTGGCTCAATGGTTTAGCCATAATTTATCACATACTTCAACTCATTACCACATATACACATAGTTCATCTCAGCATAATTTCACATATCATCTCATCATTCCATTGCACATATTCATCATAGTAAGTTCATATAGATACTTACCATTCATACACATATAGTGTACTTTTCAAACGTACCTGAAACAGATGTACAAATCACAGAGTTGTTCATTTCTCAGACCTGCCCGTTGAACCGCTCAGAACTAAATAGGATATTCAGAAAGCTCGGAATAGTCATACAATACCAACGTCCCAAACGAGGTCTTACATGTACTCAGATATAGATGCCTCTGTCCCAGACAGGGTCTTATACGAATCAATACGATGCCAATGTCCCAGACATGGTCTTACACATAAATCTCATATCGATGCCAACGTCCCAAACGTGGTCTTACACGAAAACACCAATCAATGCCAACGTCCCAGACGTGGTCTTACATGATATCACAGAACCGACACCTATGTCATGACATAGCTAATCCTATCTATTCCTAGGTTCATACGGGACTTCTCGGACTTTATCAGTTTATCGGCTTATTAGCCAATTCAAATTTCCCATACATTCCATCTTAATGGATGATCATAGTATTTCACATATCATACGCATTCAAATAATTCAATACAAATACATTTATTTTTATATCGACTTACCTCGGATTCGATTTAACGGAAACGGAAACGGCTACTCAGTTACTTTTGCTTTCCCGCGATCTAAGTCTGTTTTCCTCGGTTCTGGATCTAAACATATTCAAATTTAACCTTTTTTATTAACCAACATATTCATTTCAATCCAAAATCACACATTTAGGGTTATTTGTAACTTAACCCTCACATTTGCACATTTTATCAATTTAGTCCATTTTTCTCAAAACATCAAATACACAAAATCATCACATGCTCATGCTTAGCCGAATGCTTATATATATATATCATACAAACCCATATTTTCCATCAAAATCATAATTTAGTCCCTCAAATTGCTATTTTCTAAATTTAGCCCTAATTAGCTAAATTCATCAAAAATTCAAGAACAACATATGTTCATCTAACATATAGCTTTCATATAACACTATTAAACATCACAAAATTCATGTGTTCATTCATGTCACTTTGCAAAATCTTCATCAATTCATAAAACTGAGACATGGGTTTTGTAGAGAAAGAAGCAACGATTACAGAAACGTATAAATTATCAAAAACCGAATCAAAACTAACCTTGAATTGAGACTTATGATAACCGAATGTTTGAAGAGCTTAAAACCTTCTTTCTTTTTCTATTTTCGGTGGTGAATGGATGAACAATCCACTATCCATTTCATTTTTTTTTATTATAACATATAACATGTTTTATATTATTTTAACTTTTATAATTAATAAACAAAAAACATATAAATTCAATATGCCGTCCATCATCTTACTAAATGGCCAATTTACAACATAAGGCCTCATTTATAAGAAGACACATCAATTAGGCCACTCAATCAAATAGAAAGCTACTTTTACCATTTATGCGATTTAGTCCTTTGCTCAATTAATCACACAGATAGACAAATTAACTCACAACAATTTATCACATGCTTAATCACATATCATAGCATAGAAAATAATATTAAAATAATATTCAGACTCAGATTTGTGGTCCCGAAACCACTGTTCCGACTAGGGTATAAACCGGACTGTTACAATTCTCCCCCTTAGGGATTTTCGTCCTCGAAAATCTTACTGTTAAACAGATTCGGATATTGCTGTCTCATTGAATCTTCAGGCTCCCACGTAGCCTCTTCTAATCCGTGTCGATGCCACAACACTTTCACTAACGGAATTTTCTTGTTTAGCAATTCTTTCACTTCACGAGCTAAAATACGGACTGGTTCCTCATCATAAGTCATATCAGATCGGATTTCAATCTCAGACGGAGTAACCACATGTGACGGATCAGAACGGTATCTACGGAGCATCGAAACATGGAATACATTATGTATCTTTTCTAGCTCAAAGGGCAACAACAATCTATACGCAACTGGCCCAACTCGTTCAATAACCTCATATGGCCCGATGAACCTCGGACTCAACTTGCCTTTACGTTTGAATCGGAGTACTTTCTTCCACGGAGACACTTTTAGAAATACTTTGTCACCGATCTCAAATTCAATCTCTTTTCGTTTCAAATCCGCATAAGACTTCTGGCGATCAGATGCTGCTTTCAAACTATTACGGATTACTTTTACTTTCTGTTCAGTGTCTTTTATCAAATCAACCCCGTGTAGCTTATTTTCACTAAGCACGGTCCAATACAGAGGTGTACGACATTTACGTCTGTACAAAGCTTCATAAGGTGCCATTTTAATGCTCGATCGAAAACTATTATTATCATAAACTCAATCAATGGCGTATATTTTTCCCACGCACCATTAAACTCAAGGATGCAACATCTTAACATATCCTCAAGAATTTGAATGATCCGCTTCGGATTGACCATCCGCTTTGCGAATGAAAAGTCATCTTGAAATGCGCTTAGTGCCTAAAGCTTCTTGCAATTTATTCCAGAATCGCGATGTAAACCTTGGATCTCTATGTGAAATAATGGATAGTGGTACCCCATGCAATCTCACAATATCAGAAATGTAAAGCTCGACTAATCTATCAAGTGAATAATCATATCTCACCGGAATGAAATGGGCAGATTTCGTCAATCTATCTACTACAACCCAAATCGCATCTTTCTTTCTCGGAGTCAGAGGCAATCCAGAAACAAAATCTATTGTCACTCTATCCCATTTCCACTCGGGAATCAGAATCGGTTGTAACAACCCAGACAAAACCTGATGTTCAGCTTTTACTTGCTGACAAATTAAACATTTCGACACATAGTCAGAAATATCTCATTTCATACCTGACCACCAGTAGTGTTGCTTCAAATCGTGATACATTTTAGTGCTTCTCGGATGAACAGATAGGCGACTACTATGAGCTTCACTCAGAATTAGCTGTAACAACTCAGAGTTTCTCAGAACACAGATACGGTAATCTCAAGCAATCATCAACAACTCTAAATTCCGAAGTAGAATTCGAATCACACTTAGCTCGTTTCGCTAACATTTCGTTGTCAACTTTCTGAGCATCACATATCTATTGTAAAAACAATGGTTTAGCTTTCAATTCAGCCATTACGGAACTATCATCAGATGTGTCTAATCGAGCATTCAAAGCACGCAATGCGATAATGATTTACGACTCGATTGCATCGGCTACAACATTAGCTTTACCCGGATGATAATCTATCACAAGTTCGTAGTCTTTCAACAACTCTAGCCATCTTCTCTGTCGCAGATTCAAATCTTTTTGAGTCATCAGATATTTTAAACTTTTATGATCCAAAAATACGTGACATTTCTTACCAAACAGATAATGACGCCAAATCTTTAATGCGAACACAATCGCAGCTAGCTCAAGGTCGTGCGTCAGATAATTCTTTTCATGAGGCTTCAATTGCCTCGAGGCATAAGCTATTACTTTGCCTTCTTGCATCAGTACACATCCCAGACCATTTGACGAAGCATAACTGTATATTACAAATTCTTTGCCTGATTCTGGCTGTATTAACATTGGAGCTTCCGTTAACAGAGTTTTCAATTGATCAAAGCTTTTCTGACATTTATCAGACCATTAAAATCTCACATCTTTCTGAAGCAATTTGGTCAACGGAGTAGCTATCACTGAAAATCCTTTTACAAACCAACGATAATAACCAGCTAGTCCCAGAAAACTTCATACTTCAGACACATTCTTCGGAGGTTTCCAATCCAGTATAGCAGAGATCTTGCTCGGATCGACTCTTATTCCAGAGGCCGATACAATGTGTCCCAGAAAACTGACTTCACGCAACCAGAATTCGCATTTGCTGAATTTCGCATACAATTGCTTTTCTTTCAAAGTTTTCAACACAATTCTCAGATGTTCGGCATGTTCAATCTCATCCCGTGAATAAATCAGAATGTCGTCTATGAATACAACAACAAATCGATCTAGGTACGGTCTGAAAATTATGTTCATCAGATCCATAAAAACAGCAGGAGCATTTGTTAGTCCAAATGGCATAACTAAAAATTCATAATGCCCGTACCTCGTTCTGAAGGCAGTTTTTGGAATATCTGAATCTTTTACTCGCAACTGGTAGTAACCCGATCTCAAATCTATCTTCGAAAACACAGTAGCTCATTTTAACTGATCAAACAAATCGTCAATCCTGGGCAACGGATATTTGTTCTTTATGGTCAATTTGTTCAACTGGCGATAATCAATGGACATTCTCATCGTGCCATCTTTCTTTTTCACAAACAGAAAAGGAGCACCCCAAGGTGAGAAACTCGGTCTAGCGAACCCTCTGTAAGTCAACTCTTGCAACTGTGACTTTAACACTTTCAACTCTGTTGGTGCCATTCTATACGGAGCTATCAAAATAGCTGTCGAACCAGGCAACAATTCAATTCTAAATTCAACTTCACGAATCGGAGGCAATCCCGGCAATTCTTCAGGGAAAACATCAGAGAACTCATAGACTATTGGCACCGATTCAACTTTCTTTTCAGACACTTTTGAATCAATCACATAAGCAAAATATGCCTCGTAACCCTTTTTCATATAACTCTGAGCTTTCAATACAGATATCACAGCAGGTAATCCGTTCAAATCATTAGACTCAACTCTGACATTTCATCATTCAGACATCTCAAATCAATAGTTTTTCTCTTACAGTTCACAACAGCATCATGCAATGTCAACCAGTCCATACCCAGAATTATATCAAACTCATCAAACGGTAATAGCATTAGATCAGCAGGGAAACAGATATCTCGGAACATTAATGGGCAGTTCTTGTATACTTTGTCAACAAGGACACTTTTACCTAAGGGTTCGATACTTTTATAACAAACTAAGTAGACTCTACAGGCAAAGTCTTACTGGATACTAAATTCATGCATATATACGAATGGGTGGAACTAGGGTCTATCAATGCAATCACAGAAGTATCATAAAGTGTAAAAATACCCGTTATAACATCAGGAGACGAAGCTTCCTCACGAGCTCAGATAGCATACGTTCTGGCAGGCGCTCTAGCTTCAGATCTCGCAACAGTATCTCTGGTAGTTTTCTGACTAGCACTGACATTTCTGACATTACGCAAAGGTCTACCTCTCACTGGTGCACTATCAGATCTCAGATTCTAAACAGTCGCTGGTTCAACAGACTCTGGACAATCTCGAACAAAATGATCTAACGATCCACATCTAAAACAAGCCCAGTCATTCAATCTATAATTTCCCGAATGCCTTTTTCCACAATGCTTACACTCGAGTCTTTCAGAACGGACATTTCTAACACTCGCTATTGAAGTTGCCGGAGTTTTGGAGCTCAATTGTGATCTAGCTCGATCTATATTCGATTGTCCCACATTAGCCTTTGAACGACTATGCTCATCTCAGAATTTCTTCGAAGCAGACTGAAATGATCTACTCTGAAATCTCTAGCTTCAGACTTCGCTTTTCTTTTATCTTTCCCGAGTGCTTCAGCTTTGCACGCTCGGTCAACTAGCACAACAAACTCTTTTATCTCTAAAATCCCGACTAGTAAACGGATATCTTTATTAAGGCCATCTTCGAATCTTTTGCACATTATAGCTTCAGATGATACACATTCACGAGCATATTGACTCAGTCCAACAAACTCTCGTTCATATTCCGTAACAGACATTCGGCCCTGTTTCAGTTCCAGAAATTCCTTTCGTTTCTGATCGATGAATCTCTCACTGATATATTTCTTTTGAAACTCAATTTGAAAGAAGTCCCATGTCACCCGTTCTTTCATAACAATAGAAATTAGAGTTTTCCACCACTGATAGGCTGCATCCCGTAATAGCGAAATAACACATTTAATACTTTCATTTAGAGTTAAAGACATTTCATCGAATACCCAAATTGTGTTTTCTAACCAGAACTCAGCTTTCTCAGCATTGTCATCACTGGTAGCCCTGTACTCTTTAGCCCCATATTTACGGAACTTGTCAAGCGGAGGCTTATTCAACAAATTCGAATACATAACCGGTGGCACAACTGTAGTCTGAGGGGGATTAACCAGGGTCGGAGGTTGCGAAACAGTCGGGTTATTTCTTACGAATTGAGTGAACCACTCACTCATCATCTGGAAGAAAGCTTGTTTAGCTTCTCCCTCTTGATTGCTCGTAGCCGGTCTCGAATCAGAGGGCACTGTCCCTTTAGCGGGAGCAGGCGCATTACTTTCTACGTCATCAGCTACGGCTCTTTCGGGATCCATTGCTATAAGAAAATCACATTTTACACGTCAGGATTCATCACACTATCACAGTTCAGATATATGGCATGTATAGCTAGACTCTGACACGCTACGTTAGTCCGAGAATCGACTAAACCATAGCTCTGATACCAACCAAATGTAACACCCCTAACCCGTATCCGTCGTCGGATTAGGGTTAAAGATATTACCGGACAGATCGAAAACTTTTATAGATAATTTATATTACAAAACATCATTTCACATCAAAGAGTCCCTTTTATAGGTCAATGAGACCTTAAACATACTTTAGAGTAGGGCCGAGACTATACCAAACTCTTACAAAAATTCTCAAAAATTTAAAACTTTACTAAGTTTCAGGGGGTTACACACCCGTGTGGGCAGGCCGTGTGCCTTCCACGGCTGCTAGACACGCCCATGTGTCTTCCCCGTGGTCGAACCTGACTTTACTCCACGGCCACCAAGCACTCCTGTGTACCTTGGCCGTCGTCGATCTTGACTAAACCACACAGCTACCAAGCACGCCCGTGTGCTATGGCCGTGCACTCTTAGCTAAATACTAACTTACACCCACGGTCATTAGACACGCCCGTGTGCCACAACCATGTGGCAAAATAGGCCATTTGCAAGGCCAAAATGCCACCCACATTAGGGTCAAACCTACAAGCAAAATACCAATACATCTCATGCACTTTTGACAACCAAGAACATATCAAAATAATCATCCAATATCTACATTCCAATCCAATTCCATTCATAGCAATTTACAAGAATAATACTCATGTATACACAAGCATAATTCATCCATACACTTACCATAAACTTAACCATTTCATATGCTATCAAACCATACCAAAACATGCACCATTTATCATATTCATTAAAGCATATTACCAACACATAACTAGCCAAATCACATGGCTAATTTCATACATCAAACTTACACCATAAACTAGCTTATACATGCCATATCTAACTATATACATTTCCAAAAGATACCAAAATGAGTTTTCGTAGTGTGATGACGATCCTCGACGGTCCCCGAGCCTTCAGTAGCTTTGACGATCTATAAAACAGAGAAAACACACACACAGAGTAACCTTTCCAAAAGCTTAGTAAGCCATATACAAATAAATTTAACTTAAAAGACATATATCATATTTATTCAATGACAATAATAGTTCTCATAGCATATACATCTCACATAGAGTTTGGCTCAATGGTTTAGCCATAATTTATCACATACTTCAACTCATTACCACATATACACATAGTTCATCTCAGCATAATTTCACATATCATCTCATCATTCCATTGCACATATTCATCATAGTAAGTTCATATAGATACTTACCTTTCATACACATATAGTGTACTTTTCAAACGTACTTGAAACAGATGTACAAATCACAGAGTTGTTCATTTCTCAGACCTACCCGTTGAACCGCTCAGAACTAAATTGGATATTCAAAAAGCTCGGAATAGTCATACAATGCCAACGTCCCAAACGAGGTCTTACATGTACTCAGATATAGATGCCTCTGTCCCAGACAGAGTCTTATACGAATCAATACGATGCCAATGTCCCAGACATGGTCTTACACGTAAATCTCATATCGATGCCAACGTCCCAGACATGGTCTTACACGAAAACACCAATCAATGCCAACGTCCCAGACGTGGTCTTACATGGTATCACAGAACCGACACCTATGTCATGACATAGCTAATCCTTTTTATTCCTAGGTTCACACGGGACTTCTCAGACTTTATCAGTTTATCGACTTATTAGCCAATTCAAATTTCACATACATTCCATCTCAATGGATGATCATAGTATTTCACATATCATACGCATTCAAATAATTCAATACAAATACATTTATTTGTATATCGACTTACCTCAGATTCGATTTAACGGAAACAGAAATAGCTACTCGGTTACTTTCGCTTTCCCGCGATCTAAGTCTATTTTCCTCGATTCTTGATCTAAACATATTCAAATGTAACCCTTTTTATTAACCAACATATTCATTTCAATCCAAAAACACACATTTAGGGTTATTTGCAACTTAACCCTCATATTTGCACATTTTATCAATTTAGTCCATTTTTCACAAAACATCAAATACACAAAATCATCACATGCTCATGCTTAGCCGAATGCTGATATATATCATACAAACCCATATTTTCCATCAAATTCATAATTTAGTCCCTCAAATTGCTATTTTCTCAATTTAGCCCTAATTAGCTAAATTCATAAAAAATTCAAGAACAACATATGTTCATCTAACATATAGCTTTCATATAACACTATTAAACATCACAAAATTCATATGTTCATTCATGTCACTTTGCAAAATCTTCATCAATTCATAAAATTGAGACATGGGTTTTGTAGAGCAAGAAGCAACGATTACAGAAACGTAGAAATTATCAAAAATCGAATCAAAACTAACCTTGAATTGAGACTTATGATAGCCGAATGTTTGAAGAGCTTAAAACCTTCTTTCTTTTTCTATTTTTGGTGGTGAATGGATGAACAATCCACTATCCATTTCATTTGTTTTTATTATTATAACATATAACATGTTTTATATTATTTTAACTTTTATAATTAATAAACAAAAAACATATAAATTCAATATGCCGTCCATCATCTTACTAAATGGCCAATTTACAACATAAGGCCTCATTTATAAGAAGACACATCAATTAGGCCACTCAATCAAATAGAAAGCTACTTTTACCATTTATGCGATTTAGTCCTTTGCTCAATTAATCATACAGACAGACAAATTAACTCACAGAAATTTATCACATGCTTAATCACATATCATAAGCAAAGAAAATAATATTAAAATAATATTCAGACTCAGATTTGTGGTCCCAAAACCATTGTTCTGACTAGGGTAAAAACCGGACTGTTACAATATTAACTTACCATTTATTGAAGCTCTTTCGCAGATGCCCAATTCAGCAAAATTTCTAAAAGAGCTCTTATCAAACAAATGAAAGCTAGACAAAGCGTCGCATGTGGAGCTAAATGCAGTGTGCTCATCAATTCTACAAAATAAACTACCCCGCAAATTAAAAGATCCAGGGAGTTTTACGATTCCTTGCTTAATTGGTGGTTTATCTATTAATAATGCTTTAACAGATTTAGGGGCAAGCATCAATGTTATGCCTTATAAAATGTTTAAACAACTAGGTCTTGGGAAACCCAAACAAACTAGGATGAGCATTCAATTAGCTGATAAAACCATTAGAATTCCTAGGGGTATAATTGAAGATGTACTAGTAAAAATTGATAAATTCATTTTCCCAGTAGACTTTGTTGTGTTAGACATGGATGAGGACAATAATGATCCTTTAATTTTAGGGAGACCCTTTTTAGCGACTGCTAAAACTAGAATTGATGTTGGTACAGGTGAACTCACACTTCGTGTAGGTGACGAAACGATCACTCTTCAGGCTCTTGACTTGGCTAGGACATCGAGTAATAAAGGTGAGAACATAAATTCTATTAATGACCATTTGGTTCAACATTCTTTTCAGGAAACACCACGAAATTGCACAACTGAGCCATATCCTAGACCTCGTGCCAACAAAGAAATAACTCATGAGGAGCGAAGGCTTCAGATTGATGAACTAGACGAGTGGAAGCCACATGTTAAGGAGAAACCAAGAACACACGAAGCAAAACCGAGGAAACTCCATAACGAACCTAAAGACGAAGCAAACTACTTCAAATTTGGAGAGCAAGTCCTAATGGATAATACAGATCCTCATGTTGCCACTTCTGAACCTAATGAAATAACTCCTTTCACGGTACTTAATATTTTCCCATACGGTACAGTTGAGGTAACTCATTCTCAATTTGGCACCTTCAAGGTAAATCGTACTCGTCTAAAATCGTATTTTAATACAATTGATAGAAAAAATGAGGAGTTTTAACTTCTCAAACCACCATGATTATGTGAATGAGAGGTAAGTCTAGCTTAAGACTTTAAAAGAGTGCTTCTTAGGAGGCAACCCGAGCACCAACCCCTTTAATTTTCATATATTTTTTATTTTTAGCACCTAACTAAAAACTAACCAAATTAATAAAGCTCAGGTTTCCTTACCACACGGCCTTGCACACGGGAGTGGCCGAGGCCGTGTGGACACCATGAATACGCACATCGGCGTGGCAGGGACTGTGCGAACCAAGGACGAAAATTTTCCCAAAACACGGGTTGCGATAAAATGCCACAGCCGTGCGATACGACCGTGGTCGACACTGATTAAGCAACATGGGCGTGGAAAACTCTACACAAGCGTAGGAGAAACGAACGAGGTACCACACTGCCGTGCGATACGGTCGTGTGACCTAACACGCCCAGGGCACACGGGCGTGGGCAGCTGGTTTCTATTTAAACCCCCTTCTTCTATTCACTTTCTTCCCCAATTTTTCTTCTCCCAAACCCTAGCCATCACACCCATTTCTTTTCCCATTATCTTCTCCCTTCATTTCCCTTTCCCCCTTTCACTTATTCCTTCTTTACACTGCCACAACACCAACCACCATCCTTACCACCATATACAAATACTAGAGGCTAAACCAAAGGCCACCATCCCCATGTCGAAAAAGTGAAAGAATCCTAGCGCGGTATCCCCGTGCACGACCACTCCACATAAGTTCATGCCGGCCGCTTCATTTACTCGACAAGACAAGGACCTTTAAGTTTATTTATTTTTTCTTTTTCTTTTATTTTCATTTTTAAATTCTTTCGTTTTATCTTTCTTGTCTTTAAGTTATATTATTACATTTTGATTTCTTAAATTTAGGTTCAAGGGGCTATTAAGGAACGACCACACCACCACCGGAGTATCCACCACCCCTGCCCAACTTTACACCGTTTCTTTTCTTTGACTCCATCCAAAAATTCAGGAAGTTTCACTTCTCTCCCTCTCTTATGAATTTCTTACTATGTTGTCATTATTTATCTTTGTACAATGAGGACAATGTACATCTTAAGTGTGGGGAGGTGTCAACAATACTGAATCATTCCTTGTTCTTAAGTAATTTTCTTATATTACTATTAGAATGAAATTTCTTTTGATTTATGATTTTTATTGATATGTTTTGGAATAAGTCATAGTTAATTGTGCATTGATGGTTTAAACTTTAAGACATTAGAGAATCAAGCATGATAAGTCTATTTTCAGAATAAAATTAAAATTTTTAGTTTATTTTCCTAAATTTAAATATTACTTTGAAGTTTGAAATTTGCAAGGTTGACATCAAAAACCATACTTTCTGTGAGATTTTGAGCCTTTTAGAGCCTATATTTTTCTTGCTCACTTTATTGATTATGAGTGTGTCAACATTGATTTGTTATTCTAGAACTTGCTTCGATTATACATGTTGAGACCACACTTTTGATTTGATATACTGAAATGATGAAGGCACCTAGGATTTAACCCACTTACTCCATTAAAAGCCTACCTTCATAATTAACCCCTAGTGAACCCCCTTGAAGCCTAATCAACCATTTCTTGATATACCACTAATATTAACCCGAAACCCAGTTATTTGATTTGTTATCCCCATTTTTCTTGACTCCCTTTTTGTCGAGAGTTGATTTGAGCAGTTGCCTAACTATGTTCTTTATTTCGGTTGTTAAATTCTCTTATTATTATAAATACTTACTCTTAAAAAAAATTTGGAAATCTATTCATTATTAGTTTTAAGTTTTGTTGAGCTTAAGCGATTAATTTCACATTCTGAGAAGAAGCTCGTGTTATTATTGATAAGTTTTCAATTATTGTAATTTTATTTCTCTAGTTAGGTAAATTATCAATTCAATCTCGATTCTAACCTTCCTTTTCAGCCTTTATCCACACCTTTAACCCAAGCCCCATTACAACCCTTTAAAAGACCTTTTGATCTGTGTATCATCTCATTTTATAGTGGTGGAGATTTGATTTTCATGCAAGCCTATGGTAATAACTTTCCATATTTGACTTTTGAGTGCTTAATTTGAACCTTAAACACTTTGAGTGATTTGAGTGAATCTTTAGTGAGGATGTCAATACTTATCAGTTTTGAATCAAAGGTAATTATTTAGGTAAGGGGAAACACCTATGTTTTCATGCTATAAAAATCTATGACTTAGATTGTTTGAATCTCTAGGACTCTTTTAGTTAAATTATCAATGTATGAATTATCTGTGAATTGTGATGAAACATTATTGATGAGAATTATGAATTAAGGAAGTTAGTTATAATTGTGAGTTGAGGATTTTGCTTCAGGACAAGCAAAGGCTTAAGTGTGGGGTATTTGATAAACCATAATTTATACATATTTTAACCCCATGCTTAGCTTATTTTTGGATGAGTTTTCATTAGATTTGATGAATTCGATGCTCCTAATCCTTTAATTTCATGTTTTACACTCAGGAGAGCTTTGGGAGTCGAAAAGAACGAGAAACGGGCCAAAAAGGGACAAAATGGGCCTATCTTAGAATTCAAAACGGCCTGGGCTATCAAACACGGTCGTGCGTTACGAGCAGGATCGAACACGGCCTAGATCAACGTACACGGGCAGACCATACGGCCGTGTGTGGTGAGCAGGAGCGAGCACGGCCTAAGGCAATCGAACACGGGCGTGTCACACTAGCGTGTCCTTGCCATATCAAAGATTAATTCTATCCGGAAAAGGTTACTTGTGGGCAAAGAAAGACGTTCCAAAGCTTATATAAACACCCTAAGGGGTGACCTAAAGGGTACACGGAATAGAATGCAGAAACCACTTGAAGACAGCCGTCGGAAGCAGCTCGGAGGAAGGATCTCCATCAAGACTGAATATCTCCCATCAAGTTCTTTAGAAGTTTTTGGGTTTTCCTATGTTTTGTTGTTTTCCTTATTTTGAGATGTTTCCTTCTATCAGTATGAACTAAATCCCCTAAATACCTAAGGGGATGAAACCTATGACAGATCTTATTACTATTTGATTTATAAGATATATACTTGTTCTTATTCTTAATTGTGAGTTCTTATTCTTGTTTTGATAATCCAGGTTATTGATTCAAGTTGAATGTGCTTATTCAGTGGAGCAAAAGTCCCTGTTTAAGAGTAGATCAACACAATTAAGCTAAGTTGATTGCAACCCTAGAAATAGGGCGACAAAAATCAGCCGGATTAGAGTCAAATCTAATAAGGGAATCCATAGATCGAGTTAATATGACAATAGGGGTTTTAATTAGAAAGATATTTCAATTAATCAACCTAGAGTCAGTTGTTTTTAGTCTTGAAAGAGATATTAACATAAATCAGGGATTTCTACGGATTAAGTCAAGTGAATAAATCGTATGAATCAAAAGTAATAAGTGAAGTCTAGGTGGATTCTTCCTTAGGTATTGCCTATCACATAAGTTGTCTAAAAGTATTTTCCCAATTCTTTCGTTGTCGTGTTTTTAATTAAGTTTTAGTTTAAAAGAATTCACTCCAATTTTTAGGCTAGATAATAAAAAGATAGTAATTACTAGTACTCTTGGTCCTTGTGGATACGATATTTTCGGTCTTACCATAACTATACTATTAAGCGATAGGTGCGCTTGCCTTTATTGTGGTCATAGTTAGTTTTAGACACATCACTATACTTTGCCAAAAGACGAACCTCCAACCAAGTTTTTACATACTTACCTGATTTGCCAGATAATCCGCCAATCATGGCGCAACAACCAGCACTAACTTTGCCTAGTGGATAGGGCGTACATCAATATTCATTTGCTTATATTTTAACCAAAAATTCGTCCACACTAGACACCAACTGGTACTATGCCGAGCAAGGTGTTACAATTATCTCACCCTAAAAAAGAATTTTGCCCACGAAATTCTTTACCATCATGTACAACATCTTCTTGAACTCTCAAATCAAAAACACTGATTATTTCTCTTGAGCTGGTCTTAGTAGAACTTCTACTTGGGGTTCGTAGGAAATATTTCGATCTCAAAGTATCCCTTGCTCTCACGTCACATTGATTTCTACCAATTACTTGGGCTGATCGTTTAGATTGGCCTCCAATCCTTGCTGGGCAATCTCAAACCAAATGGTCAAGTGACCCACATTCGCAATAGACTTTCGTCGGATTCCAACAAATTACCACATTTTTTCTCTCACAAGTATTACAGACAGGAGTCTTTCTCTTTTTTGATCCACCAGAACTTGCGATAGGTGTAGTACAATGCTCATTACTATCACGACAACTTCCCATCATTTGAGAATCTCTTACCGACTCGTAGGATAAATTCTTCACATCTTTAGGCTTCTTAAAATTTGTGGTAGGGAGTATATCAATATTCTCACGCTTATTTCTTTCTCTCTCCTGCCCTTTACATCTATCTTGAATAATTGTTTCCATCTTGTGAGCCTTGGCTATCATGTCTGTTAAACTCTAAACTTCTAAAGCTGCCACTAGAGCACAAATTTCATCTCTTAAACCCCACTCAAATTTATCGCACAGAGCTTTTTCAGTTTGGAACATATCCCTCACACATCGGCTTAGCTTGGAGAACTCTCGCTCATATTTCATCACTGACATTTGTCCTTGTCTAAGATATAAAGATTCTTCATTTGTTCCACATACATCATATTCACATATTTCTCTATTAATTTCAATAAAAATAATTCCCAGTCTACATGTTCTTTTGGGGTCATGCTTACCAAAAGTTCCCACCATTGATATGTCTTTCCCTCCAACAAAGAAACATCGCATAATAGACTATCTGTTGACATACATTTCAACTCTGCAATCACCCTTCCTAGACGAGATAGCCACTTTTCTACTGTGACGGGGTCATCACCCTTATCCCCTAAAAATTTCTTAGCACCACCCTTATGTATCTCCCTCACGAGATCTCCCCAAAATTGGTTCACATCTGATATAGCTGGAATAGGTGCCCTTGGTGGAGCAGCATCTGACTGAGATTGAGGTTGGCGTGAGGCACATGAGTAGCTCTCATAAATTGGTCAAAAAATCGTTCTATCATCTTGAAAAAAAACACCTCTCTTGGCATTTTTGGTTGCCCTTTGATCAGTTGAACGTTCCAAACCACAAGTTTGAGGAATATTTGTCTCCATTCCTTCTCCAACAACATCATGCAAATTCGAAGACATTCTAAACTACATACATAAAAACACTATACCAAAACTACAAGAGACTAGCAAGAAACATGTAACATGCATATCGGGGTGACTTAGATTTCGATTTTTTGAGAATCGGGTCAACCTAAGCTATGACACCAAACTTGTAACACCCAACCCCTGCTGGTAGACTAAGGTGTTACATTGAAAATAATCTTAAACTTGGTCCGTATCTTTATTAAGGTTTTGGCTTATATACACTGAACTGGGGCATTAGCCCAAAAGTTTTAAATGACAAAGAAATCAAATCAGGGATACACCATATAATATAAAACATAATTGAAAATGAATTTTCAGTAGAAGCCTTACAAAATTGATATGTAACACCCCAAACCCGGCCCATGCAGTACGACCGGATCTGACATGTCACATGAAGAAAACGTGATAAATCATTATGATTCGTACTAAAATAGGTGTAATTTGATTATGGTTAAGAAAACAAGTTTGGATGTGAATATTTGATAAAATACAACTAATTTTTGAGAGGTTGATTGATGAGTCGAAAATCGAGGTAGTGAACTTTAAAACCATGACTTTTGAAAATGACGTTGAAAATTTGAAAGAGAATCCGAGTTAAATTATTTGTACATATTTATTATGAAAACCGTTTATTAATCAATTTTGGAAAACCGTTATTTATGATTTTAGAAAAATCCCCATTTAAAATAATGCAAGAAAAATAATAAGTACGGCTAAACCTAAAACCAAATAAAAAATATCCCAGAGGCCTTATTACAACTTTAAAACCCGAAATAATAAAAGCAACGAAATAATACGGAAAAGAAGTTTACTAAAGTCTGAAAATAACAATCCAAAAGTATGGCCTCCACCGAGTCATCCATGGCCTCAAGTCCTCGTCACTGAGCATTACCTACAAGGGTTAAGAAAAAGGGGGAGTGAGTTACAAGAACTCAATGTATAATCCCCTTACCGTTGTCCACTGGGCCTGAACCCATTTAGCATCAACTTGGGCCTAAGCCCATAATAACATCTTGGGCCTGAGCCCATATAACATAATCTTGGGTCGAAGCCCAATTACAAAACAGTATATATATATAAATGAAAATTATGCAACCCAACCCATCCATCCAATCTCTCCCCCGACCAACCAATCTCTCCTGTGGGGATCAAGTCAACCCACCCCACCAGTCTCTCCAATTTGCAAACAAGCTGCCATTTATAATAATTTTGTGGCTAAGCCACCAGAGTATCATATACGGTAATATAATCGGCACACAGCCTTAATCACGATGGCCCAAAGCCATATTTAAATTGGCACATAGCCATTATCAGAATTTGTGGCAATGCCACCGGTCTACACTTCTCTTCATTCAAGTTTCCCATCCCATGCAATATATAAAATGCAATATGCATAGTAATATATAATATCCACATATAAATACAACCATTAATCTATAGAATATTTTTAATGAATCAGCCAATTATAGCATTTTGTAATATTTCGGCCCACTAAGGCATTTTAACAATTTGGCCCATAGGGGCATTTCGGTAATTTGGCCCATAGGGGCATTTCGGTAAATCGGTCCATAGGGACATTTCGGTAAATCGGTCCATAGGGACATTTTCGTAATTCTAACAACTTTAATGCCGATTTTGTCAAATCTATAAAAATAATGTACTTTATGCCAATTTCTCGTTTAATGCCAATTTTACGATCTTTAGTCGTATAATAATAACAATCAACTATCAAACATGTTACCGAATCATAATCTAGAGAATTACGGTGTGAAATTACACACCTGATTACGGTGAGTATTAAACTCTCTTGATCGTCGGCACCTATGACAACATAACACTCGATTAATCTAATGAACGAGATTTTTATTAATCTAAATCTAAACCAAGCGATCTATTGAAACGCTTACCCTCGGTATCGTGAACAACCACGATCTGTCTATTCTCACCAGATGATGGTCCACAACCCGGTGGAAAATCTCAAACCGCCGATACCGCTCTACGCTTAAATTTAGGAGTAGGAATCGCAAATCCACTCCTTTTGAGTTCTCCGATCGCTTTTCCTTTCAACTCGGTTCCACTTGCCTCCATTGAAAAGATCTCGGTTAGAAAAAATACTACTATGAAAGAAAGTAGTTGTTTAGGGATAAGATTCGGTTTACCTCTATTACTGAAAGATCAACGATTGAATAAGAACGAACGATAAATCCCTATAATAGTCGTTTAGTCAAAACTTCGGTCCGATTTGCATCATAGCCATGTAGAGATATAACAAAAAATCCAAAAATGAACCCCTTACCTAAATGATGATAGATCCAACTTCAATTGCTTGACTTAAGACTAAAGAGGAATCGGCAAGAATGTGCTTTCCGGCCACTCACTAGAACACTACGAAAGAAAAGATGATCACGTTTAGAGAGAGTAGAAGAAATGATGTCTTCGGTTAAGAAAACCGTCCCATGACAAAGGCACATATTTGGCATGAAGAAAAGAATTCAAAAAGAAGAGTATTACTTACCGATTCGGTCAAGAAGTGAGTGCCAACATGAATAATAAAGAAATAATGGAGAAAAGATGAAAGATTCAAAAGTTCGGCTATGGAGGAAAATGAGCAAGAATATTCGGCCTCAAGGAACTATTGTTTTTAAGAGAAAGAGAGAGAGTTGAGGAAATAATCAAAAGAAAAGAGAAGATGGGCAAGAGTGCTAAACTTGTTTCGGCTTTCAATGGGAAAAATGAGTAGAAATAATTTGGACACAAAGGCTAAATGGTTTCGGCAAAGCAAAGAAAAAGATACTCACTAGTGGCTTTGGTGTTTCGGCAATGAGAAAAGAAATTGGAGAAAAAGAACACAAAAGTGCTAAAAGAAAGTAGGCCTTACAAGCACTAAATTTGCCAAAAGGAAAATGCAAAATTTGGCTATCCCAAAACCCCTCCCAAACCGTGCATACCTTACCAATAGGATCAAAAATTGACCACAAACACTTTCCAAAACACCACCCACGTATTAAGCCAACATGTTCCCTTCTCTTGCCATTTTCTTTTGGTTCTTTCCTTCACTTCTCCTTGTTTACCTCCATACCATATTTCTTTAGCCACCTTTCCATAATTAAAAAGTCTTCCTTGCCTTAAATAAAGGCTTGGCCGACACTTTGGAAAAAAACGCACAAAAATTATTCAAAATAATTGCACTAGATGGGATTCGAACCTCTTCCCCTAAAGCCCTTCAGGTGACGCCACATCCTCTTTACCATATACTCATTTATGCTAGCAATTTACTCACTTATCTCATTAAGCCTTGATGCCATTTACCCTCTCTCCTTAAAGTGCTTAAACACAAAATTTACCTATAGCCTAACTTGAACCCGGAACTTCTTAGAAACCTCGTAACTTTCCAAAATCACCTTCCTAATAAGTCCAACTTGAAATAATGACGTTCTCTTGTTCTCAAAAATTTTAAACACTCCTACTCCCCAAGGCCCAATGGGCCCAATTCTACTAGGCCCAAATTCGGGTCGTTACAAGGTTTGTATAAAACGTAAGGCGAGTTATTTCCCATAAAAAAGTTTCAAGTGCATCATTGGTAGTTAAATATCATTTAAATCAGCTTGGCATATATGTTTAAAGATGATCTCATAAACCATAATTCAAAAAGGTTTAACCTATACTTCAAGAGTATGTAAACATTCTCTTAAAATAGTGATCTGGAGAAAGATTTAAATTATTACAAATGTTGGTTACAAAATAGAGCTACACACCACTCGCCCAAAATGAAAGTATAAGCATGTTACAAAACAAACGTAGGCGAGGCTCATAATAAAGGTCACCTTATCTGGCTGAGTCCCTTCTATGAGTCCAGAAATAAAAATGCTCAACCCTTTCTAAAAAAATTCTAGGAGCAGGAATAATTTGTGCGTATATATAACAATAAGTTAACAGAATTCCTGCAGAGACAATTGGGCTTCTACCCTCTTCGTAACAGCCCGTTTTTAGTCAAATTAGAACAGTGGTTTTGTGACCACAAATCCGAGGTCAAAATATTTATTTTATTAATTTAATATCTACAGCATGATAGTATGATTGTGTAAAAATTTTGTTAAGAAGTTTTATCGTTTGAGTGCTTAATTTGATAAAAAGGACTAAATCGCGTAAAGTGTAAAAGTTGTGTTCTAATAGCTAAAGGTGTCTAATAGCTGTGGAATTTTAAAGTGGAGGTCCTTATGTTGTAATTAAACCATCCATAATGTGATTGGACATATTTGGACACATTATTAGGTGTTTTAAAAGTTATTAATTAAGGTTAAAATTGTAATTTAGTAAATTAAACTAAGTAAAATATAGAAAAACAAATTTGCCATGTTCCTTAGTGTGTTCATCCACCGAAAATAAGCTAGGAAATCACCATTAGTAGAGCTTCAAGGTTCGACCAAGTTCCCTTTATGCATGTAAGTGATTTTTGACATGGTTTTTAATGATTTTTATGTTTTCAGAGTCGTTGTAGCTTAATCTAGCTAGCCCAGAGACTAATTTGCAAAACTGTTAAAAGTATAGGGTTTTACCATTGATGAATATGTGTGTGTTTTGATGTTTGATGATAGAAAATGAATGGTTGTTGTTAGATAAACAATATTTGTTAAGTGATTTTTAATAAAATTTTCAATTAGGGATTAAATTGAGAAATGTGATAAATTGTGTGGTAAAGGTGAGAAATAATGAAAAATATGGGCTGCTATGATAATAAGGGAAATTCGGCTAGCATGGGTATAAGTTGAATTTCATGAATTTGCATTTTTATGAGCTAGAGACTAAAATTGTAAAGAAGTTGAAATATTAGGGGCAAAAGTGTAAAGTTGCCATAATATGAAATTTGGATTAAATTGAATAGAATGATAATTAAAGAAGTTAAATTTGATTATATATAGATCAAGAAAAGTGATGTTCGGATCTAGATCGGGGGAAAAATAAAGTATTGGACTAGTCGATTCTGTTCCGATGTTTTTGTGATCGAGGTAAGTTTGTATATTAATAAACATTAATATAATTGTGTTTTAAATGTTTTATTATTGAATTAATTGTGAATACGATCTTACGAAAATGTTCGATGAAGATTCGGCAATGTTAAATCCCGGTTGAACCTTAGGAATAGATAGGATACAAATGACATGTCATTATGGGTTATTGTGTTTCGGTGCTTGTCCGTACGTTCTATCGGTGGCTGAGTTATCTGGCATGTGTTGTGGATCCTCGTCAGCTTGTGTGAGCAGCACCGTGTAGTTACATCTTGACCATCAGCTTGTGTGAGCAGACCCGTTGATAGCTCGAGAGTGAGCATTATATGAGATATGAGATTGAGATAGCTTCGACTATGTATTGGTACTTAGGGTGCGAGATTCCCGAGTATCCGATATTATTCCAAATGGTTCAATGGGTATATAGAAGATATGAAATGGTGAGAGATTGATACAAATTAGTACATGTATGTTCGTGAACTATACAATCATTGAATCGAAGAAATTGATGGAATTCATGTGTAACCTTTGAGATTGAATATATGTGTTAAGTTTTGGATTTAAATTGAATTGCATTATGTGATTTTTAAGTATTTGAATTGTATTTGAATGGTAAGTTTACTTATTAAGCATATGAGCTTACTAAGCTTTATAGCTTACTCTATTTACTTTTTCATGTTTTATAGTGATATCGAAGCTTGCTCGGTTTGGGAGTTGTCGGAGATCTCATAACACTATCCAGCTGTCATTTTTGGTACCTTTGAACTTATGTATTTTGTTATATGGCATGTATAAGAGTTGTGGTTAATATGGTTTATATGTTTATAATAGACTTAGCCAATTGATTTGGCTTGTAAATGAATTATGTTTTGGTTATGTGTATAGCCATATGATTTGGCTTATTTTGGTATATTTGGTTATGTGTATATATATATGTGTGCAAATGATCTTTTGTTATGTGGTTGTAATTGTTCAGTTAATGCTTGTTGTGAATTGGTATTTTGAGTACCAAATGGTTGAATTTTGAGATATGGTATGTATGTGGTTTTAGGCAATATAATGCATAGTTGATAGTGACCATTTAGGTGATTTTGGATGTGAAATAGGTATGAAATTGAATGGCTAATTGTGATACATATGTGCCTTGTGGTTATTGGTATTGATATAGCATGAATTGAACTTGGTTTAGATTGGTTTGAATGCCTATTGAAGATATGGTCATATGCAATTTGGTTTGTGTAGGTGAATGCAAATTTGGGTGAGAAATATGGCTTGGAAAATAGCCTATTTTTGTCCACATGGGCAGAGACACGGGCATGTGTCTTAGCCGTGTGTGACACATGGTCAGGTGGCAAGGCCGTGCGTCCTCTGATGTTTAATTAGAAACCAAGTTAGTATGCTCCACACGGCTTAGCATATGGACGTGTGACTTGGCCATGTGGCTTAAGTCAGTATACCCTCTAGTTTTCATATGGCCTAGCACACGGCCTGGCGCACGGGCGTGTGAGGTCATTTCAAAGGGTACACGGGCTAGTCACATGGGCATGTGGTTGGCCGTGTGACCCAAGTCAGAGAGTTGCATGGGGTCGGACACGGGCTGGGACATGGCCTTGTGGTCCCATTTCGAATGTCCACACAGCCTGCTACATGGGTGTGTCTTTTGCCGTGTGAGATAGACGGCCGGGCCACACGAGTGTGTGTCCCCTGTATTTTGAAAAATTTTCTTTGTTTTCCAAAAAATTCTTGAGTTCTCGATTTAGTCCTGAACCACTTCTAATGTTTGTTTTTGGCCTCGAGGGCTCGTGTTAGGAACTATATGATTGTATATGTACGGTTTTTAATTGATGTGAAAATTTTAATTCGAATTGTACGATTGTTTATGAGATTAGTCCGGTAATTCTTCGTAACCCTATTCCGACGACGGATACGGGTTAGGGGTGTTACACTCTTACATAAGACTAATAAACCATAATCTACACATATTTTAACCCCATGCTTGGCTTAATTTTGGATGATTTTTCCATTGAATTTGATGAATTCGATGCTCCTAATCTCTTAATTTCAAGTTTTATACTCAGGAGAGCTTAGAAAGTCGAAAGGAACGAGAAACGGGTAAAAAAGGGGCAAAACGGGCCTACTTAGGAAATCAACACGGCCTGGACCACTGGACACGGCTGTGTGTTTCGAGCAAGGATCAGCCACGGCCTGGAATATCGACCACGGGCAGATCACACGGCCGTGCGTGGTGAGCAGGATCGACCACGGCCAAGGGAGTCCACCACGGGTGTGTCACACGGGCGTGTCCCTGCCGAAATCAAGATGAATTCTATTCGGAATAGGATACTTGTGGGCCAAGTAAGGCATCTCAAAGCCTATATAAACACCCTAGGGGGCAACCTAAAAAGAGGAGCTCGACAGGATGTCGAATAGACGCTGAGTAAAAGGAGAAAATACTCCAAGGCAGCCGTCAGGAACAGCTTAGGGGAAGGATCTCCATCAAGACTGAGGATCTCCCATCAAGTTCTTTAGAAGTTTTTGGGTTTTTCTTATATTTTGTTGTTTTTCCTCTTTTATGATGTTTCCCTCTTTTAGTATGAACTAAATCCCTTAAATACCTAAGGGGATGAAACCTAAGACATATCTTATTATTATTTGATTTATGAGATAAATACTTGTGCTTATTCTTAATTGTGAGTTCTTATTCTTGTTTTGATAATTCAAGTTATTGATTCAAGTCGAATATGCTTATTCAGTGGAGCAAAAGTCCCTGTCTAAGAGTAGATCAACACAATTAAGCGGAGTTGATTGCAACCCTAGAGATAGGGCGACGAAAATCTGTCGGATTAGGGTCAAACCTAATAAGGGAATCCATAGATCGAGTTAATGCGACAATAGGGTTTTAATTAGAAAGAGATTTCAATTAATCAACCTAGAGTCAGTTGTTAGTAGCCTCGAGAGAGGTATTAATATAATTTATGGATTTCTACGGATTAAGCCAAGTGAATAAATCGCATGAATCAAAAGTAATAAGTGAAGTCTAGGTGGATTCTTCCTTAGGTATTGTCTATCTCATGTAAGTTGTCCAAAAGTATTTTCCCCAATTTACTCTCTGTCGCGTTCATAGTTAGTTAAATTAGTTAATAGATTTTAGATTAAAAATAAATCCCCTTAATTATTAGGCTAGATAATAAAAAGATACTTAATACTAGTACTCTTGGTCCTTGAGGATACGATTTTCCAGACTCACCACAGCTATACTACTGTTCGATAGGTGCGCTTGCCTTTGTCGAAATAATAGTTAGTTTCGAGCTCCATCAAGTTTTTGGCACCGTTTCCGGGGACTAAGATATTAGGAAACTAATTTTTTATTACTTTAGCCATTTTATTTATTTGCAATTTATTTTTATTTTATTTTAACTTTGCTAATTTTTCTTTTATTTGCTTCTGGCAGGTAATTCTAGTTTATGACTAGGAGGAACCCGTCAGGACCATTACTCTTTGACAGTGATATTGAAGGTACCGTTCACAGAAATCGTAAAGAGATAAGGCGAAGCTTACAATACATACAAGAAGAGCAAGAGGACGAAACTAACTCTACCGAAGAGATGGCTGATAATAATCCGCTACCTCCTGTGGTTGTCGCAAACCCAGTGAATCAAAATCCTGTTCCTCGAACTATGTATGATTATGCTAAACCTAGTTTAACAGGAACAGAATCAAGTATTATTAGACATGCTATTGTTGCAAATAATTTTGAACTGAAACCTAACACTATACAGATGATTCAGCAGTTTGTTCAGTTTGATGGTTTGCAGGATGAGGATCCAAACAATCACTTGGCAAATTTTCTAGAGTTGTGCGACACTTTCAAAATCAATGGCGTTTCTGATGATGCCATTCACCTTCGGTTGTTTCCCTCCTCGTTGAGAAACAAAGCTAAACAGTGGTTGAACTCGTTACCACGAGGATCAATGACTACATGGGATCAAATGACCAAAAAATTTTTACTTAAATATTTTCCGCCGGCTAAAATGGCTAAGTTGAGGAATGATATCTCTTCTTTTGTGCAGATGGTTTAGAGACACTTTACGATGCATGGGAGAGTTACAAGGATTTACTAAGAAGGTGCCCTCACCATGGGTTACCTTTGTGGCTCTGAGTTCAAACCTTTTACAACGGTGTGAACCCCTTAACTAGGCGATTGATTGATTCAAATTTGGTGGAACCCTAAATAACAAGACTCTGAGGCGACTTATGAGTTTATAGAGGAAATGTCACCGAATAACTATCAGTGGCAAGTTACAAGGACAAGGCCGACAAAATCCGCCAGTGTTTTCAACCTCGACGCAGTGACCATGCTATCAAACCAGGTAGAACTCCTTAATAAGAAAATTGATGGTTTGTATGGTTCTTTGCAGGTACATCCAAAGATGCGATCACGATACAAATGGAGGAGAGACGAACAATACAGAATACCCACCCTACAACCACTGGCGTAGAAAGCGGCGGATGAACTATATGGGTAATAATTTTAGATCTCAAAATAACCCCTATTGTAACAATTATAATCCAGTGTTGGAGGAACCACCCAAACTTCTCATGGGGTGGTCAAGGAAATCGAGAGACAACAACCCTCTCCAGGCTTTCAACAAAGAACCCTACCCATGAGAAGAAGCCAGAACCTAGAAGAGATGCTAACAAAATTCATCGCGGTGTCAGAGACACGTTTCCAAAACACCGAAACAGCGCTTAAAAATCAACAAGCATCGATTCAAAGGATCGAGAACCAATTAGGAAAACTTGCTAAGATCATATCTGAACGACCACAAGGCAGCTTGCCAAGCAACACTGAAACTAACCTAAAGGAGTAAATTCATGCCGTCTCTGTTCACGATAGTGAGGGGTTAGACGAACCAGAACTGAGGTAAGAGAATGTGGTAGAGGAAGGTAAGGTTGAGGTAAACCATGATAAACCAAAACCGATAATTACAGAGTATCAACCTCGAGTGCCATACCCCAATGCGATGAAGAAAGACAACACAGATGAACAATTCGATAAGTTTCTTAAACTTCTAAACAAATTACATATTAACTTACCATTCCTTGAAGCTCTTTTGCAGATGCCAGATTCAAGGGAATTTTTAAAAGAGCTGTTGACGAAAAAATGGAGATTAGACGAGGTGTCACATGTGGAGCTAAACGCAGTGTGCTCAGCAATTTTGCAAAATAAACTACCATGAAAATTAAAAGATCCAGGGAGTTTTACAATTCCATGTTTAATTGGTAGTTTATCTATTAATAATGCCTTAGCTGATTTAGGGGCAAGCGTCAATGTTATGCCTTATAAAATGTTTAAACAACTAGGTATCGGGAAACCTAAACAAACTAGGATGAGCATTCAATTAGATGATAAAACTATTAGAATTCCTAGGGGTATAATCGAAGATGTACTAGTAAAAATTGATAAATTCATATTTCCGGTAGACTTTGTCGTTTTAGACATGGATGAGGATAATAATGTTCCTTTAATTTTAGGAAGACCCTTTTTAGCAACTTCCAAAAATAAATTTGATATTGATACAGGTGAACTCACATTTCGTGTAGGTGACGAAACGATCACTCTTCAGGCTCTTGACTCGGCTAGGGCATCGAGTAATCAAGGTGAAAACATAAATTCCATTAATAACCATTTGGTTCAACCTCCTTTACATGAAACACCATGAAACTACACAACTGAGCCAGATTCTAGACCTTGGGCCAATAAAGAAATAATTCATGAGGAACGAAGGCTTCAGACCGATGAACTAGACGAGTGGAAAACACATTTCAAGGAGAAACTAAGAACACACGAAGCAAAACCGAGAGAACCCCCAGACGAGCTTATAGGAACAGCAAATCACTTCAAAATTGGAGATCAGGTACTGTTAGATGCAATCGATCCTTGAATTAGCACCTCAGAGATTAAAGCAAACAGAGTGACCCCTCTCACGGTACTCAATGTCTTCCCATACGAAACAGTCGAGATGACCAATCCTACATTCGACACTTTTAAGTTAAACGCCACTCGACTCAAACTACATAGTGATCATAGAACTGATAGTAGGGGAGAGGAGTTTCAACTCCTTAAACCACCATGAATACGTGAATGAGATGTAAGTCTAGCTTAAGAATTTAAATGAGCGCTTCTCGGGAGGCAACCCGAGCACTAACCCTACTAATTAGTTTAGTTTTATTTATTTTCATGTTTAGGTGCAGGTTTCCATACCCACACGGCCTTGCACACGGCCGTGGCCGTGGTCGTGTGGTCACCACAGGTAGGTACATGGGCGTGGCCATAGCCGTGTGGCAATAGGACAAAATTTTCCCCAAAACAGGGGCTGCGATAAAACACCACGGCCGTGCGATGCGGTCGTGGCTGACACTGATTAAGCCACACGGGCGTAGAAACCTCCACACAGGCGTGGGAGAAACGAACGAACCTCCACACGGCCGTGCGATACGGCCGTACGATCGAACACGCCCGTGGCACACGGGCGTGGGGAGTTACCATATCCCTGATTTCTATTTAAAACCCCCCTCTTCTCACTTCCTCTCCAATTTCCTATTCTTTTAAAACCCTAACCACCACACCCCTCTCTTTTTCTTCAGCTTTCTCCCTTCATTCCCCTTTTCCTTTTCACTCATTCCTCCTTTACACCACCACTACACCAACCACCATCCTTGCCACCATCACACAATGCCTAAAAACAAGACCAACACCACCATCTCCACGTCGAAGAAGCGAAAGGATCCTAGCACAATCTCCCTGTGCGAGACCGATCTACATAAGTTCATGCCGGCCGCTTTATTAACTCGACAGGACAAGGACCTTTGAGTCTATTTACTTTTTCTTTTTCTTTTCTCTTCTCCTTTATTTTCCTTTTCTTTATCTCTCTTGTGCTAAATATATATTATTATATTTTGATTTCGTTTATTTAGGTCCTAAAGGCTGCTAGGGAATCACCACACCACGACCCTAGTATCCACCACCACCGGCGCATCCTCCTCCAACTCGGTCCGAATTTCCCTCGTTTCGTTTCTTTGACTCCATCCAAACTTCAGGAAGTTTCACTTCCCTCCCTACCTTATGATTTTCTTACTATATTGTGAATATCTATTTTTGTACATTGAGGACAATGTACATCTTAAGTGTGGGGGTGAATTTTAAAAGTTCCTAACTTTTTGCATTATTCTCAAAACCCTGAATTATGTCTTGTTCTTAAGTAATTTTCTCATATTACTAATTAGAATGAAACTTCTATTGATTTATGATTTCCATTGATATGTTTTGGATTAAGTCATAGTTAATTGTGTATTAATGATTTAAACTTTAAGATATTAGAGAATCAAGCATGATAAGTCTATTTTCCGTAATTAAAATTTCTAGGTTGTTTTCCTAAATTTAAATATTACTTTGAAGTTTGAAATTTGCACGGTTGACATCAAAAACCATAATTTTTGTGAGATTTTGAGCCTTTTAGAGCACATTATTTTCTTGCTCACTTTATTAATTATGAGTGTGTCAACATTGATTTGCTATTCTAGAACTTGCTTCGATCATACATGTCGAGACCACACCTATGATATGATATACTGAGATGATAAAGGCACCTAGGTTTTAACCCACTTATTCCACTAAAAAGCCTACCCGTTTAATTCACCCCTAGTGACCCCTTTTGAAACCTAATCAACCATTTCTTGACTCACCCATTAATATTAACCCAAAACCCACTTTGTATTTGTTATCACCATTTCTCTTGACTACCCTTATATCGAGATTTGATTTGATCGGTTGCTTAACTATTTTCTTTATTTTAGTTGTTAAATTCTATCTTATTATTATTGTATGTGCTTATTCTTGAAAAAAAATGAAGTATATTCATTATTAGTTCTATGCTATTTAAGCTTATGCGTTAATTTCACATTTTGAGAAGAAGCTCGTGTTATTAGTGATGAATTCTTAATTGTTGTAATTATTTAAGTTTTAGTTATTTTTCTAGTTAGGTAATTTATCAATTCAATCTCGATACTAACCCTCTAATTCAGCCTTTATCCACACCTTTAACCCAGGCCCCATTACAACCCTTTTAAAGACCTTTTGATTTGTGTATCATCTCATTTTACAGTGGTGGAGATTTGATTTTCAGGTAAGCCTATGAGATTAACTTTTCATGTTTGACTTTTTGAGCGTTTAATTTGAACCTTAAACACTTTGAGTGATTTGAGTGAATCTTTAGTGAGGATGTCAATTCTTGTCGATTTTGGATCAAAGGTAATTTATTTAGATGAGGGGAGACACCTATATTTTCGTGCTATAAAAATTAATGACTTAGATTGTTTGAATCTTTAGAAATCTTTTAGTTAAATTATCAATGTATGAATTATCTATGAATTATGATGAAACATTATTGATGAGGATTATGAATTGAGGGAGTTAATTTTAATTGTGAGTTGAGGATTTTGCTTGAGGACAAGCAAACGCTTAAGTGTGGGGGTATTTGATAAACCATAATCTACACATATTTTAACCCCATGCTTGGCTTAATTTTGGATGATTTTTCCATTGAATTTGATGAATTCGATGCTCCTAATCTCTTAATTTCATGTTTTATACTCAGGAGATCTTAGGAAGTCGAAAGGAACGAGAAACAGGTCAAAAAGGGGCAAAATGGGCCCACTTAGGAAATCAACACGGCCTGGACCATTGGACACGGCCGTGTGTTTTGAGCAAGGATCAACCACGGCCTGGAATATCGACCACGGGCAGATCACATGACCGTACGTGGCGAGCATGATCGACCACAGCCAAGGGAGTCCACCACGGGTGTGTCACACGGGCGTGTCCCTGCCAAAATCAAGATGAATTCTATTCAGAATAGGATACTTGTGGGCCAAGTAAGGCATCTCAAAGCCTATATAAGCACCCTGGGGGCAACCTAAAAAGAGGAGCTCGACAGGACGTCGAATAGACGCTGAGTAAAAGGAGAAAATACTCCAAGACAGCCGTCGGGAACAGCTTAGGGGCAGGATCTCCATCAAGACTGAAGATCTCCCATCAAGTTCTTTAGGAGTTTTTTTGGGTTTTCTTATGTTTTGTTGTTTTCCTCTTTTACGATGTTTCCCTCTTTTAGTATGAACTAAATCCCTTAAATACCTAAAGGGATGAAACCTAAGACAGGTCTTATTATTATTTTATTTATGAGATAAATACTTGTGCTTATTCTTAATTGTGAGTTCTTATTCTTGTTTTGATAATTCAGGTTATTGATTCAAGTCGAATGTGCTTATTCAGTGGAGCAAAAGTCCCTGTCTAAGAGTAGATCAACACAATTAAGCGGAGTTGATTGCAACCCTAGAGATAGGGCGACAAAAATCTGTCGGATTAGGGTCAAACCTAATAAGGGAATCCATAGATCGAGTTAATGCGACAATAGGGGTTTTAATTAGAAAGAGATTTCAATTAATCAACCTAGAGCCAGTTGTTAGTAGCCTCGAGAGAGGTATTAATATAATTTAGGGATTTCTACGGATTAAGCCAAGTGAATAAATCGCATGAATCAAAAGTAATAAGTGAAGTATAGGTGGATTCTTCCTTAGGTATTGTCCCCAATTTACTATTATTGTACTATTTTTGCCCCGGTTTGCCCACGTATGCTCTAAAGCTGGTCAGGCACTACTATCTTGTTAAAGGGCTTTGGCCCTGATCGCTTTCGGTTACATTTACATTTACTATTGTTACTCTAGTAAGGGGATTACACATTGAGTTTTCGTAAACTCTCCTCGTTTTTAACTGTGCAGGTAATCCCCAGCCTTAGATGGATCGGTGCTGCGAGGGACGTAGAGAAGGCCACACACTACTTATGTTTTCCGTTTTGATTACTTACATTCAAGTATTTTGATTTGGGTTGTAATAAGGCCTCTTTAAGTTTCTAGATTTTAACTTTGGGTCTTTCTTTACTTTGAATTATATCCGTTAGAAGTAAATCACGGTTTTCCAAAATGTTAACTGTTTTTAAAATAACACTACGTTTTCGCAACATTTTCGAAGTGGTTTCGCGACTTAATCTTTTTCGTAAATCAATTACTTTCAAGATTAGCTTCCGTAACTGGAAAGATGTTTTGGGAATAAATTAATAATTTTTCAATGTACCACGTTTTAAAAATAAACTAACGTAACTAGATTTTACTTAAGCTTTTAAACAAGAAGGGTTTTCAATGAAAACATGGTTTTCGAAAAATACTTCAATGTGACACGCCAGATTGGGGCCTAACTTCTAGGTCGGGTTTGGGGTGTTACATTGGAAATCAAAATGATGGACAAGGTAATGGAGTCAATCAAGTGCACAACCCAATCTTTATTGCTAATGATAGGGATCGTGCCATCTGACAATACGCTGTGCCACTCTTCAGTGAGTGAAATCCGAGAATTAGAAGGCTGGATATCGAGGCACTCCAATTCGAATTGAAACTAGTGATGTTTCAAATGCTCCAAATGGTGGGCCAGTTTAGTGGTATGCCCACAGAAGACCAACACTTACACCTTCGATTATTCATGGAGGTAAGTGATTCATTCAAGATAGCTGGTGTGACTGAAGACGCACTTAGGTTAAAACTGTTTTCGTACTCATTGCGAGATCGAGGACGAGCATGGATGAATTCATTTCCATCAAGTTCAATATCTACTTGGCAAGAATTAGTGTAACACCCCAAACCCAGCCTAGAAGTTAGGCCCAAATCTGGCGTGTCACATTGAAGAGTTTTTTTTTAAAAAAAAAACTACGCGTTCATTAGAAACCCTTCTTACAATTTAAAACTTTCTGCCTTTAAAACCTCACATTTTGTTTGCTTAGTTTTAAAATGTGGTTTATTAAAAGTCATTCTCTTGTAAAACATTATTATCTTTAAAACCTTGCTTGTTGCGGAAACTTAATTTAAAACAGTTGCGGAAGCATGATATTTTGGAAAATAGTAGTTAATTTGGAAAACTATGTTCTACTTCTAGCAATTATAAAACCATAACAAAAAAAAACCCACAACTTCACTTACAAGGCCTTATTACAAAAATTAAAACCCAAACTAGATTCTCAAAAATATAGTCCAAAGTATAAAGAAAACTGTAGACCGTGTGGCCATCCCTGAGTCCCTCACAAAGACCGATCCTCCTAAAGTGGGGATTACACTTTGATTAAAAACGGGGTGAGTTTACGAAAACTCATTGTGTAATCCCCTATTACGGTAACAGTCTAGGCCTAAGCCCTATTCGGTAACAATCTAGGCCTAAGCCCTATGATCATATCAATGCAATGGACATGTAACCCAACCCTTAACCACCAAACTCTCCACCCGTACCAACCAACCTCTACATGTGGGGACCATGTCGACCCACCCAGCCAAACTCTCCAATAGTGCAGCCTAACTGCTAGTATTTATGCGGCTTTAAGCCTTCAGTAACGATCTCATAATTGGCACATAGCCATCGGTAACTTTATTATGTTTGGCACATAGCCATCAGCGACGGTAATATAATCGGCACACAGCCTTGGGTAAATATGATCGACACAAAATCGTCAATTTATATGTTAGGCACATAGCCACGGGTAAATACGATTGGCACAAAGCCATAATCAAGATGGCACAGAGCCACGTTTCGGTTGGCACAGAGCCATAAACGGTAAATGTGGCGATGCCACTATAACGGTAAATGTGGCGATGCCACTATAACGGTAAATGTGGCGATGCCACTATAATGGTACTTCCTCCAAATCATAAAACCCAACGCCATGCAATATGTCGTGTATGTCATGCTCAATCATTACACGTGTATGCAAAATGGCCATGCTCAGAAACAGTCATTTACACACATATTGAAAACATATCGACCATATAATCCCGGTCAAATCGGTTTAAAACACAATCATACATTCACGATTAGATCAATCATAGTTCTAATCGATCGGTTACATTGAGAAAAAATAGTCATTTTACCCTATAAGGGTATTTGAAATCCTACCTTACAGAGTATTTGATAATTCTACCCTACAATGGTATTCACGGTAATTCTACCCTACAGGGGTATTTCGGTAATTCTACCCTACATGGGTATTTCGGTAATTCTACCCTACAGGGGTATTTCACAAATCAGGGGTACTTTGGTAATTTTGCAAACTGAGGGTATTTAGGTGATTTTGCAAATCGGGGGTATTTCGGTAATTTTGCAAATCAAAGGTATTTCGGTAATTTTACAAATCGAGGGTATTTTGGTAATTGTACAAACCGGGGGTACTTCAGTAATTTTACAAGTCGAGGGTGTTTCAGTAATTTTGTAAACCAAGGGTATTTTAGTAATTTTGTAAACCAAGGGTATTTCATTAATTTTGCAAACCAAGGGTATTTCAGTAATTTTGTAAACCAAGGGTATTTCAGTGATTCTGTAAACCAAGGGTATTTCAGTAATTCTGTATACCAAGGGTATTTCAGTGATTCTGTAAACCAAGGGTATTTCAGTAATTCTATAAACCAAGGGTATTTCAATAATTCTGTAAACCAAGGGTATTCTAAACAGAGATAACGATGCGAATGGGCCTAGGGACCATTCTCAGCCCAAATGGGCCCACACGCTCGTGTGGCCAATTTAGCCCAAATCTAGCCACAGATATGAGATTCACATAGTCCAGTCCAATATCTACTACACAATCATACAACTTATCCGATTGGGCCCACAGGCCCATTGGCCCCACAAGGCCCCTTTCGGCCCATCGTGGCCCAAACAGCCTAAACCCACAAGAACACTCTTGATGGCCTCAACTATCGCGTCGAAGCTCCCACACGTGCGCTCGCACGCTCGTGTGGCTACCATCGCCGTGTGACCGGCATTTCGACATTTGCCGCTCTACAGCTAGAGTAGTGCGAAATACACACTTGATAGGAATTTGAAGTTAATCCGCGCTCTGAACACTGTTCTGCGCAGAAGCCAACAATGATCGCACCCTTGACACCCAAGGGGTGTGTCGATCAACTTCGGTCACCACCACCGTGACCCAATGGCATACAGATCAACGAATGATCCAACGCCTAACCCAAACGAGCACACCACAAAGAGAAAGGGATAAGCCAAGAAAGGTATGCTTACTCTCCTCATGGTTTGCTCTATTTAAAGCCAGCTTCTTGCCTATCCTCATGCTAGATTCCTGATGTGGGATCCCTCCTTCAGCAGAGTTTAAATCCAACACAAACTCTGGCCGTCCAATTCGCAAAATAAATACTCCCTTGCTTGACATGAGATTCAAACCTTTGCCCTCTCCTATGCTCCAGACGCTACATGCCACCACAACACAAGCTCCTTTTGTGACTTAGAACATGCGCAACTAAATATAAGCCTATGGGCCAAAGTCTAAGTTCATTTAAAAGAAAAACAAAATGAATTGCAAGCGCCAAGACTTGAACCTTGGACCCCTTGCTTCCTCTATGGTGTCACTTCCTTGCCCCCTATGTGGCGCCATTTGCCACTAGACCACAACTCCTTTTGTGTCTTTTTTTCCCACAATTTATTCTTAAAGCCTACTTACTTACCTCCAAGGCTTTATTCACCTATAACAAAAAATTTTCCTAAAGCTCAGGTTTGAGCCCGGGACTTCATGGAAGCCCCCTAACCTTCCAAAATCACTCACCTAATAGGTCCAACTTGCATTAGTGCCGTTCTCTTATTCTCTAAAATTTTAAATGCTCCCATGCCCAAGGCCCAATGGGCCCAATTCTACTAGGCCCAAATTCGGGGCGTTACAATTCTACCCCCTTAAAGAAATTTCTTGCTCGAAATTTCCAACTCTTAGAGCAGTCGCACAACCCAACTACACAACCACGCTTCCGCTGCGCACTCTATTTCCAAAACCTTACCTCTTACGCACACCCGAAATACCAATTCACTAGAGCAGATAGATATCATACAAATACAATTTCCATATCCACAACATCACATAGAATAAATACAAAATCTAAATTTAAGCATCACAGTTCAGTCTAATATCTAGGGTAATCACAGTGTTTCCTATCCTCATACTTCAAATCTTTTGAAACAGTTCTTTCAGAAATTCAATTTTAAAAAACTAACCCACAGCCAAGTTTTGCAACTCAGCTCTGATACCATTAAATGTAACACCCCAAACCCGGCCTAGAAGTTAGGCCCAAATCTAGCGTGTCACATTGAAGATTTTCTTTTTAAAAAAACTACGCGTTCATTAGAAACCCTTCTTACAATTTAAAACTTTCTGCCTTTAAAACCTCACATTTCGTTTGCTTAGTTTTAAAACGTGGTTTATTAAAAGTCATTCTCTTGTAAAACATTATTATCTTTAAAACCTTGCTTGTTACGGAAACTTAATTTAAAACAGTTGCGGAAGCATGATATTTTGAAAAACAGTAGTTAATTTGGAAAACCATGTTCTACTTCTAGCAATTATAAAACCATAACAAAAAAAAACCCACAACTTCACTTACAAGGCCTTATTACAAAAATTAAAACCCAAACTAGATTCTCAAAAATATAGTCCAAAGTATAAAGAAACTGTAGACGTGTGGCCATCTCCGAGTCCCTCACAAAGACCGATCCTCCTAAAGGCGGGGATTACCCGCACTGATTAAAACGGGTGAGTTTACGAAAACTCGATGTGTAATCCCCTAATTACGGTAACTGATGCAGGGCCTAAGCCCTATTCGATAATAATCTGGGCTTAAGCCCTATTCGGTAACAATCTCGTCCTAAGCCCTATGATCATATCAATGCAATGGACATGACCCAACCCTTAACCACCAAACTCTCCACCCGTACCAACCAATCTCTCCATGTGAGGACCATGTCGACCCACCCAGCCAAACTCTCCAATGGTGCAGCCTAACTGCTAGTATTTATGCGGCTTTAAGCCTTCAGTAACGGTCTCATAATTGGCACATAGCCATCGGTAAATGTATTATGTTTGGCACATAGCCATCAGCGACGATAATATAATCGGCGCCGACACCTTGGGGTAAATATGATCGACCGCAGTCGTCAATATATATGTTAGGCACATAGCCACGGGTAAATACGATTGGCACCAAGCCATAATCAAGATGGCACAGAGCCATGTTTCGGTTGGCACAGAGCCATAATCAGATTACGCGGCAATGCCACTATAACGGTAAATGTGGCGATGCCACTATAACGATAAATGTGGCGATGCCACTATAACGGTACTTTCCTCCAAATCATAAAACCCAACCCCATGCAATATGTGCGGGTATGTCATGCTCAATCATTACACGTGTATGCAAAATGGCCATGCTCGAAATGATCATTTACACACATATTGAAAACATATCACCATATAATGCCATCAAATCGATTAAAACACGATCATACATTCATAGTTAGATCAATCATAGTTCTAATCAATCGATTTACCATGAAGGGCAAAATAGTCATTTTACCCTATAAGGGTATTTCGGTAATCCTACCCTACGAGTATTTCAGTAATTCTACCCTACGAGGGTATTACGGTAATTCTACCCTACGAGGGGTATTTCGGTAATTCTACCCTATAGGGGTATTTCAGTAATTCTACCCTATAGGGGTATTTCGATAATTCTACCCAACTAGGGTATTTCACAATCAGGGTTACTTTGGTAATTTTGCAAACAGAGGGTATTTTGGTGATTTTGCAAATCGGGGGTATTTCGATAATTTTGCAAATCGGGGGTATTTCGGTAATTTTACAAATCGAGGGTATTTCGGTAATTGTACAAACCAGGGGTACTTCAGTAATTTTACAAGTCGAGGGTGTTTCAGTAATTTTGTAAACCAAGGGTATTTCAATAATTTTGTAAACCAAGGGTATTTCAGTAATTTTGTAAACCAAGGGTATTTCAGTAATTTTGTAAACCAATGGTATTTCAGTGATTCTGTAAACCAAGGATATTTTAGTGATTCTGTAAACCAAGGGTATTTCAGTAATTTTGTAAACCAAGGGTATTTTAGTAATTCTGTAAACCAAGGGTATTTCAGTAATTCTGTAAACCAAGGGAATTTAGTAATTCTGTAAACCAAGGGTATTTTAGTAATTTTGTAAACCAAGGGTATTTCAGTAATTCTGTAAACCAAGGGTATTTCAGTAATTCTGTAAACCAAGGGTATTCTAAATAGAGATAACGATGCGAATGGGCCTAGGGCCCATTCTCGGCCCGAGTGGGCCCACACGCTCGTGTGGCCCATTTAGCCCAAATCTAGCCACAGATATGAGATTCACATAGTCCAGTCCAATATCTACTACAAAATCGTACAACTTATCTGATTGGGCCCACGGGCCCATTGGCCCCACATTGCCCCTTTCGGCCCATCGTGGCCCAAACATCCTAAACCCACAAGAACACTCATGATGGCCTCAACTATCGCGTCGAAGCTCCCACACATGCGCTCGCACGCTCGTGTGGCTACCATCGCTGTGTGACCGGCATTTCGGCATTTGCCGCTCTACTGACTAGAGTAGTCTGAAATACACACCGATAGGAATCGAATTTAGTTCGCTCTGAACAACACAACGCTTGCGCGAAGCCAACAATGATCGCACCCTTGACCCCCAAGGGGTGTGTCGATCAACTTCGGTCACCACCACCGTGACCCAACGGCATACAGATCAACGAATGATCCAACGCCTAACCTAAACGAGCATGCCACAAAGAGAAAGGGATAAGCCAAGAAAGGTATGCTTACTCTCCTCATGGTTTGCTCTATTTAAAGCCAGCTTCTTGCCTATCCTCATGCTAGCTTCCCGATGTGTGATCCCTCCTTCAGCAGAGTTTAAATCCAACACAAACTCTGGCCGTCCAATTCGCAAAATAAATACTCCCTTGCTTGACATGAGATTCAAACCTTTACCCTCTCCTATGCTCCAGACGCTACATGCCACCACAACACAAGCTCCTTTTGTGACTTAGAACATGCGCAACTAAATATAAGCCTATGGGCCAAAGTCTAAGTTCATTTAAAAGAAAAACAAAATGAATTGCAAGCGCCAAGACTTGAACCTTGGACCCCTTGCTTCCTCTATGGTGTCACTTCCTTGCCCCCTATGTAGCACCATTTGCCACTAGACCACAACTCCTTTTGTGTCTTTTTTTCCCACAATTTATTCTTAAAGCCTACTTACTTACCTCCAAGGCTTTATTCACCTATAACCAAAATTTTTCCTAAAGCTCAGGTTTGAACTCGGGACTTCATGGAAGCCCCCTAACCTTCCAAAATCACTCACCTAATAGGTCCAACTTGCATTAGTGATGTTCTCTTGTTCTCTAAAATTTTAAACGCTCCCATGCCCAAGGCCCAATGGGCCCAATTCTACTAGGCCCAAATTCGGGGCGTTACAATTCTACCCCCTTAAAGAAATTTCATGCTCGAAATTTCCAACTCTTAGAACAGTCGCACAACCCAACTACACAACCACGCTTCCGCTGCGCACTCTATTTCCAAAACCTTACCTCTTACGCACACCCGAAATACCAATTTACTAGAGCAGATAGATATCATACAAATACAATTTCCATATCCACAATATCACACAGAATAAATACAAAATCTAAATTTAAGCATCACAGTACAGTCTAATATCTAGGGTAATCACAGTGTTTCCTATTGCATAACAGCAGACAACGGTTTTCAGAAAACTTACAGATTCGGTGCCGGAGACTCGGTAAACCACACTTTTAGAAAAATATTCAATAAAACATTTCACATACTTCAAATCTTTTGAAACAGTTCTTTCAGAAATTTAATTTTAAAAAACTAACCCACAGCCGAGTTTTGCAACTCGGCTCTGATACCATTAAATGTAACACCCCAAACCCGGCCTAGAAGTTAGGCCCAAATCTGGCGTGTCACATTGAAGATTTTCTTTTTTAAAAAACTACGCTTTCATTAGAAACCCTTCTTACAATTTAAAACTTTCTGCCTTTAAAACCTCACATTTCGTTTGCTTAGTTTTAAAACGTGGTTTATTAAAAGTCATTCTCTTGTAAAACATTATTATCTTTAAAACCTTGCTTGTTACGGAAACTTAATTTAAAACAGTTGCGGAAGCATGATATTTTGAAAACCAGTAGTTAATTTGGAAAACCATGTTCTACTTCTAGCAATTATAAAACCATAACAAGAAAAAACCCACAACTTCACTTACAAGGCCTTATTACAAAAATTAAAACCCAAACTAGATTCTCAAAAATATAGTCCAAAGTATAAAGAAACTGTAGACGTGTGGCCATCTCCGAGTCCCTCACAGCATCGATCCTCCTAAAGCTGGGGATTACCTGCACAGTTAAAAACGGGGTGAGTTTACGAAAACTCAGTGTGTAATCCCCTATTACGGTAACAGTCTGGGCCTAAGCCCTATTCGGTAACAATCTAGGCCTAAGCCCTATGATCATATCAATGCAATGGACATGACCCAACCCTTAACCACCAAACTCTCCACTCGTACCAACCAATCTCTCCATGTGAGGACCATGTCGACCCACCCAGCCAAACTCTCCAATGGTGCAGCCTAACTGCTAGTATTTATACGGCTTTAAGCCTTCAGTAACGGTCTCATAATTGGCACATAGCCATCGGTAACTGTATTATGTTTGGCACATAGCCATCAGCGACGATAATATAATCGGCGCACAGCCTTGGGTAAATATGATCGACACAGAGTCGTCAATATATATGTTAGGCACATAGCCACGGGTAAATACGATTGGCACAAAGCCATAATCAAGATGGCACAGAGCCATGTTTCGGTTGGCACAGAGCCATAATCAGATTACGCGGCAATGCCACTATAACGGTAAATATGGCGATGCCACTATAACAGTACTTCCTCCAAATCATAAAACCCAACCCCATGTAATATGTCGGGTATGTCATGCTCAATCATTACACGTGTATACAAAATGGCCATGCTCAGAAACAGTCATTTACACACATATTGAAAACATATCAGCCATATAATGCCAGTCAAATCAGTTAAAACACAGTCATACATTAATAGTTAGATCAATCATAGTTCTAATCAGTCAGTTACCCGCAAGGGCCAAATAGTCATTTTACCCTATAAGGGTATTTCGGTAATCCTACCCTACAGAGGTATTTCAGTAATTCTACCTTACAGGGGTATTACGGTAATTCTACCCTACAGGCCTTACAGGGGTATTACGGTAATTCTACCCTACAGGGGTATTTCGGTAATTCTATCCTACAGGGGTATTTCGGTAATTCTACCCTACAGGGGTATTTCGATAATTCTACCCTACTGGGGTATTTCACAATCAGGGTTACTTTGGTAATTTCACAAACTGAGGGTATTTTAGTGATTTTGCAAATCGGGGGCATTTAAGTAATTTTGCAAATCGAGGGTATTTCGGTAATTTTACAAATCGAGGGTATTTCGATAATTATACAAACCGGGGGTACTTCGATAATTTTACAAGTCGAGGGTGTTTCAGTAATTTTGTAAACCATGGGTATTTCAATAATTTTGTAAACCAAGGGTATTTCAGTAATTTTGTAAACCAATGGTATTTCAGTAATTTTGTAAACCAATAGTATTTCAGTGATTCTGTAAACCAAGGGTATTTTAGTAATTTTGTAAACCAAGGGTATTTCAGTAATTCTGTAAACCAAGGGTATTTTAGTAATTCTGTAAACCAAGGGTATTTCAAGAATTACATAAACCAAGGGTATTTTAGTAATTACGTAAACCAAGGGTATTTGAGAATTTTGTAAATCAAGGGTATTTGATGAATTACAGAAACCAAGGGTATTTGATGAATTACGTAAACCAAGGGTATTCTAAACAGAGATAACGATGCGAATGGGCCTAGGGCCCATTCTCGGCCCGAGTGGGCCCACACGCTCGTGTGGCCCATTTAGCCCAAATCTAGCTACAGATATGAGATTCACATAGTCGAGTCCAATATCTACTACACAATCATACAACTTATCTGATTGGGCCCATGGGCCCATTGGCCCCACGTGGCCCCTTTCGGCCCATCGTGGCCCAAACATCCTAAACCCACAAGAACACTCATGATGGCCTCAACTATCGCGTCGAAGCTCCACGCGCGCCGCTCGCGCGCTCGTGTAACTACCATCGCCGTGTGGCCGGTATTTCGGCATTTGCCGCTCTCTACGGCTAGAGTAGTCAAGAAATACACACCGATAGGAATTTGAAGTTAATCCGCTCTCGAACAACGTTACTGCGCGAGAGCCAACAATGATCGCACCCTTGACCCCCAAGGGGTGTGTCGATCAACTTCGGTCACCACCATCGCGACCCAACGGCATACAGATCAACGAATGATCCAATGCCTAACCCAAACGAGCACGCCACAAAGCGAAAGGGATAAGCCAAGAAAGGTATGCTTACTCTCCTCATGGTTTGCTCTATTTAAAGCCAGCTTCTTGCCTATCCTCATGCTAGCTTCCCGATGTGGGATCCCTCCTTCAGCAGAGTTTAAATCCTACACAAACTCTGGCCGTCCAATCCGCAAAATAAATACTCCCTTGCTTGACATGAGATTCGAACCTTTGCCCTCTCCTATGCTCCAAACGCTACATGCCACCACAACACAAGCTCCTTTTGTGACTTAGAACATGCGCAACTAAATATAAGCCTATGGGCCAAAGTCTAAGTTCATTTAAAATAAAAACAAAATGAATTGCAAGCGCCAAGACTTGAACCTTGGACCCCTTGCTTCCTCTATGGTGTCACTTCCTCGCCCCCCATGTGGCGCCATTTGACACTAGACCACAACTCCTTTTGTGTCTTTTTTCCCACAATTTATTCTTAAGCCTACTTACTTACCCCCAGGGCTTTATTCACCTAAAACCAAAATTTTTCCTAAAGCCCTGGTTTGAACCCGGGGCTTCATGGAAGCCCCTTAACCTTCCAAAATCACTCACCTAATAGGTCAAACTTGCATTAGTGCCGTTCTCTTGTTCTCTAAAATTTTAAACGCTCCCATGCCCAAGGCCCAATGGGCCCAATTCTACTAGGCCCAAATTCGGGGCGTTACAATTAGTAGAAAGGTTTTTGGTAAAATATTTTCCACTAAGTAAGAGCGCAAATTTGCGTAATGAGATAACAACTTTCCAACAATTGGATGACGACAAGTTTCCAACAATTGTATCCAATTGGAGATGTTTTATAATGGTCTCAACACACATACAAGATTAATGGTGGATGCTTCTGCGAATGGTGTGATTTTGTCTAAGTTTTATAACAAGGCTTATGAGATCATTGAAAGGATTGCAAGCAATAACTACCAATGGCTGACGAATCGAACAGTTTTAGGAAGACGTGTAGTCGGAGTGCATGAAGTGGATGCACTGACTTCACTCTCTGCTCAGGTATATTTTATTTCCTCTATCTTAAAATAGTTTACCGCTAATGGTTTAGATAATTTTGCAAGCAATAATTTTGCAGCTCATTCTTTTGAGAATTGCCCTTCAAATCCTGAATCAGTTTGTTACGTAAGGAACCGGTATCAAAATAGAAGTGGACAAGGACCGCAGTCCAACTTCTACAATCCTTCATGGTAGAACCATCCGAACTTTTCCTGGAGTAACCAAGGAAATGGACCAAACAATAATGAGATGTAGCATAGACCTAACCAACCTCAAAGGTTTAACCAACAAGCCTTAAAACCACCCCAAGCTGAATCATCGAACAGTTTGGAGGACTTGTTGAAGGCATACATGGTGAAAAACAATGCTTTGATCGAAAGTCAAGTAGTAATGATCCAAAGCCAAGTAGCAACAATGAAGAATCTAGAGAACCAGATGGGTCAGTTAGCTACTGAGCTTCGTAGTAAACCACAAGGAGCCTTGCCGAGTGATACGAAAAATTCAATAAATTTGGGTAAGGAACATTGCAAAGTGGTTGAGTTACGAAGTGGTAAGATTTTTGAACCTAAGGAGGTTGTAGTTGAAGACGAGCCTACTGAAAATGAGGAAAGTCAACCAACAGTTGAAGTTCCTACAACAAAAAAATCAGATGCTAAAAAATCTTATGAGGTAAACCCTAAACTAGTGAATTCTGAAAAGCTAACACCTACTTTTGCATATTTACCTCCTCAGAAAAGTTGTCCATATCAACCTAGAGTTCCATATCCTCAAAGACTTTAACAGAACAAACAGAAACAAGAGGTACAATTCAATAAGTTCTTGGATGTTTTAAAGTAATTACACATCAACATTCCATTGGTGGAGGCTTTAGAACAAATTTCCAATTAAATGAAGTTTATGAAGGATGTCTTTTCCAAGAAGAAACGAATTAGTGAGTATGAGACTGTCACTTTGAAGAAGGAGTGTAATATGTTTAATATTTTGAAGGCAATGAATTTTCCCGATTCAATAGAAGAGTGTTAAGTAGTGGAGGAATTAGAAACCTTAGTTTCTATGGGAAGCAATTCTGAAGAAGACCCATTAGAGAACGCTTTAGAGTCTGAACCATTCGAAGATGAAAAAGGTAATCAAGGTTTGGCATGGAAGCCAATCTGAGGAGTTATAGTCAACCACTACAGTTTGAACCGCTAGAGTTAGAAGTTCAGGAATTTACACAACCCAAGTTGTCAATCGAGGAACCGCCTAAACTCGAACTAAAGGTACTTCCATCCCACTTAAAATACGTTTATCTTGGTAATAGTTCTACTTTGCCTGTGATTATTTCAGTGAACTTGATAGAACATCAAGAGGAGCAATTTATTGTTTTTTTTTAAAGAAGTTTAAAAAGGCCACCGGTTGGACAATAGCTGGCATACGAGGTATAAGTTGTAACACCCCTTACCCATATTCGACGCCAGAACAAGGTACGAGGCATTACCGGACGTAAACACAAGTAAACATACATTTCCGAGTCATAATTTTCCATCCAAAATAAAAATTTTCACACACCTTCATATCGTCCCTAAAACGAGCCTATGAGGCCCAAAACATACTTTAGAAGTGGTTCAGGACCAAATCGAGAACTTTAGAAATATTTTACAAAACTTAGAAATTTTTTGCTAGATACAGAGGTCACACGCCCGTGTGGATTCGGGACACGCCCGTGTGACCCTGAGACAAGCCCGTGCCACAAGCCGTGTTCAAATTAGGGAGCTCTCTGACTTGTACCACACGCCCGTGTGCTAGGCTGTGTAGCACACACGACTGAGACACACGCCCGTGTCTCTGTCCTTGTGCTCAATTCTGAACATTCTATTTTTCAAACTTAAGGTGCAGAGAACACACGGACGGAACACATGCCCGTGTGGCAGACCGTGTGTCACACACGACCTAGAGACACGCCCGTGTGTCTACTCGTGTGGACAAAAACAAGGCTACTTACCAAGCCATTTTGCCACCCTCACTTGCACACATCTACACAACATCACATGGCACAAATTCAGGCATATAAATGCAACCAAACAACCACAAACAAAACAATAACATGTCATTCTTATACCATAATTTACCATGCTTATAACATCGTGCTTAGCCCGTTAAAAACATACTAAATTCACATTCACAAGAGGGCATTAACATATGAATAAACTTATGATCAACATAAGCCATTATTCATGGCTACATATATAAGATGAAGCATTAGCAATTACAAGCTGACACATATGGCCAAATTAATAATGACACACATAACAAATTGACATAGTCCCTATACATGCCATAGACTTAAAATACTTGAATTCACTTATACCTAAAATGATAGCTTGATAGTGTGATAGGATCTCCGGCGATCTCCAACCCGAGCTAGCTTAATAACCCTATAAGACATGGGAAAGGAATGGGGGTAAGCTATGTATATAGCTTAGTAAGTTCATATATAAATAATAAGCAACCTCAACCATACATATGTTATGCTATCAACATAATGTAAATCCATACAAATGACATTTAAGTCTCATAAGTATAACTTACTCAATCACATCTTACCAAGTGTTTATCATGTTCAACAATATGAACACAAATTTTTATAATCTACCATAATCTCATGATTATAATTTTATTCAGTAATAATGTTTGCTCTATCAACTTATAAGCATAATTTGACATATTCTGGCATTAGCCCAACAACTGTAATCTTTCTGTTGTAACATTTTACAACAATTAACAAATCATTTCAAACCACATAATGAACATGCATATTAATTATGAGTATTTACATTTCAAGCATATACTTTAACATCACTCAATTGCCTAAACTCTTATCTTCACATACTTTCATAACCATTTTAATTGGTAATTATGCCAATCTTTCTTTTTTCACATATCCTGACAAATCACAATTTGCATGAATATAGCATGCTATATCTTAACTCAATTTGGCCCGAAAGCCAATCACATAATCATCAATACAATTTATCATGTATTTCATACATCACAAGTATAGCCAATAATCACAATGTTTTCATAAAATCATTCTTGTGGAAATCATGTACTCACAATTTCATGAAGTCAATGTATATAAACTTTACGTACATACATGTACCAATTCGTAATATTTACATACTCTTTCTCTTCTTTGACATACCCGTTGAATTTCCCGTTGAACCACTTGGAATACTAAAGGATACTCGGGAATCTCGTACATACAGTACCTACCAATGCCATATCCCAGATATGGTCTTACATGTAATTTCATATCGATGCCATAGCCCAGTTATGGTCTTACACGAAATCTCATATCGATGCCATATCACAGATATGGTCTTACACGAAATCTCATATCAATGCCATATCCCAGATATGGTCTTACACGAAATCTCATATCAATGCCATATCCCAGATATGATCTTACACGAAATCTCAATAACTCTAATGTCATGACATTTGTATCCTAACTATTCCTAAGGTTCAACAGGGACTTTCGCTGTACCGAATCTCTGTCGGTCATTTCCTTAGTATCGTACTCAATAGCATTCACATTTCATTTCAATAATGTCACATTTACCATAATTATATCAATCAAGCATTTATACACACATAATTTAATGCTTATTAAACATACGAACTTACCTCGACATAAAAATGGCGAAAAGGACTAAATCGTCAAATACTCATTTTTCCCCCGTTCTAACTCCGAACCTCATTTTTATTGATCTATAATATCACATTTAACTCATTTATTATTCACATTATTCAATTCAGTCCAAAAATCTTATTATGGCAATGTAACAGCCCGATTTAGACCCTAATCGAAATAGTGGTTTCGGGACCACAAATCCAAGTCAGAAAAAATATTTTAATATTATTTTCTATGTTTATAGTATGTGAATTGACATGTGATAAATTTCTATGATTCAATTTATCCGTTTGTGTGCTTAATTTGCAAAAAGGACTAAATTGCAGAAAATGCAAAAGTAGCCTTCTATTTAATTAAGTGCTGAATTGATGTGTCTTTATAATTAAGGGGTCCTTATGTTGTTATTATGCCATTAAATTGAAAGTGGACAATTATGGCCATCCATTATATGTTTATAAATGTTTTAAACCAAGGTTAAAATTGGTATTTGATAATCAATGTTAATATAATTAAAATAAAAACAGTTTGATGGCCATTATCATAATCTTTTCATCGAATTTGAAAGAAAAGAAAGGGTTTAAAGCTTAGTTTCATTCGGCCATTGATAAGCTTAATCAAGGTATGTTTTTGTTTCGATTTTTGATAATTTCTATGTTTTTGTGATCGTTGCTTCGTGTTCTTTTAAGCCCATGTTTTAATTCATGAAATTGATGATGATTTTGAGTTATGCCATTGTTAATATTGTGAGCTTTGTGATGTTAAATGGTGAAATATGAAAGCTTGATGTTAGATAAATATGTTTTTTATTAGGATTTTTGATGAAATTGATTATTATGGGCTAATTTGTGAAAATGAGAAATTGAAGGACTAAAATGTGAAATAAATCTAATATGTGGGCTTATTTGAGCTAAGTGAATATTCGGCCAAGCTATAGTGTAATGAAATTTTGTATATTTTGTGATTTTGGGAATTAGGGACTTAAATGTCAAAATGTGAAATGTGAGGGCTAATTTGTAAAATGCCCTAAATATGTGTATATGGATTGAATTGAATGATATGATGAATAAAGGAGTTAAATTTGAATGTGTATAGATCAAGAAACAAAGAAAATGGAATTAGATCGGGGGAAGTCGAAAGTAGTTGAATAGCCGTTCGTTTCCGTTCTTTCTCGTACGAGGTAAGTCGATATAGAAATAAATGTGCTTAAATTGAATTATTAATACTTTTATGTGAATGAATTTTGATATATGGCTATTTGAGCTGAATATGTGAAATCTGGAAAAGTTTCGATAATGTGACGACGTCCGAAGAGTCTCGTACGAACCTTAGGAAGTAGTTAGGATACGTATGTCATGACATAGGATTCCAATTTGAGTTATCGTGTAAGACCACATCTGGGACGTTGGCATCGATTTAAGATTTACGTGTAAGACCATGTCTGGGACATTGGCATCGTATATGATTTCGTGTAAGACCCTATCTGGGACAGAGGCATCGATATTTAATTACATGTAAGACCACGTCTAGGACGTTGGCATTGTATGAGTTTTACGAGTTATCCGAGTATCCTTATTGATTTCGAACGGTTCAATGGGCATTCCGAGTAATGAATGAGTATACGAATGTGCATCCGAAATTAGGTACGTATGTATGTATATGAAATTTGAAAATGAAAAGTATGTATGTATATGATCATTTGATATGTGAGTTATATTACATGATATGTGATTATGAGCAAGTGATTATGAATAATTGAGCTAGATGAGAAATATGAATTTTCTATTGTGTTATGTCATAGTTCGTATGAATGAAAGATTTTATAATTGATTATTTGATAAGTTTATTTGTATATGGCTTACTAAGCTTTTGAAAGCTTACTTTGTGTGTGTTTGCACTGTTTTATAGATTATCGAAGCTACTAAAAGCTCGGGGATTGTCGAGGATCATCACACCACTATCGAACTATATTTTGGTACCTTTTAAAAATGTACATATTGAAGTATGGCATGTATAGGCTAGAAATGTTAAGTTATGTTTTGGGACATGTATATATAGCCATGTGATATGGCTTGATAATGAATGTGATTATGGGTGAGTTTAGTCCATGCTATGTGATGCAAAAGTTGGTATGTTTGAGTTGGAATTGTATATAGAAATGAATGATGTTGTTATGAGTCAAGTTGTGCATAATTTGGTATGTTTTTAGCTACTTTTGGGACATGAATTGATGCTTGTTTGATGCTTGTAGGTATGACTCAAAATGGGTGGCAATTCGGCCTTGAAAATGGCCTATAGTTGTCCACATGGTTGAGAACACGGGCGTGTGTCCTCACCGTGTCCTTCACTGTCCTAATTTGAAGCAAGTCAGACTTGCACATGGGCCAGACACACGGACGTGTGACAGGCCGTGTGATTCAAGTCAGTGTTGCACATGGGCCATAGACACGGGCGTGTGACAGGCCGTGTGATACAAGTCAGTTTTGCACATGGGCTGAGACATGGTCCAAGGCACGGCCGTGTGAGGCACACGGCCTAGCCACATGGGCGTGTACCCTGTTTTAAAAGAAAAATTTTCTAAGTTTCGCAAAGATTCCGTATGAGATCGGTTTGGTCCCGAACCCTCTCTAAAGCATGTTTAAGGTCTCGTAGACTTTCTAAAGGGGCTATATGTGTATGAATCATTATGAAATGATGTTGTATGATTGATATTGTGTAATGAGAGTAATATGTTCCGATATGTCCGGTAATGCCTCTTAAATTTAGTCCGGCGACAGATACGGGTTAGGGGTGTTACAGGCAAAGTTACATTTTTGCCCCTAAACTTTTGACATTTTACAATTTAGTCCCTAGGCTCGTAAAATGAATTTCATTCAATTTCTTAAAATCCCAAGCTTAGCCGAACATATTTCATTCTCATAACAGCCCACATTTTTCATTTGATCACACTTTTACTACTCATTTTATAACTTTTACAAATTAGTCCTTTTAGGCATTTTCACCGAAAATCACTTAGCAAAAGTTGTTTAACAAACAACTAACATTCATTTTCTACCATTAAACATCAAAATACACAAATATCCATCATGGGTAAAATTTTAGACTTTGATTATGCCTTAAATTAGTGGTAGAAATAGATAGATCATGTTACAAGGATTTCAAAAACGTAAAAATCATTAAAAACGGGGCTAGAACGGACTTACAATCGAGTTTGGAAGCTTGAAAAACCCTAGCGATGGTTTCTCCATGTAAGTTTCGACCATGGGGTAGAAGATGAACAAATTTTGGCTTGTTTTTGCTTTTTAATTCATTTTAATTACCAAATTACTAAAATGCCCTTAATGAAAAACTTTGGAAACATGCCTAACCATGTCCATTTTTGTCCACCAACTTAACCAATGGTCTACTTACCATTTAAGGATCTCCAATTTAAAATTTCATAACAATTGGACACCTTTAACCTATAGAACTCAAATTTTGCACTTTTTACAATTTAGTCCTTTTGACTAAATTGAGTGCCCAAACGTCAAAATTTTTGAATGAAATTTTCATGAAATCATTCCGTAAAACTGTAGACCATATAAATATAATAAAAAACAAATTTTACTGCGTCAGATTTGTGGTCCCGAAACCACTGTTCCTACTAGACCTAGAATCGGGCTGTTACATAAGTCCTTCCTTTTGTATGCATAAAATTATTTTAGAGGAAGGTGAAAAAGATAAGATTGATGGGCAAAGGAGACTTAACCCTATAATGAAAGAAGTGGTTCAAAAGGAGGTAATTAAGTGGTTAGATGCGAGAATTATTTACCCCATCTCAGATAGTTCTTGGGTAAGTCCGATACAATGTGTACCGAAGAAAGCTAGAATCACGATCGTTGAAAATGAATGAAATGAGTTAATCTCGATGAGAACTGTCACTGATTGGAGAATTTGTATTGACTACAGAAAGCTGAACAAAGCCACTCGTAAGGATCATTTTCCTCTACCTTTTATGGATCAAATGCTAAATCGACTGGCAGGTAACGAATTTTATTACTTTTTAGATGGATATTCGGGATACAACCAAATAGTTGTAGCCCCAGAAGGCTAGCATAAAAATACTTTTACCTGTCCATATGGTACATTTGCTTTTAGGTGAATGCCTTTTGGCTTATGTAATGCACTTGCCACATTTCAGCGATGTATGATGGCAATTTTCACTGATATGGTTGAAAATTATGTTGAGGTTTTCATGGATGATTTCTCTGTTTTTGGTAATACTTACGATATTTGCTTGAATAATTTGGCTAAGGTACTCAAAAGATGTAAGGAGACGAATCTCGTCCTTAACTGGGAGAAGTGTCATTTTATGGTTAATGAGGGAAATGTCTAAGGGCACAAAATTTCCAAGAAGGGAATCGAAGTGGATAAAGCAAAGGTGGACGTAATTGAAAGATTACCGGCCCCAGTTAGTGTGAAAGGAGTTAGATTTTTTTTGGCCACGCTGGTTTTTATCATAGATTTATAAAGGATTTTTCAAATATTTCTAAACCTTTTTGTATGCTTTTAGAAAACTATGTTTTAATTTTAACAAATCATGTTTAGAAGCTTTCGAAAAATTGAAAAACCAGTTAATTTTAGCCACAATAATTATCACACCTGATTGGAATATGCCTTTTGAGTTGATGTGTGATGCAAGGGATTTCGCTGTTGGAGCTATGATGGGCCAAAGAAGGAACAGAGTGTTTCACCCTATCTACTATGCAAGCAAACCTTTGACAAGAGCCCAAATCAATTATACAGTAACTGAAAAAGAACTCTTTGCTATAGTTTTTGCTTTTGACAAGTTATGTCCATATCTTATACGTACCAAAGTTATAGTATTTAACGATCATGCTGCTATTAAGTACTTCCTCACGAAAAAAGATGTTAAACCGAGGGTAATTCGATGGATACTTTTACTCCAAGAATTTGACCTTGTGATCCAAGACAGAAATGGGGTTGAAAATCTAGTAGCCTATCATCTGTCAAGGCTGGAACTAAATGAGGTAACTTATTCACTTGTTCCTGTCATAACATTGCCTACATAAGAGTACGGGGGCCTAGTAAGCAAAGCTAGACACAGAGGGCCTAAATTAACGTAGAGTCACTACTAACCAATTAGGGCTAGGTTGGTTAGCCATCTATCGTCTAAAAGTCTAGAATTAATACTACGAAAAAATCCTAAAATTCTAGACTCAATCTCATCACCAAATTTCAAGTTCAGGAGTACAGTTATGTGTGGGGAAGGTTATAGCTCCCCCACAATGTCTATCCGGGGATAAACCTATGGGGTCTTAGGAGCTAGGTTTTTTTTTTTATTTAAGCATATTAATGTCTTAATCTAGGCTAAAATCTTATGGAAATCTTAAATAAAAACACTAAAGAAAATTCCTCCGTTTACTTGTAACTCAATTAAGATGTGTTCACCAAACTTATCTAATTTGAAACTTAAATTAGAGATTTTACGTTTAACGGGAACCCTAAAGGATACCTAAATAATTCTAGTAAAATACCTTCAGTTCCTAAAATTAATTCTATTTTAGAATTCTAAAAAAACTTAGAAATTACCGATGAATTAAGAGAAATATTAAAATCCATCTACAACTTATTTGATCTTTTATTATTATTATTATTATTTAAAAGATTTAATTAATAACGTTAAACCTATAAAGATCTTACGAAAGTATCCTATGCTGGATTTATGATTTATCTTACTTTAAAATTCTTGATCTAAGGTTTAAATTCGTCAAAATCCTAAAATAATATATCTTAAATAACATTTATTAGCATTCTTAAAAAGTTTCCAAAATAAAATACTTAGAAAGATCTACTCATGGTTTACAATTCACCTACAAAAGTCTTTAGTTTTAATCTTGAATAAAGTCCTAAAGAATATTTACATATTAATTTAAGATTCTAAAGAGGAATCCTATACGATATTTAAAATTAGTTTAAAACCCTAAAAAAATCTTACATATTATTTATAATTTTTCTAAGATAAATGGTAGATAAGATCTTAAAGACTAACCTAAATCCAAATGTAAAAACCTTATGGTTTCATTAAAATGTAAAACCTACTTAACTAACTTCATGTCAACATTTATAGGATGGAAAAATGATCTAAAGTTCCCTATTTTAAAATGAATAGTAATAAAATAGGAAAATTAATTAAATTAGCTAAAGTTAATTAACAGTTAAAACTCTTTCAAAAATGGCAATAATAAAAATAAAACTTAAATAAAAGAAATAAATAATATCTTGACATGATGGTGATAATAATAACAATATTACATCTTATTAATAATACAATAAAAGAATAAAAGTAACATAAACAAATAATATTAAAATGTATGCAAGGGGAATGTGTAAAAAAAACATAAATATAAATGGACATGAAAATAAATAAAGACGAAATAAGAATAAATAAAAATTATACAAGTGTGAATAAATATAAAACATTAAAATAAAGTGCATAATTGATATTAAATATATAAGGTATAAATGCAAATCAAAGGAAAGATATAAAGTGTAAATAATTTATTAAAGATGGAAACAAAATGACATAGCTTGATTTTGGGACTAAAAGATAAAAAATGTGGAAGATAGAGAAGTGATTGGCAATTAATTTGCTTTTAATTTTGAAATTTCGGATTAAATCAAAGGTTTGAATAAATAATAGGCCAAAGAGTGAGGGCGGTGCTGCAGAAAAGGAGTACTTTTTATAAATTTAAAAAGTAAGGGGTGGGAATAAATTACCAATTTTTTGCACCTATAAATGGAAAAAAAAAACTATTCATTCTTTCATTTTTAACCTCATTAAAAAAAAAAAAAAAAAAAAACTCCTATGTTGGCCATGGCTCCACCACCGGAGAGCCTAACGGCCTTTGGCCTCGGTGGTGGAGTCGCCGCATACGGTGGCCTAAATTTTTTTTTTCTTACAAAATCAAAATTTTCTTTAAAAAATCACTATTTTCCTTAAAAAATCAAAACTTTATTTCGAAATAGTTGAAAAAGATCAAATCTTTATTTTAAAATTTTAAAATTTTCCTTTAAAATGACTAATTTTTTTTATTTTTAAAAATCTAAACTTTTTCTTTTTTTTAATAAAAAACAATCACTATTTTTCTTAGAAATCAAAACTTTATTTCGAAATAGTTGAAAAAGATAAAAAAATTGTTTTAAAAAAATTAAAATTTTCCTTTAAAGTGACTAAAAAACATATTTTTATTTTAACAATCTAAACTTTCTCTTTTAAAAAAAAAATCACTATTTTTCTTAAATCAAAGCTTTATTTCAAAATAGTTGAAAAAGATCAAAACTTTATTTTAAAATTTTAAGAATTTCCTTTAATATGACTAAAAAACATATTTTTATTTTAAAAATATAAACTTTCTCTTTTTTAAAAAAATGAAAACTTTTCCCAAGATCAAGCCTATTTTTAAAAAAAAAAACCTTTATTTTAGAAAGGGGCAGGGAAAAAAATGGGATTTTTGGGGCTCCTTAGTGCGGAGGACCGACGGTCCGGTGACGTCCCATTCATTGAAGCCCAAAACTCGATCCCTCATGATATGTGTATGGCATAAAAATGAAGAAAATAAAAAAAAGATAAATAGAATGATTGTTGTTGTTGTTGTTGTTGTTGTTGTTGTTGTTGTTGTTGTTGTTGTTGTTGTTTTACTTTCTTTTTTTAAGAATAAAATACAAAAAGCCTCCTCCTCTTTTTCTTTCATTTCATTTTATGTATATATACTACTTTTCAATCTTGTTTATTTGTAAAAAAAAGATTATAATAACATTTAATAATAATAATTATAATTTGGGCCCTTGGTAGGCCCAAAAAGGAAAGAAAAATAAAGGAAAAACAAAGGCCTCCAATTGGGCTTAGACAAAAATGGGTGTCTACGGTTCCAATTAATGAGAATTTTCTTGATGAGCATATCTTCCAGGTAAGACAAATCTATGAAACACCTTGGTTTGCTGATTTTGTCAATTACTTAGCATGTGGAATAATTCCTCGAGAAATGACGTACCAATAGAGGAAGAAATTCCTTCATGATAGTTGGTACTATTTCTGGGAGGACCCATTTTTGTTTAAACAATGTGCAGATAAGATAATTGGGAAATGCGTAGCTGGAAGTGAGATTGACGAGATTTTGTACCACTATCATTCATCTCCGAGTGGGGGACACTTTGGTGGTTCACGTAGAGCAGCAAAGATTTTACAAGCTGGGTTCTTTTGACCTACATTGTTCAAAGATGCTTATGCATATGTGAGAAACTACGATAGATGCCAAAGAACCAGAAGCATATCAAGAAGGTACGAGATGCCCTTGGCAAATATTTTAGAGATAGAACTTTTTGATGTATGGGGAATTGATTTTTTAGGCCCGTTTCCATATTCCTATGGGAACAAGTATATCTTGGTAGCTGTGGACTATAGTCCAAGTTGGTTGAAGCTGAGACATACCCAACTAATGAAGCTAAGGTAGTCATGTGATTCCTATATAAGCACATATTTACATGGTTTGGGACTTTAGAGCTATAATTAGCGATGAAGGATCTCACTTTGTAAATAAGTTGCTTAAGTGGTTGCTTGACAAGTATGATGTGAAACATAAGATTTCTACTGCCTATCACCCACAATTGAATGGGCAAGTTGAAAGGGTGAATTTTGAAATCAAAGGTATTCTTGAAAGAGTAGTGCGCCCTAACAGAACAGATTGGTCTCGAAGGCTAATGCACTATGGGTCTATCGATCTACTTTTAAGACGCTGTTAAGAATGACTCCCTATAGGTTAGTTTTTGGAAAGGCATGTCATTTGCCACTTGAATTGGAGAATAAAGCTCACTGGGCTTTGAAGTAAATGAATTTTAATCTTAAGCAAGCCGGTGAGAGAAGGATATTACAACTGGATGAGTTGGAGGAGTTGAGGTTATTTTCATACGAGAATGCTAAGTTGTGTAAAGAAAATTATAAGAGATGGAATGATAATCGTATACAACCTCGTGAGTTCAAACAAGGTCGGCAAGTGTTGTTGTTTAATTTGAAGCTAAGGTTATTTCCTGGAAGGCTCAAGTCCCGATGGAAAGGACCTTATACCATCCACAGAGTTTATCCATATGGAGCTGTAAAATTGTACGACAACCATGGAGGTACGTTTAAAGTTAATGGTTAACGTCTCAAGCACTATTGGGATGGTGAAATTGAGAGAATTAAAACTTCGTTCAAATTAAGAGACCCTTAATTTTTCATAAACCTACTTTTTAATAAAAAGCTAGAAATTATTTTCTTAAATTAGTACACTTAATTAATTTTGTCTAAGGAGATTGGAACTTAAGCGGGACCGTTGTGACCCCTCCAACCTTTCCTGGGAATTAATTTAATGTAATTCTTTGAGAAGAAAATTTCTAATTAATTTTAAATTTTTATTTTCCATTTTTATCTTTACCTTCAATTATTTTAATTTAATTTGTTTATGTTTAATAAAGGGGGTCAAATTGGCCCAAGTACTAATCAGTTTATTTATTTTTAAGTAGTCTAGTTTGTAAATACAGTTTGGGCTCAAGGCCTGAACAAAAAAGAGGAGAAATTTACCCCATCAATGCCGTCCATAAGGGTTCCCTAAAACCCTAAATTTTTCCATCATATTTTACGTCCATCTTACTTGCAGCCCAAGTAACTAAAAACTAGTAAAATTTTAGCTACGAGACCACCTTGTCGTCCAAGTCACTTAAATTAGCTATATTCTAGCTACAAAATTGCCCTAATTCATCACTATATAAACCTCTCTCTACCTATTAGTTTAAACCCTAAACCACTCATTATTTTCCCTCTTAACCGTCGGCCTAAATCACAAAATTTCTACCCAAAATTCTTCCTTGCCGCAAGCTTCTAGTACTGTTGCCGCGTGACTTTTGCAAGAGCAACCCTTTCACCGTTGCATCCCTATCATTGCTGCATTCTTTCATCGTTGCATCCCAATTGCCACCAAAAAACCTTACTCTCAACCTTTTTCGATTTGTTTTCATTCCTTTTGCCGAAATTTTGCTTAATTTTTGGGAAAAATGTCCACATCTCGCAAAAGAACTTCATCTTCCAAGACATCTGCTGAAAATCTCATTGTGATTCAAGATAAAGAAGTGAAAGAGAGGTTTGGTTAAATCTTTAATAATGAACCTATGATGCCGAAAAAAGGTTTCAACTTGGAAAGTAATGATAAGATAGTTGTGCCTTTGCTGATTTGAAAGATCATTGATGCCCTCAATTGGAATTATTTTTGTGATGCACGATCATTACCCGATAAGGAGTTAGTTTAAGAGCTCTATGCCAATTTGACTAAGTCAGATACTACTGAAGTTCTTGTTAGCAAGAAAAAGGTACCCCTAATTTCTAAGTCCACTAATGATTTGTTTAACCTACCTGATGTTGAAGAAGATGAATATTTTGCCATGATGACAAACATAAATTGGGATTTTTTTTCAACAAGTTCTTAATGTTGTGACAAATCTGAGAACCCAATGGATTATAAGGAAGTATGGCAGTCATTCTTGCCAAAAGGAATATTTAAAGTCGTTGGCTAAGGTATGGTTTTACTTTGTTCGATATAGTTTCATGCCTATCTCACATAGTTCAACCATCTCGATGGAGCGAATACTTTTGTTGTATGCAATTATGACAGAAAGGTCCATCAATGTTGGGAAGATTATTCTTAAAGAGATCCATGATTGTGCTAGAAAGAAGACTGGAAGTGCTTACTTCCCATCCTTGATAACTTCACTTTGCTTAAGGGCCCAAGTTAAGACAAAAAGCAAACCTGAAGGGCCCATATGTTCAAGGTTGCATCACAGCTCATGATCTTGAAAGGTTAGTGGAAAATATCCATGAACTAAATCCAATTGAACCAAGTGAGCCAACAAAACCAGAAATCGATAAGTCATCGAACAAATCTGAAACTGAAGCTAACTTAGTTACTAAAATGGAAGAGGTAGAATTGGAGGAAGAATCGAATAAGCCTGAACAGATAAAGGAACCAGAAGTTTCTGAACCAAGAGATGAGCCAAATTTTGATGAGTCAGTTGAACCAAGTATTGATCCTAAGTTGACTATTCCATTGCCCACTTCTTCAAACATTGTAAAGAAATCAGAATTGTCAACTATGATGGATATGATGAAGTTTATGCATAGCCAACAACAGGCTTATTGGAAATATGCAAAAGTTAGAGATGATTCTGTAAGAAATACTTTTAAAAACATCTCTAACTGTTTTATTCCTAAGTTTCTAGATTATATCTTCGATTCATGGAAGGAAGATGATAAAAAAAGTAAGGACGAAGCATAAAGAAGGAAAACGAGGAGGATGAGTCAAATAAATAAAAAGGGGGAAATTCTTTTCCTTTGGTTTTTATTTATTTTTTAGGTGTTTATTTTTATTTCTTAGTTAGAATTTTTCTTTCGCATAATAAATAGTAAGCATGAATAAAATAAGCTCAATGCCTCTTCAATAGAAAATTAAAGTGATGTGGTAATGGGAATGAACATGTCTAGGATTGGATTGTGGAGAAAGACTTGGTACTTAAGCATTATTTATGACTCACCTCTCTTTTCTTGCAACCCTACATGGTGTTTAGTTTTCATTCATTACTTTGTTTTCGCAATGAGGACATTGCTTCTTTTTAAAAGGGGTAAGACATTTCGCATGAATTTTTAATAAGGCATTTCACATGAATTTTTAAGTATGTTTCAATCTTTTTACTTAAGTATGTTGAAATAAATGAATGTTCAGAAAGATTTTTTGTTCATAAGTATGTTCAAATGATAGCATGATTTTTGATTTTATCTAAGTTATTCGTATGTTATTTTGAGTGATGGAATGCTTGTGTGATCTTAGTCTTATGTAGGATTTGCCATGAAAATTTGATTTCTTTAGAAATAGAAATGTATGAAGGTTTAAGTCTTTAGAATTGACTTAGTAACTTTCTTGAGGCAAAATCTTAGGAGGTGTAAGAATCTAATATGATATAGGCACACTTTCTTTGGATCGTTTGAGCCTTTCAAGCCGACTTTATGAATTTAACCCTTGAAACTTAATTTTTGAGCTTAATGACCTTTTTATTGCAAAGTACGTACATTATAAGCCACATTACCATCTTTTTTATTTCATCCTATTCTTTTGCACCTATTTTAATTGAATTTGAATGATCAAAGTTTGAGGAAGGATATGAAAAGATGTACATGCTCTTCAAATTATTCAAAAAAAAAATTATGAATGTAAGTTTGTTCAGAAGATTAAAAAGCAAAGAAAAGATTGCTCAAATTCTCAAAAATAAAGAGAAAAGTTTATTCAAAGTCTGAAAAATAATAAAGGTTGAGTATGAGCTCGGAATAAGTTTGGGGTGTTCTAAAGACCCAATTATATGAAGGTTGTAACATGAAAAGGATTCAAGACAAAGTTAGGGTTAAGATGTTTTGAACCTGAAAATCACTTCTCTTTATTCCTACCTTTAGCCTAGCCCCATTACAACCTAGTAAAAGACCTATTGATTGGATGATTATACCGACTACATTAGTGGAGAGAAGTTACTAAGTTCAACATATTAAGACACTAGTTAAACCTTGGGATTGCTATCTTTAGTTCATAAGGAAAGCATATTGATTGGTGAATGTTATGTATAACTTTGAAAATGCATGCAAACTATGATTCATGTTGACATCATGATGTACTTAGTATAAATTTAGAAATAATATTTGCATTAGAGCTATATATTAATAAAGAATATTTTTTTTAGCATGATTTTGTCGATACATGATTATGTGCGAAGATGGATGCTGCTTTATTATTTTGCAAAATTACCTCAGTAAAAATTGTGTTGTGCATGAACATTATTCGGGACGAGCAATGATTTAAGTTTGGGGGTGTGTAAACTCAAAATTATATAGGGTTTTTCTATATATTTTTATCACCTTTTTACTTAATAAATGTGTTTATCTTGATTAATTATTATTAAAATAAGTGAATTTTACTTAATTAGTAATTTTAGACATGAATTTAGAAAGTATATGAAATTATGCTTAATTAGAATATTTTCATGCATATTTTATATTAATTCATGTTAATTTATTAATGTATGTATTTTTCACTATGTAGGAGGTCCATTGGAGACATGATTTAAATAAATAAAACATGGACATGTACAAGTACAAGTTATCAATGTGGACGACAAGACTATGCAATTTGGGGCATGAGGTTGACTACTTGACCCAATAAAGAAGGTGATGAAAGATGGACATGCCTGCTAAGTTTTGGACTGAAGAACTGTCCAACAAGGGGAACTAAGAGCCCAAATTCGGCACTTAAAGGTGGCTGCCCAAAATCTGTTTTGGGATAATTAATTGAAGGTCCTTACAGTTGGAAAATAATTAGAATTCAGCCCAACAACTTCTCTGTTGAAACCGTCCACTCCATAGCTATTTTTAGCTTAAATTTGGAATTCAAATTGAGAAGACTTGGTCATCCCTTGTTCCTTGAAGCATGACCGGCCACATGAGAGAGGGAAGGAAGGAAAATTTAAACCTATTTTTATCAAACTCAAACCCTTACCTTCACCTATAAATACCTTGCCATCCCTCACTTCTAGGATCATCCCTCATCCCTCAACATTCCTCTCCCACTCTCACTAGTTTTCATCTCAATTCTTTTTCCCTTTTTCCCTTGCATAGTTGTCCATCCCTCCTCCATTCTTTAGCCTCAAAAGCTTTGTCAAAAGCACTCCTTAGCTAGCTACCCCTTAAACACTTAGCAAAAGAAGCATCAAGCAGAACGGAGGAGCACATCAATTAGAATAGATCCAAAAGGCTGCTAAATTGAATCAGTTAGAATAGATTCAAAAGGCTGCTGAACTGAATAGAGTTTACTCTTTCCTCTTGTTATTTATTTTAATCATGTTTGATTTGAGTTTATTATTTTTGACATCAGCAATGATATTTTAAATCCTATTTTCTAGGATGATTATGTTAATTCAATAATATCTATTTTATTTATGTTTAACATGTTTAGGCCTCAGTCAATCATGTTTTCAATTAATATCATGATTCATTCATACGTTATTGGGTGCACTCAGATTAGCTGAGCGATCCTAACCAGAAGACGGATAGTGGATGCATAATTGAAAATTTTATGATATAATCCATTTTGAATTGCTAATGAATGTTGTAATTATTTCATGTTCACATATGGACTTACTAAGCTTAAAGATTACTTTGTTTAAATTGTTTCTATGTTTTATAGTTCTACGAAGCTAGCTCGGATTCGGGAATCGTCAGATACTTCATCGCACTATCGTTCATCTATTTTGGTACTTTTGAAGCTATGTATATATGTTATATGACATGTATAGGCTTATGTCAAAATGGTTTATTTAATGGATGTGTATTTTGGCCATTTGTGTTGGCATAAAATGATGAACTTGATGATGTTTATTAATATGCAAATAGTTCTACTTTTAATGTTTGGAAATAGACCTACCTTGAATGAATGGAGTTGAAGTGATTATGTATATTTGAATTGGTTTAGTTAGATGAATTACAATGTGAATTATGCTTAGAAAAGCAAGTTGAGTTGCTTGGTATTTGAATAGGTAAATGATATGAAATTGAGTATTGAAATGGTTGAATTGGATTAAGTATATTTGTGTATTGGTTGATGAATTTTGGCTACCATAATTGTGTCTTAAAATGATGCCATTTGAGCTGGTGTAGGTATGTGCAAAAAGGGTGGAAAATTGGCTTTGCAAATGTCCTATTTTTGTCCACACGGCAGAGACACGGGCGTGTGTCTTAGCCGTGTGCGACACACAGTCATGCTACACGGCCGTGTGTCCCCTGGTGTTGAAATTGAATTGAAGTCAGTATGCTCCACACGGTCTCACACACGGGTGTGTGACTGGCCGTGTGGTATAAGTCAGTATACCCCCTAAATGGCACATGGCCTAGCATATGGGCGTGTGTGGCCATTTCGAAGGGCACACAGGCTGGACACACGGGCGTGTGGTTGGCCGTGTGACCCAAGTCAGTATACTCTCCAGTTTTCACACGGCCTGGCACATGGGCGTGTCCTCGGCCGTGTGATGCAAGTCAGTATGTATGCCCTATTTCTACACGGCCTAAGACACGGGCATGTCTACTAGCCGTGTGAGGCACACTGTAACACCCCTTACCCGTATTCGACGACGTAAATGGGTACGAGGCATTACTGAACTTAATTTGCTTGAACATACAACATTGAGCTATAAAATATCATTCCAACTTAATACTTCTCAAACACATTCACATCATCCTTATTATGGGCCTACGAGGCCTTAAACATGCAAACGGAGGGTCTCAAAATCTAACCGGAAACTTTTGTATGCTTAGAAAAATTTTTCCTTAACAGGGCCACACGCCCGTGTGAGCAGACCGTGTGGTCACACACGCCCATGTCCCTAGCCCGTGTGGAATTTATTTCTCCTTTCAAACCTATAGAGGTTTTCACACGGCCACACACACGCCCATGTCCTTGGCCCGTGTCCTCTACACGGCCTAGACACGCCCGTGTCCTCACCCGTGTGTGAAAACCTGGGTATTCTGTTTATGACGTCAACAACCTTATAAGGGGCACACGGCCTAGGCACACGTCCGTGTGTCTAGCCCGTGGTCAACACTGACTTGCAACATTAACATGCAGGGGACACACGGTCCAGCCACACGCCCATGGGACTGACCATGTTTCAACGGCCTAGACACACGCCCGTGTGCCTACCCGTGTGGACAAGAACAAGGCTATGTACCAAGCTCTTTTTATCACCCTAACTCATACAACATAAATCCCATTAAACCATTTACCAAGCAACCCAATCATGCATTATACACATTCATGAATAACCTCATCTTTTCATATATTAATAATAATGAGCCATCAACTATGGTTATTTACAAAAAGTTCATCTTTGAAGGAGCCAACACACTTGACCAAAATAGCAAGACATCTCACTAAGTCTAGCCCCTATACATGCCATATTCAAAATACTAAGTCTGAATATACCGAGATGAGATGATAGTGTGGGTGATCCTCCGATTATCTTCGTATCCCGAATTGGCTCTTTGACACTATAAAATAAGGGGAAAAAAAGAAAGGAAGTAAGCTTTAAGCTTAGTAAGTTTACATGTAAACTATAAGCATCATAACATATGCTAATCAATCAATAACATTACATACTAAGTAAGAACAATTCACATTTCCATAATCATGCTTACTCATTTCATCTCTTACCACATTCCAACCATATAACAAATATAATGCTCACATTTACTTGCACACATCCCCTGCACTCATCACCATAAAACCACATGAAACATTTACTTAAACAATTTCTCGATGAACCATTCGGAATAATACTAAACACTCGGTGGTTTCGTACACAGCCCACCATTAATCTATAATAGGGTGGTATCGCACATAGCCCACCAAATGATAATATAAATGATGGTATTGCACATAGCCCATCATGAATAAGTAATAAGGTGGTATCGCACACAACCCACCAAAAGAATAATTACGGTGGTATCGCACACAGCCCACCAAATGATTATTACGGATATTTTTCCGCACTTACATATCTATTCCGAGGTTCATACGGGAATTACTCACTATCTATAAATTTCAATCAATCTCAATCATAAATGATCTCATTCATACAATGCACCAATAAGTAACAACATATGTATTAAAAATGTATCGTTTACACATAAACTTACCTCGGTGCAAAATATATTAGCCGATGACTTAGTCCGTGACCTTGCCTTTTCCTCGGTCAAGGTTATTTCCGCGCTCTTCTTGATTTGCAAGAGAATGGCTTGGCTGAAAGTTTGAACTCCAAAAACCTCTAATTTCCCTTCAATTTTCGGTAGAGAAGAAGCATGAATAGTGAAAGATGATATCTCTTGTATTTATCTTATTTTATTCATTTTTTTATCACCTAATTTCACCAAATTTTGACCAAAATTTAATGCCCTTGTCTCCTTGTCTCTATGGCCGGCCAACACGCTCTTTTTAGGGACCTCCAATTTAATATTCTATGGCTATTAGACACCCCTACCTAGTAATATAGAACTTTCGCACTTTATGCGATTTAGTCCTTTTTCACAATTAAGCATGCAATTACTAAAATTAATGCACCGAAATTTTCATACATCCATATAATTATGCCATGATACATAAAATGATATCAAAATAATTTTCTTCAACCTCGGATTAGTGGTTCTGAAACCACTGTTCCGACTAGCCCCAAAATCGGGCTGTTACACACACGACCTGTTCACACAGGCGTGTGACCCTTATATGATTGAAAAATTTCTAAATTTTTCAAAATTTTTGTATGTTAACGGTTTAGTCCCGAACCATTTCTAAAGCATGTTTGAGGCCTCGTAGGCCCTCATAAGGGACAATGTGATTGTATTGAATGATGTATGAGAATGATTGCTTGAGGTTGATAAATGTAAGCTATGTGTTATGTATTGATCGGTAATACCTCGTAACCCTATCCTGGTAATGAATATGGGTTAGGGGTGTTACAATAACTCATTTTACTTACTTCTTACTTGAACAACTGTGTACACTTACACAAACCTCGTTACAAGCATCAGGTACAACATTTTTTCCCGGGATGGTAATCGATTATACAATCATATTCTTTCAATAGCCAGATCCAACGATGTTGTCTTAGATTCAAATCCTTTTGGGAGAGCAAATATTTGAGACTTTTGTGATCCCTAAAGATATGACATTTCTCACCATACAAATAATGCCTTCATATCTTTAGAGCAAACATCACATTTGTCAGCTCTAAATCGTATGGTGAGAAATTGGGTTCATGTGGTTTTAACAGTCGGGATGCATATGCAATCACTTTACCACGTTGCATCAGGACACAACCCAAACCATTCAATGAATACCAAAAATTATTTCCTCGATTCGGGTAGGATCCAGATCGATGCTTGTATCAACATTTCCTTTAATTTCTCAAAACTTTCTTGAAATTAATTATCCCATACAAATGACACCTTATTTTGTAGAAGTTTGGTCATAAGCAAGGCTATTTTGGAAAACTCATTCATGAACCTATAGTAATAACCAACTAAGCCTAGGAAGCTTCAAATTTCTGACACATTTTTTAGTGATTTCCACTACAGAATAGCTTCAATCTTTTTGGAATCCACACAGATTCCCTTGGGCAAAATAACGTGTCCTAGAAAGACAACTTCAGATAGCCAGAACTCACACTTATTGAGTTTCCCATAAATTTTCTTTTCACGCAACAACTGTAATACAAATCTTAGATGTTCACCATGCTTGCTTCTGATTTAGAATAGATCAAGATATCATAAATTAATACCACTACGAACTGATCTAAATAAACTTGGAATATGTGGTTCATGAGATCTATGAACACCATAGGAGTATTTGTCAGCCCAAATGGCATCACAAGAAATTCATAGTGACCATATCGCATGCATAACGCTATTTTCGGTACGTCACTTTCCTTGATCTTCAGCTAATAATATCCCAACCTCAAATCAATCCTAAAAAAGACAGAGACACCTTTCAATTGATCGAATAAATTGTTGATACGCGATAGAGGATATTAGTTGATTGTCAGCTTATTCAGTTATCGATAATCAATGCAGAGCCGCACCGATCCATCTTTCTTCTTAACAAATAATATTGGAGCCCTCCAGGGTGATACACTAGGACGTATGAAGTTGCGGTCTAGGAGATCTTGCAATTGAATTTTTCACTCTTTTAACTCCATTGGCGCTATATGGTACAGAGCAATTAACATAAGAGTGGTTCCCAAAAAGTTGATCACCGCTAAACGTGCGAATGTTTGGAATGGAAATATTACAGCAAAACATATAAGAGATAAAACAACGGTGTCCGCAAGTTTACTAGTCAAATTGTAATATAGAATAATGTTACAACGAAACACTCTGGGACGTATTCTAAGGATCATATTCAAGTGAGGTTGAATTAAACTAAGACTAGTTTTCTACACTAACAAGGTTAAATAGTAATAATCTAAAACTATATTACGAAAAACCAAATTAAAGGTAATCAATCGAAATAAAATAAACTAACTAAAATTAAAGACAATCAATTTAACAACTGAAATTAAATCCAATTAAGCAGGCAGAAGATTAACTCACTTTAGTGTTCTTAATTAACTTCACAACTCGAGTTTTATCGAGTTAGCTATTAATTAACCAGTTATTACCTCTCGGCCTCTAACTAATTAACTAATCGACCAATACACGCTTATCTCTCGATCTCACTTTCTTGATTGGGACATATTATGATTTACTCAATAAACTTATCTCTCGATCTCGTTTGTCCTAAATTACTTCCTATGGTCGTCAGTCTTAGGGTTTAACCACACATAATCTAAACCAACTTGGATTGAAACCCTAATTCATCCATTTATTATTCACACATCCACTCATTAATCCCCCTAAGGAAATTAGCCACTTATGTATCTAGATGCAATTATTCCTAATTCCATATTTAACATGTAAAGCAGTAAATTAAATAAGAAAATAAATATGTTTCGATGTTGATTTGTGCGCAAAATTTGGATTTCCTTTAAGAGTTGCAAAGATAACCTCGATTTCAATTGAAAACCACAAAGAAATAAATAAAAACTACTTAATTAAAGTCTTGGATTGAAATCGAATCCAAGTTAAACAAAGAAAAAAATTATGTTTAGGACTAAATTGAAATAAAATAAAAACTAAAAATAAAACCTAAACCTAAACTAAGTGGCTCACTTGGCCAAGCCTTCCCAAATGAGGCTAAGCACTCCTATTTATAGCCAAAAATGTCTTACCTAATTAGGTTGAATTAATAGCCTAAAACTAATAAATATAAATAATGCAAACAGAAACCCCCTTGTCTTAATAATTCTGATTCGTTGCCCAGGGTCGCGACACCACAAGACTGGTGTTGTGACACTGCCTTTCGAGGCTGAATTCCTTGGCTTTGAAGTCCGGTGTCGTGACGCTTCCATCTTCCTTCATGTTCTCAGCCCGAAATCAGTGTTCTACACACTCAAGTAGCTCGCTAGTTCATCCCTAGGTCCGTATTGGCCCATTAGGTCATCAAATGGCTAAAAATTGTGTAAAAATACTTATTTTGCGGAAATAAAACTAAAACTAATAAAAAACAAAAAATGTAATAAAAACATGTAAAAGAGCTAGAAAACAAGCTCGTAAAGTGTTAAAAAGACTCTAATTTGCCACAATGAATTGTGGCAGATCAGACTCCCTCTCACTTAATTCGTGTCCTCAAGTAACAAAATAAATACACATAAAATATGAAAACAAAATAACTAAACAGTGCTTGAGCATGATGAATACATGAGACTAGTTCGGAACAATATGCATAAGACAATGTACTTAAACACGTAATTCTAGCATGATATATAATTGACTTCCAATCTCCTATATCAAACACGTTAGTTCACTAGGTTACAAGGTAAAGAAATTCAAGAATGTTAAGCATAGTATTCCATCAAAACAAGTACACAAAATTTACATTTATGTTCGAAGAATACAAGTAGTCGGAAATGTCAATATTTAGTTTAAATTTCATCCATAAGTCGTATCACTTTAGTCAATTAGGACTTTTTGGCTTGTAACGTTCTGTCTTAGGTTGGTTCGGAGTTGAAGAATTAACTCTACAAAACGGCTTAAGCACGAAAATATTTTGGCACATTATATTGACCTCGATACTGCCCCAATTATATCCCTTAGCTTACCACCTTATATTCACTTCCCTCGCCTTTCTTTTCTCTCCATTTCCTAAGGTACAATAATATTCATGAGTACAATCATCTTAGCGAGTATTTTGTGTAAAAATGAGTATTTTTTTCTTTTTCTATTTTGGATTTTTCTTTCTTTTTTTTTTCTTTTCTACTCACTTTGCTTTTATTCAGTCGAGATTTCTCTCTTGGCTTTGGCCTTTTCAAAGTTTTTCTACACTTGATTTTCTTCATTCACGTACAACTTTGCAAGAATCTTATACTCACTATACCATACTATCCCTTAGTTTTCACTCTCAATTATTTTCATTTTGAAACCTCTATGATGTATCTACCTAATCCTCAATATTAATGGCCCAATTTTTAAGTTCGTGCTGGGACCAAAAAAAAAAAGGATCGAGAATTTATGGATTAGGCTCATGGTTTCATTTGAGGTTCATCAAAAAGTGGAATTAGGCTCAAAATTTAGGTACTAGGGAATTTACATATAGGGTAGACTTTTTGGCTCTAAGGGTGACCAAACAATGCCTTAGGTCATCCCTAAGTGTCTCAATTCATGGAATCAATTAACTAAAATTTAACAATCTAACAACTTATAATTCAAACAAACATATATGCTTTTCATGCACTCATTTTTCATTTGGTATACTTAACACACTTTTACCTATTTACATTGTAACAAAGTGAACTAATTAGTTCAACATTAAATAACCTAAAATCAATTACGATCGAACTAGATTTACAGTTTAAACATAAACTCTTATTTACATGCTCCTAACCAATCACTTATGTTTCTACAAGCTCGCGAACAGACAAGCACACAAAATTGAAATTAACTACAAAAACAATTAAAACAAGTAATTGAATTTAAAAATTTTGAAAAAAAGGTGAAAACTTCTATGTTACCCCCCACATTTTATTTTGCACATTGTCCCTAATGTTCAACCCAAAAGATAGGAGAAGAGACTGTTGGAAAAATCCTGGTTTGAATACGGTTTTCAGCTTAGCGGACGTTCGTTGCTCCCAGCTTTCAACCAAATAATCTTGTCTCCTATTCTCGTACCACGAACTGCTTCGAGTGTGGGCTTGAACCAATTGAATCGAAACACATAACTAGAAAAAGTACTCTCTCCTTTTGGGGGTGAAAACAAAAATTCTCTCCTCTTAATAGAAACCGGTAGAAATGTTATTCCAAAAATATATATGTAATAGTTGAGAATAAATTCTCTGTATTGTTTGGTAGAATAACAATCTCTCAAAATTGTGTTAATAGCTCTATCGGAACCATCTATTTATAGGAAGAGAAGGTAGAACCTTTGTTGAGTTGTAGTGGTTTATTTCAAATAGAAAAACAACATCCTACTTAGAATAGGACTAGGGTGGGTTGCACATCCTAGTATTCCTTCTAGGGTTGTCGCCCCTTTCATGTCCATGAAGGGTTTTTGGGTCTCTCTTACATCGAGTCCAATTACGAGTACTTCTTGGGCCTTTTTGACCCAATACTCTGTAATCTGGTCCAACCCGATTTGTAACGCCCCGAATTTTGGGCCTAGAAGTTTTGAGCTTTGAGCATAAGGACAGTGGGGAGATTGCACATATATGTTTAATTGTGCAATTTAGTGACATGAATCGGCCTGCTGGTCTAGTGGTTGTTTGAGTGTTAGCATACCTTGAGGTTCCGGGTTCGAGTAGCTGGATGCGCAATTGTGGAGAGTCTTTTATTTTGTTCTGTTTTAGTATTAATTATAAATGTTTATTTATTATATTATATTATATTATTTATTATTTTTTTTGTATTTTCTGATTATTATTTTGGGTTTTGATTTTATTTCTGTTAACTCTTTTCACGTTTTCCCCTCTTCTCATTCTTTCTTCCTCTCTCAATTCTTTTACTTTTTATTTTTCGAACGGTTTCGGCTTGTGAATTCGGAGGTCGCTCATCTGTCATCTTCTTTGTCATCGTATAGTAGGTGTGGGATTCAAATCTGGTTACTACTTTTTTTTTTAGATCGATAGCTATCTCATTTTAAGAATTCTTTTCCTTTGGATTTTCGTAGTTATGCATTACCCCTTCGTTTTTGGGTTTTCAGACGATAGAAGTGAAGGGAAATCGTTGTTTTCTAATATATGTTGATAGGGTAAAGGTTAGGGACTGTTACGGCGGCCAAAACGGTGTTCTCGGGGCTGAATTGGGTGATTTCGTAGCCTCCCCGACGGCCACACGGGTGTGTCCCGAGGCACACGACCGTGTGGATTTGTGAATTAGGGTTTCCGGCCGATTTTGGGTGCCACACGAGCGTGTGGCCGATTTGGGGATTTTTTCGAAATTCACACGGCCATGTCCTCTGAGCATACGGGCGTGTGAGTTTGGAGAATTAGGGATTTAGAGTCACACGGCTTGGCCACACGGCCATGTGACAGATTTGGGAAAATTAAGATTCCCACACGGGCGTGTGTTTTGGGACGCACGGGCGTGTAACTGATTTGGGGCCTAGGGATTCCACACGGGTGTGTGTTATGGGACACCCGACTGTGTCTGATGGCCACACGGGCGTGTGACACCTTCACACGGTCGTGTCTGCCCTGTACCTAATATTAGGAAAATCGGACAGTGAGTTACACGGCCTGTTCACACGATCGTGTCCCTGCACCACACGGGCGTATGCCTCTGTCACACGGCCGTGTGCCAGCCCTCATACGGGCGTTTAGATTCTCACATGGCCTGGATTGCTCCACACAGCCGGAGCACATGGGCGTGCGGCCCTAACTCGCCAAATTCTGATTTTAGGGCAAATCAAATGCCATTGTGAGTCTATGTGTTCCAACCCCTCGACTAAGCTTACTGAGGGTGAATACGATGCTGTTCTGACTTCGAATTACGTACTACTTGTAAGTGAATGTGTGCTATGCTAGGTACTAAATCTGAGTGCATAAGTGTGCACATTTACAGAATCGATTGATCGATCGTAAGTGATCGCTTACAATGATCATCTCAAATTGTATTCTAAATTGGTGCATCTGCATTCATACATCTGCATATAAAGTATTTTGGGTTGGGATTTGGAAGAGAAGGAAGATTTACGATTTGGCAGTTTAACTGCATACTGAAGCCCCTAATACCCAGAGGGTCGATGGCAGTCCCAATACCCTGAGGGTCGTGGACGATTTGACTGTACTATGGATTTTCGCACTACATTGTACAACACATACGTCAGCATCGCTACGTATCATTGACTGATCTGGCAGTTTTACTGCAACTCATCGGTATAGCGGATTACCGCATTGCACTGTACTGCATGTACGTTAGCTACGCTACGTACCATTATCTGATCTGGCAGTTCATACTGCATGTCATCTTCGCGGTTTATCGTATTACACAAGATGACTTATACGCTAGCTTTGGCTTGTAATATATGAGATCGCGCTTTATCTCGCACAATCGTTAGCCCCAATTCCTAGAGGGTCGAGGGCGGTCCCAATTCCCTGAGGGTCGAGGACAATGCTAATGATCATCATTGCCGGGCAACCCGGGATGACATCCTTTGGAGTATAAGGTTGGATGGGCTTTTCGAGGTCCTACTCGGAGTGCAGGGATGGGTGGGTTGATTAAATCCCCACAGTAAGTGTAGGGTTGGCGGAGATGGTGTGTTGGCTGGATGGGTTGGTTATTTTATAACTCATTTGCACTCATATGCATCTGAATGAATCTATGTGACTGAATGTGACTGTACTATTCGACTGAAATGTTTGATTGATTAGTTTGGCTGAATGTGATACTATGACTGAATGTGATAATATGACTGAATGTGTTACTGATCGACTGAAAGGCACGTGTGCCTATGCGATTTCTGTAGACTTTCTCTATAAATGTCTGACTGAACTGTTATTGTGATAGTGTGCCTGACTTGTGAAATGTTGCTATTGTATTTGAATAGCACGTGAGGTTAGGTGTATCTGTTTGTTCTGTATGACTGTAAGGTGCATATGGTGTGTGTTTGATGTTGGGCGAACTCGCTTAACTGTTATCTGTCTGTAAGTGTGTTCTTCTTTTGAACTGCTTCTAGTTCTCTATTTCTGCTTCTATAGTTTAGCTGGTTTGATCTCACATTGAGCTCGAGTAGCTCACCCCCTCTTTTGTTTCCCCTTTCCAGGTACAGTTTTGGATTCTTGATTCTGGACTCAGTACGCGAAGGACTCGGACAGTCTTGGTAGAAATGAGCTATAAGCTTTTATTTTCAGGTTTAATTGTCATTCGTTTAGGTTGAACTGTAAAGTTTCATAATACTGTAGTACAACTTTTGTTCTAAGTTTTCATTCGTAAGTGTTATACTGTTAAACTTACTGGGTAATTTAATTGATTAAACGTTTTTGAATTGATTCGGGATAAACGTTTTCAGAATTAAATTTTTAAACGAATTGATTTGTAAAATTTTTCTCACGATCACTTCGGTGATCAATGTAGCGTTCTGAATTCGGTCTAGACTTCTAGGCCGGGTTTGGGGTGTTACCCGGTTCAATTTTTCTATTTCCCAAAATAAATTTTTATATTTATATATAAAATAATTTTCTCACCCCTATTTTACCCTCGTAAAATTTTGACGATTTTACCCCTGGTAAAATTTTGAGAAAATATGTTCAGTATTTCACGACTCAACATGTTCACTGTGACTGAATGATTTATTTTCATTTTTGGGCTTCAGAACAATCCAAAAACATAAATTCATTATTCTGATCATTTTTTATGTAATCCATATAGGATTGCAAATGGATCATTTCCATTTCCATTTTTGGAAACCTACATTTATTTTCAAATGATTTCATTTATCCAATTTAGAGAAAACCATAATCATTCCTAAATGTTTCTCATTTCTCTTTTCCTATTCATTCCATTCATTTCTATTCAAACTCGCAATTCATTTCTGGTTTCAACGAGCTAGCGGAGGGATCGATTGGATATATGTAGTTGAGGTTGAAATGATTTATAATTAGGTTCCAACTTTTTGCCTATTAATTATAAACTCATTTAGTCACGAAGTCATTCCACTATAGTATCGTGACTGAGTTCTCCCCAACGACATACCATTGCGAAAGTAACTACTCAGTGCTCGTCCATTGACCTTATCATAAGTGTGTTTACCTCATAAGATATCCATGATCTCATTGGGATAATATTCGTTCTCCCAATATGATCCTATTTTATCTTATGGTAACCATTACATCTTCCTTCATGAAAAGTCAATCCACTATCAAATAGTGATCAAGTCATCCATCACAAAGACGAACGAGTCATCCATACATAATCTGCCATCCACTCAGGATTTAGGTATGTCACACTATAAATGTCACAAGTGAATAAATCCATAAACAGATTTAAGATTTATTCTGCTTAGGTCCTGTCCGATATATTATCAGTCCAATAATTCACATTTATGTCTCTATCTTCAGGGAGTAATCCACTTCAATGCGCAAGACAAGACATCTCCCCAATTGGACTTGATAGACAACATATTAGTCTTTTAATCGGTTTGCTCATTTCCGATTAGACTAAGGACATGTTTAGGTCCGTCTACTAATACAAGTTGTCTTTTCGTACTACGATCCGACCACGTAATACTGCTTAGTATTAGTTAAACATTTAGACAACCAATGGGCAACATTTTCTTCCATTTTGTTTTGTATGCAAAAACCATGTGAGGACAATTATACAAAGTATATTAATGTAATAAATGAATTTCTTTTATTAACCAATCTGTTGGAAAAATTTACAAGTTTACAAACGAATATACTACATGCAATGCACCAGGTCCAACAGAGACTACCCAGTTTAAGCAGTGATGTTCCTCGGATGTAGTCGGGTTGTCCTCCTCATGCTGGTTTAGCTCCAAATTGTAGTGCCACCTAATTTGTCGGGTTCCTACTCAGAAAAAACACACATTTTTAAATTAAAACTAAATTAACTAAGAGATAAATAAATTTGTTCAATCCAAAGTTAATGATACTTTTAAAATAATCTGCATTGGATTAAAACTCTCCAAACCTGGCCTAGACGTTATGGCCTAATCTGGAAGTGTTACGAAGAAAACTTAAAAACAACTTCTTTATTATTCGCAAATCATCGTAAACCGTTGTTACTTAGTATGCCCAATTTGTTTGGAAAACGTGTTGATAAACTTATTTAATTTAAAATCGTTGTTCGTTTACGTCTATCAATTCAAATGAGTATTTTACAGCAGAGTTTCATAAATCGTTATATTTTTGGTAATTCAAATTGTTACTTTGAAACCGTTATTTTAGAAAAGTTGTTGTTTTCAGAAAAAAATTGTTTTATCAGTTGTTATGCTAGAAAACCGAAATAAAATATGAAACCAAAAACAGTCCCAAAAAGTCCGGAGAGTCCCAAAATTACAAAACTCTCAAAAACCAAAAAATTAAGCAATTTTTATGAAATTGAAATTTTATTGAACACTGGTCACAACTGAGCTTCCGTCGCACCGACCCACCTAAGTCAGAAGGTTACCTGAACAGAACAAACAAACAGAGAGTGAGTGAGTTTTGGTAACTCAGTGTGTAACGCGTATATAAACAGTAACCCAGATTCAATCTCATGGCAGAACAGACACAGATGTAAGTCTTTTACAGAATCAAAATTCTACAGAATCATACAGATACAAATATGCATAATCCTACCCCCATCCTCTACACACCAACTCCGACCATCCCAACACACTACGTGCAGTTTAAAACACCCATCCATCCCTACACTGCGTAGTGTCTATACGACACTTTTAAGAGTAGTCGCAGCAATGCTGCCAGTATAATGGTAAGATATCGCCTCACACAGAACACTTCCTCCTCATAATGCAAATCCCGCCCCATAGCCAGATACAGACTGAATATCAGATAAAACAGATTAACAGATACCAGAATTAACATATCATGCATGCTCGTATAACAGATATTATACATGCTTATACATAACAGAGCAGATCATACATACCGTATTTCATAATAATCATATAAATGTTATTTACGTCAATGTTAATCTAACAGAGTAGCAGATTCCATGCTTTAAGGCTTATACCACACGTACCAACCTTACGGAAGGGCTACAGTCGATCGAGACGACATGTACGACCCTAGGACAAAAATTCATAAATTTGGGCCCATATGCCCGTGTGGGCCCACACAGCCTGCCACACGGTCCACACGCCCATCACGCAGTAGTGTGTCGTACACGGCCTACCACACGGCCGTGTGGCGCCGATAGGCCCTAATTTTAACTTTCGCCGATCGCCATTTTTCGAGTTTCTCGTTATACACGTGGCTCGATTTTGATGCTAATGCTCCCACGAGATAACTAAAACCTAAAAATCGACAATAGAACGTCTAGAATCAATATCCATTCCACAATTTTAATTGAGTAACTTCTCGACAACAACACAATCAAAATCAATTTCAACTAAAAATTGCACCCACAATCGCTTCAAAACTTACCCACGTCCACGGTAGCCCCTAAGCTCTAATTCGTAACCGGAGAATTTCGGATTCCTTGAACTTCACCTAACAATATAACCCAAAGAGGAAAAAAAAAACAATAGTGAATTCATACTCCCTAAATAAAAAGATTTCTCACGGAAAAGATATTCTCTAAGTCAAGAAAAACGAAAAGAAGATGGAACATCACTTACTCAACGGTCCAATCGCCCACTAGCAACACTAAAAGCCGTGCAACAAAATTGAAAAACAACCCAAAATGGCATGAACTGCTGTTGAACCACCAAGAAAGAAGAAGTGGAGAAAAAATTAGAGAAGAAGGAACATGTATTTTTTTTACTTAAGGAAAAAAGAATATTGGAAAAAGAAAAATAAAAAAATAAAAAAAAGAATAATAACCAAATAGATGAATCAGATATTTTGATAACCATCCACTCACTTGGATAACTACCCAGATTTTTTTTCTTCAAAATTTTGAATTTTAAACAAAACCTAACCACTTGATGACACAAACATAAAAACATAACATTTACTTGCGAGGAGGCTCAAACCCAAGACTTCAGACACTAAATTAAGGCACTTTAACCACTGATACAAATACTTAATTATAACAATATTTGTAAAAAAAAATTTAAGAAATCAGGGCGTTACATGTACCCAGCAAATTGTAGAGTAACACGCATACACACACAATTGCACTTTCTCCCGTTGTAACTTTTTCATCGATTGAAAGGTGTGCCATTAGAGCTTAAATCTTCCAATGTTATTGTTTCTTCTCCAAATGGAAAATGGAAAATATGTCTCTGGCCTCCATCTTTTAATTAATACGGCAAACAACTTCGTCATGATTTTAAAATGATTCATTTGAGATATTGTACACAAAAGGTCCATTTCTTAAGTGATCTTTGATTTGATCATAAAGGCATTAAAATTTAGATTATGGTGAGCTACAATAATTCGATGATCAAGTTGTCAATAATTTAAAAAAATTAACATTTACTTTACTATAATCTAAACATAATTTAGTAATAATAAAAATTTAATAGTAGGACAAAGCACCATTACGTGTCTTGTTGTCTAAATAAAATCATTTTACTATGGATAAAAGTTCAAATTTTATAGTTTGGGATAAATCACCGAATAAATATGTTTAGCCTGGAATGATGGGAGTTCTTTTAAGCGCATTTCGTACATCGAGAGAGCACAAAATCTATAAAAATTAAATGTCTACGGACCTCGAGGTAGCTCCCCAACACAAAAAAAAAAAGATCTCAAAACAATAATATTTGGAGAGAAAAAGAAAAAAGATCACTATTTAAATAAAATTATTCCATCTTGGAGAAGTCACCTTGATTGAACCTTCTGTAAATTTGTGGTGAATCTGGAGCATGTGAGGCATTTACCGAAATATCCTAGTTTGCAAAAATTATGGAATAAGATATATGGGATATTTGAGGAAATTGATGTAAAATGGGCTTGTGTTGAAGCCTTGGGCCTGTGCGGTGGGCATTTTACTTTGTAATTGAAGTGCTAATGTGATATTGTTTATGTCCGAGACAGATATTTGATATTTATATTAGCTTTGTGTAGTGGTGTAATACGGTGGGCTGTTGCTTTAATAATCTTCAGACTGTCTTTTCCAGCTTCTGGAGATGAATTGGTCGGTTAGGCTGGCTGCATCTGGAGGGATGTTAAGATTTCCTTTCTAATGCAGTTCTTTTGTCTGTAATGTATGATGCCTGAACACAACCGAAAGCTCAAGTCTTGGAATTTTATGAATTGCTTGAACACGACCGAATTAATCGACTTTATTTGAGATAATCGATCGAGTCAATGAAGTTAAATTGATTAATCAAATAAAGCAAAAACCTACTAGAGTCAGTTTATCTACTAATCTCAGGTCTAAAAGTAAAGAACCTTGCAGATTTGGATAATCCAGATTCTTATTATAAACATGACATCAATTATACTTGTGAGCCTCTTGTGATGTTTTCCTCTTCTTCCAGAGCTCATATTATATACATATAGTTTGACATACAGAAGGAAAAAAGTTAACAGAAAAGGAACTTGAGAGCACTTTTTTAGCCTTCATTCTTCTTCAACTGTTGCCTGTACAAGACTGCCACAAAACCATGAAGTTGAAACCATGGCGTTGGGTTTTAAGGAGAGGTTGAAGATGAGGCCCCTTTGAAGATAAGGAACTTGAGTCTCTCTAATGTAAAGTAAATGAAAGTCCCTGTAGAATGAGTGAAAAAACACCCAAAATTTGAACCCACCACACATTGCCATCCATTCCCATACTTGCTATCAAACTCCTGCCAACAAAAAGGCACAAAATTTACCATCATAAGAACAGAAGCTTATCATATAATGGATTTAAACCAGAGGGAAACCATTCCCCAAAGTTTAACCTTTTTTATATAACCAGCAATGGAAATGCAGTCAAAGACATCATAAAGGTCAAGAGCTTGAGAAGCAAAAGACATTGCTTCAATCTGCATCTTCAATGGCATATCTGAGTCATCCACCAAAGCTTTCCCTTCTAACATGTTTGTTTCCTCTCTTTTCTGTCTCAGGAAAACCAGAAAACCATCAAAGAAAAGAATCTGAGGTTTGGGATTTTATCAATGAGTAACTGGTTCTTATCTTTTAAGACCAGAAGAAAAAGAATTGGATCAAATTTCACTCTTTTCTTTTCCAGGCTAGAAACCAACAAAAATGGAAGAAATTTAGGCTTTTCCCGAAGGCTTCTTAAGTTCTCTCTCTTGCTTTTCCACAATTGGAGGAGTGAGTCAAGTCTTAGAAATTCGCAATATTAGGCTGGCACTTTGTCCAACTATATTGTCCTTGTCTCCTCTCAATTTTTTATGTTTTTGATAGAATCTCATCTCACTCACTTTACAGAACCCGTCCAGTGTATAATTTGAGAAATCAAAAACAAATAAGCTTTATTTATTTATTTTTTTTTTTTTTTTATCTTTAAAGGTTCGAGAACGGGTTCAATAAAAAATTGCCTCTAACCTATAAATTTTACCTAAACAATGATTTTGTTACATAAATTGTGTCAATTTTTTTCACCCTTAAAAAATTTCTTTTAATTAACACATGATACTTTTAATTTAAAAAATATAATTATATTAAATTATTAAAAAAATCAAATTTACTACTCAAATTTTTTATATTTCGTTCTCATCACTGTTTTGATAATAGAACCGATTGAAGTGTCAGTTCAAAATAAAAAGTTGAATTGATTGGCCCATAAACCTACGAATCAAGTTAAAAAAATCATTTAAATCAATTTTACTCTACTTTTAAATATGTAATTTTTTTTAATTTTTATTATTTTTAATAATTTATTTAATTAAATTAGACAAATAAATCATATCAAAAATCAATGAGTCTAATTCCGAAAACCTTCCTTACCGCAAGTGTTTCTTCTCTATGGACTTAGATCAACTTTTTTTTTTTCTTTTTTACTTTTTAATCACCAAATTTGTGAGGATCTTTCTAGGCTCCTTGTTAACAAATTGGTAAAGACCCATTCTCCTAGACATTGTAGACCATAAATTGCCATTTCCTCAATCTCTTGCAGTGAAAAAGTTAAAATTTCCTTTGTCGTTAATGGATTTTTGTTCACGTTCTCGATCCTAGTTGTGATATTCTCTTTCCTCTCAGCGCTCATTGCATTTGCCATGCTTCGCAAAGCAACAATGGTACAAGCTGCATTTGAGTAGCGCTTTCCTTGTTTCTCCCTTGGATAATTGCATAAGCAATTCCCCTGAAAGCTATCTGCTCCACAGCTTTACTCAAGATTTCTTCCTGAGTCATCAAAGATGAAATTTGGGTGTTGAGTTTCTCAACTCCAACTGTTGCCATCTTCTGAAATAGCTCAAAGCCAATGAATGCGGGGGCTACTTGCATGTGCTCAGATGGTGGGTTTCATCCTGAAGATTTTTTGTGCCCTCTAAGTTGGCCTTATAATTTCTGAATTTTGTTGAAGTATGAAAGAAATGAAGAAGAAAGAGAGAATGTAAAAGAAAATAAAAATAATATTTTTTCTCTAATTTAATTTATTTTCATTTAATATTAAAATTAATTTTTATTTAATTAGAAACATCATGTGTCATTAAATGATTGGTTAAGAAAATTTTTGTAACCAAAGAAATAGGTTGGGGCAATTTTGTAACAATATTAAAGTACCTAAATGGAAAAAATGTTATAATTTGGGACCAACTTTTTATTTAAGCTTTTAAAATATTTTATATATTATATAGAATATTTAAAATTAAATAATCTAAAAAAATAAAAAAAATTTATATGAAAGCTTAATTTTTTTAACACATGAGTGCCTTTAAATTTATTATGACAATCAAGTTAAGACTCTATCGATGTAACGATCCAAAAGTTAGTAGTGTTAGAAAGTATAGTTTCGAAACCTCGATTCCATAAACCAGACCCACAAATATTTTTATTAAATATTTATGGAGTTATAATTGAAGTGATTTGAATTTTGATTAGATAATTTTATAGCATTAGTGCTTAATTTAAGTACAGAAATTAAATCGCATAAGTAATAAAAATGTAATTTACTAAGGAATTATAATTAAATAAAGGGGTTAAAATAAGAATTATACACTAAATTACAATCATATGGCTGGTTAATGAATTATATAGATATTTTATTTTATAAAATATAAGTTAAATTAAATTATAAAATGAAATTTATAATAAAACAAATAAATTAAGCGGGGTGAAAAAGAAAACCAATTTATCTTAATTCTCTCTTCATTTCGAAACAGAAAGAACAACGAGGAGAACGCACGGCATAAAGTTTTAATATTTCAAGTTTAATTTAGTTAGTTCAATTTAGTCATTTTTTTATAATTTTTATATTTTCGGAATCTCAATAGTTCAAGCTAGTTAACTCATGTCATATTTTTTGGTATTGTTAAAGTTTTAGTATGTTACCATTGTTGAATAGTTGAGGTTTTAGGGACTAATTTGATAGATTTTAAGTTTAGTATTAAAAAAGGACTAAATTGTAAAGTCACTTGATGATTTTTTGCAATAGGGATTAAAATGAAAATAATGTGAATTTTTTGGTACAATTGAAAAATAGGAAGTCCTATAGGGACTCTAGTGAATTTGACATTAAATTAGAGGGCTAAATGTGAAAGTTATGTTAGTCCCGATTTTAGAGACTAAATTGAATAATATGAAAAATTTGTATATTTAGTAATTGAATGCGAATTTGGTTGTATATTGATAATTTATTATATTTGTTTTAATTCGTAGCTAACGTCGACCGGGATTCCTCGAAAAGGAAAGGAAAAAACAAAGTTATCGACAAGTAGCTCGAAGTTTACGATTTGTGTTTCTATAATCCGAACTAACTTGTAATTGTTACATTTTGATTTGTTATGCATGTTAAGAATGTAAGGTGAGGTTCCTTGTTTAATCGAGATGATTTGAATTGGTTGATGATTATAGGGACTAAATTGATTATATGTGAAAAACATGCGTATGTTTATATAAATATGGATTTGAATACAAAATGAGATATTTGATGCAGCCATATGTTTGAATAAATGAATTCATGATAAAAATTGATGTGAATTGAGATATTGAATGATAATGAAATATGAATTGAATACCCTATTAACTGTTCGGGCAGAGTCCGATATAGTTGGCATGCCATAGGATAGGAAGAGTTCAGGGTTACTTCGACTACGAGTCGATGAGGCACTAGGTGTCAATCTGCTTCGGTTTAACCGATGAGACACTGGGTGTCAAATTCATTGACAGCGCTAGGTGCAACTATTTGCTTTGGATTTATCCAATGAAACACTGGGTGCCAAACTGGTGTGTTGGTTGGATCTGTGTATCTGTCTGAGTTCGAGTCGTGTTAATAGGAGAATAAATGGTAAAAACGAAATCTTTGATATTAAAATGACAAATGATAAGAATGAAAGTGAAATGTGAAATGGAATAAAATGAAATTGTGGAATGAATTATAAATATAGATTGATTACGTTCAATGAAATCAAGAAATTCTAAAGTGAAATGGATGATGCCATTATATGATTTTGAGTTACCAAATGATATATGTGGTATAACTGTTAAGTTCTATTATTGAGAAAATGTGTTAGATATGAAATAAGGAATGTATGTGATAGCATAATTGAATTGATATATTACATATTACCATATGTTTCAATTTATGCATCTTTATAATATATGTTATGTTTTGATGTTCGAATTATACAAATATCACCGAGTTATACTCAGTGTACAGTTTTATTTTCCATGCGCAGGTTAGTTACTTAAAGATTAAATCGTTGATCCGACATCCAGCGGCAATCCCGAACTCGTGTTCCTTTTGGGTCTTGGAATGTACTTATGAATGTTTTTATACTTACAACGGTCATTTTGTGTTTTGTTGGCATTTTTGAAGGTTATGTATATATGTGTGTATAAATGAGATGGTAAAGGTCATGTTTGTTGATGGCTTGTTAGGTTTCTTGGTTTTCATGCTTAATGCCCAAATGGATGAGATAATATCATGATATGCATTGTGTTTTGTTTGATGCTTGGATGTGAAATGATGGATGATATACATTTAGGTTATGTTTAGGAGATGTTTTGGTAAGTTAATGCTTAACAATGGAGATTGATTGAATGGTTATTTGGTGCTTGAGAAGTTGAAGGTGAATATGTTATTTAGTGATTATTGAATTGATATTTGTATGTTCTTTTGGTTGTGCTTGGTATAATAGAAATGGTTGAGTTGCCTTAAAGACATATTGGTATAGTGATAAGCTATAAAAGTAACATATTTTAATATCATTCTTAATGCATTTTTGAATGATTAATTATGCAAATTAGTGAATTTGATGCTCCTAATAAAAAAAATTCATGTTTCTATACTTAGGAGAACATTTGGGAGTGAAAGGAGCGAAAAACGAGCCAAAATCGGACAAATAGAGCTATTTTAAGGAGCCACATGGCCTGGGCATTTCCACACGGGTTGGGCTGGACACACGCCAATGTCGATTTCGCACCCTACTTCCCAAATACGCGGAAAAACCTCAATTTTTAGGCTTTTTGAGAATTCTAAAGTCTATAAATACCCATTAGAAGAAGACATAAGGGGGCAATCAGAAAAGATAGAAGAAAATACTCGAAGAACACCATCGGAATCAACTCAGAAGCGGATCTCCATCAAGATCGAAGATCTTCTTTTAATTTGTTTCAAAGTTTTATTGAGTTTATTATGTCTTATGGTTATTCTGACTTTGAGATGTTTTCATTCAAGATTATGAACTAACTCCCTAGATACCTAGGGAGGATGAAACCTATGATGAATCCTTTTATTTAATGTCTGTTTTTACGCGATAAATACTCGATTCTTGTTCTCAATTATGTATGCTTATTTCTTGTTTTAATATTTCTGGGATATTAATTCATGTTTAATGTACTTAATTCAGTGGAGCAAAAGTCCCTATTTAAGAGTAGATCTAGTATAATTGAGTGGAGTTGCATGCAATCCTAGAAATAGGACGACATAAATCTACCGGATTAAAGTCAAATCTAATAAAGGAATCCATAGATCGAGTTAATGCAACAATAGGGATTTTAATTAGAAAGAGATTTCAATTAATCAACCTAGAGTCAGTTGTTCTTACTCTCGAAAGAGATATTAACATAATTTAGAGATTTATACGTATCAAGAAACAAGTGAATAAATCGTTTAATTCAGATTCATAATAATAGGTGAAGTCTAGGTGGATTCTTTCCTGTGTATCGTCTATCTCATTGGTTAATATTCAATTATTTCCTTAATTCATTCTCTGCTGCGTTCTTAGTTAAATTAGTTTAGTATATTTAGATTAAAACACATCACCCCAAATTGTCGGCTAAATAATAGAAAAACGGTAATTACTAATACTTTTGGCCCTCGTGGATACGATATTCTCTACTCACCATAGCTATACTATTGTTCGATAGGTGCGCTTGCCTTTGTCGTATTTACAGTTAGTTTAGTGACCATCATATAGTTGTATTGATGGTCACTAAACTAACTATAAATACGACAAAGACAAGCGCACCTATCGAACAATAGTAAAGTTATGGTGAGTAGGGAATATTGTATCCGCGAGGACTAAAAGTACTAGTAATTATCATTTTTCTATTATTTAGCCGAAAAATTGGAGTGATTGTTTTTAATCTAAAATTACTAAACTAATCTAACTAATAACGCAACAGAGAATGAAATAGGAAAATAATTGAAGATAACCAATGAAATAGACAATACCAAGGAAAGAATCACCTTGACCTCACCTATTATTATGAATCTGAATTAAACGATTTATTCATTTGTGTCTTGATCTGTAGAAATCCCTAAATTATGTTAATATCTCTTTTGAGAGTAAGAACAACTGACTCTAGGTTAATTAATTGAAATCTCTTTCTAATTAAAACCCCTATTGTCCCATTAACTCGATCTATGGATTCCCATATTAGATTTGACTCTAATCCAGTAGATTTATGTCATCCTATTTCTAGGGTTGCATGCAACTCCACTCAATTATGCTAGATCTACTCTTAAACAGGGACTTTTGCACCACTGATATAAACACATTAAACATGAATTAATATTTCAGAAATAGTAAAATAATAAATAAGCATACATAATTGAGAACAATAATCAAGTATTTATCATGTAAATCAGAAATCAAATAATAATATTCATCATAGGTTTCATCTTCCCTAGGTATCTAGGGAATTTAGTTCATAATCTTGAATAGAAACATCTCAAAGTTAGGATAACCATAAGACATAAATAAACTCAATAAAACTTGGAAAGAAATTAAATGGAGATCTTCGATCTTGAGGGAGATATGCTTCCGAGTTGATTCCGATGGCATTCTTCGAGTGTTTTCTTCGATCTTCTCTGAGTGCCCCCTTAGGTCTTCTTCTAATTGGTATTTATAAACTTTAGAATGCTCAGAAAGCCTAGAAATTAGGTGTAACACACCTTACCCGTATTCAACCGGAACCGGGTTTGAGGCATTACCTAACTAATCTTGCTTAAACGTCTCGAAAAGGGGTTATAAGATTTCGTTTAAACTCATCACTTGTACATACTCGGCCTAAGGGTCCCTAAACATACCTCTGAGAGGTATCGGAACTATTCCGGGAACTTTTACGAACTCAAGAAACTTTTCAACAAAATAGGGGCCACATGCACGTGTTGGTCTAGGGACACGCCCGTGTGCCCCTAAGACATGCCCGTGTCTTCCACCCGTGGTCGATCCTGACTAACTTCACACGACCTAGACACGCCCGTGTCTTCCACCCGTGGTCGATTTAAATTCCACAATTAATATGCAGACTTCACACGGCCTGGGCACACGCCCGTGTGTCTAGCCCGTGGTCGAAACTGACTTATAACACTAACATGCAGGGAACACACGACCAAGTCACACACCCATGGGGCTGACCGTGTGTCACACACGGCCTAGACACTTGGGCGTGTGTCTACCCGTGTGGACCAATTCAAGGCTATTTTCCAAGCCATTTAGCCACCCTCACTTGCATACATTCATACACCATCACATAAACTTCACATATCATCAATTATAACTCTTGAATTATCACATTTAATCTATAAAAATGAGGTCTTCATCCCATACACGAGGGAGAACTATTTCTGGTATAATTACAATCGACTTAAGCCATCGTTTATGGCTATATACAACCGAACCATAAACTCTCTTAGGCCAACACATTTGGCTATATCAACTTTAAATACTATCCCTATACATGCCATAACTCATAAGGACTTGAAACCTCATACCAAGTGTCTGCTCGATAGTGTGAAAACGTCTCCGGCGGTCTCCAACCCGAGCTAGTTAAGTTAACCTATAAGAGATAGGAAAGAAAGAGGAGTAAGCAATAATGCTTAGTAAGTTCATATGCATATAATAATCAACTATTGACATTCACTAATTATACTCAACCACAAGGTATTATAATGAGTTTTACTCTTAAACTCATCGTTACCTACTCAATCATTCCTAAGGCTTACTCATTCCGTCTCATACCACATTCTAACCATACCACAAGCCAAATGCTCATGATAAAATCCATCCCTGGCATTAATTAATCATACACAAAGTATTAGGCTTCTTGCCATCTCACTCATACTTGCCCTTGTAGCACACATACCTTGTCACATATCGTAAGTGTTCCGTCGTGAATGACTCACGAGTACTTGTATTCACTCGTACACATGGCTTTAGTACTAATCTCATTTCTACTTATCCTATTTATCACTAGGGATACTCAAAGACGTATAATATCATCATTGATATAATTACGAGGCCAATGCCACATCCCAGAGGTGGTCTCACATGGATTCACCTCTAAGTGCCGATGCCATATCCCAGATATGGTCTTATACGGAGTTTCACATCAAGTATCGTTGCCACATCCCGGATATGGTCCTATACGATTCTCATATTCAATACCGAAGCCATATCCCAATATGGTCTTATACGGAAATCTCAATTCGGTGCCGATGCCATGCCCCAGACATGGTCTTATACGGGACCTTATCCACATATATTTCCCTATTTCAAATGTTCATCCGAGAACATCCTCACACATTATCATTCTTACTTAGATTTCTGCAATAATCAACTGCTTTCATGCGATACATTTATAATTACAGCATATGCAATTAGGATGCATCATTTATACATAACTCACCATGGTTTCATCATATATCGAACTCACCCCAAATGAGTTCAGTCACATACCTGTATCTCTTATGGTATAATCACATACCTCCTCATTTCAACATGCCTGTTGAATTATTCAATACTAAAGAACATTTTTGAGTTTCATATATATAGAATCTTATCAACATCACACCCTCAATAGGGTCTCACATGAAACACCATATCGATGCCATATCCTGAACATGGTCTTATACGAATTCTCACACCGAGGCCACATTCTAAATATGGTCTTACACGGAACCTTAATTGCCATCGTATCATGCTATTTGCATTTCCTCTATTCATGGATTAAATCAAGACTTTCATTTCTTGACATCCCATCAAAACGTATTTAACGTATACAGGGAGGTAATAAAAAATTTATACAACATCGAAATATTAAGATACTTCACTTAGAGTTGCATAATTTAGCACATGGACTTACCTCGATATCGAAAGGGTAGAAAAGGGACCTATTTGTCCATATGTCTCTTTTCTCCCGCTCTAGGTCCAAATCTCGTTTTCTTTGATCTAGAACAATAGAATTTTCTCATTTAATCACTTATTAATCATAATACATCATAATCTACACTTAGGCAAAAATGACTATTTTGCCCTTATACTTTGGCAAAATTACGATTTTGCCCCTAGGCTCGTAAATCACTTTTCATCACATTTTCTTATTAAACAAGCCTAGCTGAACATTTAATCCTCTTATAACTATCCAAAATTCCAACTATTTCATGCATTAATGAACAAATTATAACATTTGCATCTTAGTCCTAATTAGGTGTTTTCATAACAACACCTTTCACAAAAGTTGTTTCTCATCTTCCCAACATTCATTTTCTTCCATAAAAACTCAGCAACCAACATAAAATCTCTCATCGCAAGTCCCTAGACCTTCAACCATATTGCAAATTAGTCCCCTCATTAGCTAGCTTAAGCTTTGGGGACTCCAAAAGTACAAAAATTATCAACTAAAACCATCAAAATCACTTACTTGTAGAGAAAATGAGTTGCTGAAATTTTCAAGCTTTCAAAGACCTCCCTTTGTTGGTATTTTTGGTTGGAGAAGAAAACTAAATGAAAAGATGATAACTTTTTCTTTTATCATCTTATTTTATTCTTTTTGTCAACTAATATCACCAACTATTGACCAAAATAAATGCTCTTGTCTCCCTTGTCCACATGGCCGGCCAACCCTTTATTATTGGCCTAATTACACTTTAAATACCTCCAATTGAACATTCTATGGCTATTAGGCACCTCTAGCAAATAAAATAGAACTTTCGCACTTTATGCGATTTAGTCCTTTTTAGCGATTAAGCCTGAAATCGCTAAAATTAAAGTACCAAAATTTTCATGCATCCTTATTGACATGTTATAACACATAAAATAACATGAAAATAATTTTATCTAACCTCGGATTAGTGATCCCTAGATCACTGTTCTGACTAGCCCCTAAATCGGGCTGTTACATTAGGTTTTTCCGCGTATTTGGGAAGCAGGGTGCGAAATCGACATCGGCTGGCACATGGGCGTGTGGCCAGCCCGTGTGGAAATGCCCAGGCCATGTGGATCCTGAAAACAACTCTATTTGTCCGATTTTGGCTCGTTTTTCACTCCTTTTGCTCCCAAATGCTCTCCTAAGTGTAGAAACATGAATTTAAAGGATTAGGAGCATCAAATTCACTAATTTGCATAATTAACCATCCAAAAACGCATTAAGAATGGGATTAAAATATGTTACTTTTATAGTTTATCATGTATATATATTCAATTGGTTAGATTTAAATTGTGAATTAAGGTGCTAATTTTGGCATATGGTTAGGCACATAGGGTGGTGATTTAAATGATGGTTTTGACTTGTTTTGATTTGTTTTTGAAGTGGTTGAAGATGGTTTTAAATGGATGACTTATAGCCTAAGTGAATTATGCTAGAAAACTTATTTTGAAAGGTAACTACACGTTCACATAGCCTGACACACAGCCGTGTGGTCCGTAAATGTAACACCCCATACCCGAGTCTGAGACTAAGACTGGATACGAGACATTACCATGCTTGAACTCACTTAATCTTGTGCTTACGGACTATAAAATTTCGTTCCGAATTAAAAACTTCTCTTTCTTAGTCAAATCAGACATTTCATGGGCCTACGAGGCCTCAGACTTGCGTCCCAAAACTTTCAGAACTCATCTGGAAACTTTCTCTCCAAACAGGGGTCACACGTCCGTGTGACTTGGGACACGCCCGTGCACCCCTAAAACATGCTCCTATCTTTTACCCGTGGTGTGCACTGACTACCTTAACATGGCCTAGAGTCTAAACACACACCCGTGTGACTGGTCCGTGGTCTATTCTGACTTAAGATACAAAGGTGCAGGGTGCACACGGCCTAGACACATGCTCGTGTGTCCAACCGTGTGAGCACTTAGAGGCTATTTACCAAGCCAATTGCCACCCTGAAATCAAGACCAAACTCATGCTCAATTCAGCAACTCAAGTATTACATCTAACATGAACAAGGATGCATACTTCATTGATAGATTAAAATATACATACTTAATCATTCATGACTCATCTCTTTGGCCATATACAAAAAGAATACTAAGCTTGATAGCCAACAATTTGGCTAGTTTTAAAACATAACTCAAAATGAAATGTTTCCTATACATGCCATACTTAATATAAACAACTTGGCTATACCAAAATAGCGATTGATAGTGTGCTCCGAGCTCCGGTGACGATGATCCACGAGATTAGCTTGGCGGGACTACATGGAAAGAAAGAATAAAAGACGTAAGCATTTAGCTTAGTAAGTTTGCATATAATGCACATAACAACATACTTGCTTCTTATAAACCATTTGACATAAACAATGGTATCATAATTTCAGCTATAAAGCTTACTTACTCATATCTGATTCTTACGAATCTCATGATACTTGCTAGTCCCATACTTGTGAAGTAAACAAGGTACCTGTATCACTTGATCACATTGATCAGCATACTTTAGCATAATAATCATAATCTCTAACTTATCATTCATAACATGAATAATACTCATTCTCAACTTGATGATAACTCTGCTTACTTAATTTCTTGTTATCTCATTTAAACTTTACTTGTTTGCCCAATGAATTTCTACGAATAATCGAGGATACTAAATCTCATCTCACATGCTCGATGCCAAAGCCATATCCTAGATACGGTCTTACATGGAATCTCTCATCTTGGTTTCGAGGCCATGTCTTGACATGGGCTTATACGAAGTCTTTCTCGTGAGTTCCCTTGGGAACTTACCATTGCCATGTCTTGACATGGTCTTACTTGGTACCTTTACTCATGAACTGGTCAATGCCGAGCCTTGGCTTGGACTTACATGAAATCTTCCTTGTTACTCACCAATGCCATGCCTTGGCTTGGACTTACATGGGATCTCTATCTCTTGATAGCTTTTCAATGCCAAGACTCGTCTTGGACTTACATGACATCTTTGCTTGGAGACTCACCAATGCCATGCCTTGGCTTGGGCTTATATGGGTCTTCATCTCATAATAACTCTTCAATGCCAAGACTTGTCTTGGTCTTACATGATAACTTGTCCGATTGCCGATGCCATGCCTCGGCTTGGACTATACTGACTTTCTCATTTCATGTGATAGATCGAGTATCCTAAGCTATTCATCTTCAATCGGGGCTTTCTCATGCTTGATCTCATTGATTACTTTGTTTAACATAACATTAAACATTTTCAAGATAATATTGTACATTATACTAAGCAATTTAATGATATTAATCATAAAGCTTAGAAATCATGCAAACTTACCTCGATATACAAAATGTATGTAGGTATGCAATTTAGTCCTCGACTTTGTTCTTGCCTCGGTTTCGATCCGGGCTTCGTTTTTCTTGATCTATAATCATAAATAGATCATGTAATACTCACATTGACTAAATTGACTCTTAACTCATACTTTGGTAAAATTACTATTTTACCCCTATACTTTCTCATTTTTACACTTTTGTCCCAAGGCTCGTAAAATGAATCTCATTCGTCTTTCTTAAACTTCATGCTTAGCTGATTCATTTTCTCTACTATAGTAATCATCAATTCCACTATTTCTAATAGGTATGACCAATTCCATAACTTTTACAAACTAGTCCTTACTAGCATTTTTCATGAAATTCACTTAGAAAAATATGTTTATCTAACATCAAACTCTCATAAACTTCCATAAAATATCATTTTACAAGCATGTCACTCTTGGGTAGATTTTTGAACATGCATCTTAGCTTATTTTATAGCTAAAAATAGCTAATTCATAATACGAGAACTTCAAAACACGAAGAATATTAAAAGCAGGGCTAAGATGAACTTACTAGCAAGCTTGAAAAAATGAAGAACCCTAGCTATGGAGTCTCCAAATTTTTGGCACAAGAGGAAGAAGATGAATAGATTTTTATCATCTTTTTCCTATTTTAATCAATTATTAGACAAATGACCAAAAAGTCCTTCTCTTTAAAAATTTCTATTTTTCTAACTCATGTCCATTTTTGTCCAAAAATTATAATTTGGGAAAATTGCTATTTAAGGACTCATAATTAATATTCTAAAGCTATTTCATACAAAAAGCTTCTAGAAACTCATATTTTGCAACTTTTGCAATTTAGTCCTTTTTGATCATTCCATGTCAATTTCACAAAATTTCTACATGGAACTTTAGTACTATGATGCAAACATGTCATAAACCTTAAGAACTCAATTTTACTGACTCGGGTTTGTGGTCTCGCACCACTATTCCGACTAGGCCATGAATCGGGATGTTACAATTCTCCCCATCTTAGGAATTTTCGTCCTCGAAAATCTTACCAGCAAACAGGTTTGGGTATTGGTTTCTCATGCTCTCTTCTGGTTCCCACGTAGCTTCTTCTATTCCATGTCTTTGCCACAATACTTTTACCAGGGCAATACTTTTATTCCTTAGCTGCTTGACTTCCCGAGCTAAAACCTTAATTGGTTCTTCACCATAAGTCATGCCGGGATGAATCTCTATTTCTGACGGGGTAATTACATGTGAAGGATCTGATCAGTAGCGTCTCAACATTGACACGTGAAACACATCGTGAATCTTTTCTAACTCTGATGGCAAAGCCAATCGATAAGCTACCGGCCCAACTCTTTCAGTAATCTCGTATGGTCCGATAAAACGTGGACTCAACTTGCCTTTCCGGCCAAATCTGAGAACTTTTCTCCAAGGTGACACTTTCAAGAAAACATCTCCGACTTGATACTCTATCCCTTTCCTCTTTAAGTCCGAATAGGACTTCTGTCTATCTGATGCAGCTTTTAAAGTTTCTCGTATCACTTTCACTTTCTCTTGACTTCTCTAACCAAATCAACCCCGTGAATTTGGTTTTCTTTTAGTTCATCCAAAATAAAGCGTTCGCGCACTTACGCCCATATAAAGCCTCATAAGGTGCCATCTTTAAGCTTGACTAATAGCTATTATTATAGGTAAACTCCACCAATGGGAGAAACTTTTCCCAACTGCCTCGGAATTCAAGAATACAACATCTGAGCATATCTTCGAGTACTTGAATTAACCTCTCTGACTGACCGTCAGTTTGAGGATGAAAAGCGGTACTAAAGTTCAACTTTGTACCCAAGGCTTCTTGTAACTTCTTCCAAAATCTGGATGTAAACCTCGGATCTCTATCCGAGATGATTGACAACGAAACACCGTGAAGCCTTAATATTTCTGAAACGTACAAGTTTGCCAACTTTTCTAGTGAGTGATCAACTCGTACAGGTATAAAATGAGCTGACTTCGTGAGTCTATCAACTATAACCCATACAACATCTTTCTTGCTCGGAGATAATGGTAGACCCGTTACAAAATCCATAGTAATACGGTCCCATTTCCGCTCCGGAACAAAATGGGTTGAAGCAAACCCGAAGGTACTTGGTGTTCAAATTTTTACTTGGCGACAAATCAAGCATTTGGAAACAAAATCTGAAATATCTTTCTTCATTCTCAACCACCAATACTGTTGCTTCAAGTCATTATACATCTTGGTACCACCCGGATGTACAGACAAACATCCGCTATGGGCCTCACGCAAAATTCCCTGAATAAGCTCTTCCTTTCTCGGTACACAAACTCAATCTTTGAACATCAGACTTCCATTAGGACTAATCCAGAAATCAGACTCAACATCTGTCTCGTACTGAGCTCTCTTGGCTTGTAATCAACTATCTTCTTTTTGAGCTTCAATGATCTCTTGGAGGAAAGTTCGTCTAGCTCTCAACTCAGCTAGAATAGAACCATCGTAGGATAAAGTCATCCGTGAATTCATTACCCTTAATGCAAATAGGGACTTTCTGCTCAAAGCGTCGGCGACCACATTCGCCTTCCCAGGATGGTAGTCAATGACCAATTCATAGTCTTTTATCAACTCTAACCATCTCCGCTGCCTTAAGTTCAACTCTCTCTGCGTCATCAAATACTTCAAACTTTTGTGATCGGTGAAGATTCGACATCTCTCACCATATAGGTGGTGTCTCCATATCTTCAATGCGAAGACTATGGCAGCCAACTCTAGATCGTGGGTCGGATAATTCTTCTCATGAGGCTTCAACTATCTTGAGGCATAAGCAATCACTTTGCCTTCTTGCATAAGTACACAGCCTAATCCATTTAAGGATGCATCGTTGTGAATCACTAATTCTTTCCCTGTCTCAGGTTGTACTAAAACTGGAGCTTCTGTCAACATCGCTTTCAGTTTCTCGAAACTTTGTTGGCATATTTCACCCACTCAAACTTCACATTTTTTTCACAGTAACAATTTAGTCATCGGGATTGCAATCATGGAAAACCCTTGACGAATCGTCTATAATAGCCGGCTAGGACTAGAAAACTTCTAAGCTCAGAGATATTCTTTGGTGGCTTCCAGTCCATAATAGCCGAAATCTTACTGGGGTCTCCTCGAACTCCTTCTCCCGAGACAATATGTCCCAGAAATCCTACTTCCTTGAGCCAAAATTCACTTTTACTGAACTTGGCATATAATTGACTAAATGTAACACCCCATACCTGAGTCCGAGACTAAGACTGGATACGAGACACTACGATGCTTGAACTCACTTAATCTTGTGCTTACGGACTATAAAATTTCGTTCCGAATTAAAAACTTCTCTTTCTTAGTCAAATCAGACATTTCATGGGCCTACGAGGCCTACGACTTGTGCCTCGAAACTTTCAGAACAAATCTGGAAACTTTCTTTCCAAACAGGGGTCACACGTTCGTGTGACTTGGGACACGCCCGTGCACCCCTAAACCATGCCCGTGTCTTTTACCCGTGGTGCGCACTGACTACCTTAACACGGCCTAGAGTCTAAACACAAGCCCGTGTGACTGGTCCGTAGTCTATTCGACTTAAGATACAAAGGTGCGGTGTGCACACGGCCTGAGACACACGCCAGTGTCCAACCGTGTGGGCACTTGGAGGCTATTTACCAAGCCAATTGCCACCCAAATCAAGACCAAACTCATGCTCAATTCAACAACTCAAGTATTACATCTAACATGAACAAGGATGCATACTTCATTGATAGATTAAAATATACATACTTAATCATTCATGACTCATCTCTTTGGCCATATACAAAAAGAATACTAAGCTTGATAGCCAACAATTTGGCTAGTTTTAAAACATAACTCAAAATGAAATGTTTCCTATACATGCCATACTTAATATAAACAACTTGGCTATACCAAAATAGCGATTGATAGTATGCTCCGAGCTCCGGTGACGATGATCCACGGGATTAGCTTGGCGGGACTACATGAAAAGAAAGAATAAAAGACGTAAGCATTTAGCTTAGTAAGTTTGCATATAATGCACATAACAACATACTTGCTTCTTATAAACCATTTGACATAAACAATGGTATCATAATTTCAGTTATAAAGCTTACTTACTCATATCTGATTCTTACGAATCTCATGATACTTACTAGTCTCATACTTGTGAAGTAAACAAGGTACTGTATCACTTGATCACATTGATCAAAGATACTTTAGCATAATAATCATAATCTCTAACTTATCATTCATAACATGAATAATACTCATTCTCAACTTGATGATAACTCTCTTACTTAATTTCTTGTTATCTCATTTAAACTTTACTTGTTTGCCCAATGAATTTCTATGAATAACCGAGGATACTAAATCTCATCTCACACGCTCGATGCCAAAGCCATATCCTAGATACGGTCTTACATGGAATCTCTCATCTTGGTTTTGAGGCCATGTCTTGACATGGCCTTATCTGAAAGTCTTTCTCGTGAGTTCCCTTGGGAACTTACCATTGCCATGTCTTGACATGGTCTTACTTGGTACCTTTACTCATGAATTGGTCAATGCCGAGCCTTGGCTTGGACTTACATGAAATCTTCCTTGTTACTCACCAATGCCATGCCTTGGCTTGGACTTACATGGGATCTCTATCTCTTGATAGTTTTTCAATGCCAAGACTCGTCTTGGACTTACATGACATCTTTGCTTGGAGACTCACCAATGCCATGCCTTGGCTTGGGCTTATATGGGTCTTCATCTCATAATAACTCTTCAATTCCAAGACTTGTCTTGGTCTTACATGATAACTTGTCTGATTGCCGATGCCATGCCTCGGCTTGGACTTATACGGACTTTCTCATTTCATGTGATAGATCGAGTATCCTAAGCTATTCATCTTCAATCGGGGCTTTCTCATGCTTGATCTCATTGATTATTTTGTTTAACATAAAATTAAACATTTTCATGATAATATTGTACATTATACTAAGCAATTCAATGATATTAATCATAAAGCTTAGAAATCATGCAAACTTACCTCGATATACAAAATGTATGTAGGTATGCAATTTAGTCCTCGACTTTGTTCTTGCCTCGGTTTCGATCCGGGCTTCGTTTTTCTTAATCTATAATCATAAATAGATCATGTAATACTCACATTGACTAAATTGACTCTTAACTCATACTTTGGTAAAATTACTATTTTACCCTTATACTTTCTCATTTTTTGCACTTTTACCCCAAGGCTCGTAAATTGAATCTCATTCGTCTTTTTTAAACTTAATGCTTAGCTGATTCATTTTCTCTACTATAGCAATCATCAATTCCCACTATTTCTAATAGGTATGACCAATTCCATAACTTTTACAAACTAGTCCTTACTAGCATTTTTCATGAAATTCACTTAGAAAAAGATGTTTATCTAACATCAAACTCTCATAAACTTCCATAAAATATCATTTTACAAGCATGTCATTCTTGGTTAGATTTTTGAACATGCATCTTAGCTCATTTTATAGCTAAAAATAGCTAATTCATAATACGAGAACTTCAAAAACACGAAGAATATTAAAAACGGGGCTAAGATGAACTTACTAGCAAGCTTGAAAAGAAATGAAGAACCCTAGCTATGGAGTCTCCAAATTTTCGGCACAAGAGGAAGAAGATGAATAGATTTTTATCATCTTTTTCCTATTTTAATCAATTATTAGACAAAAGATCAAAATGTCCTCTTTAAAAATTTCTATTTTTCTAACTCATGTCCATTTTTGTCCAAAAATTATAATTTGGGCAAATTTCTATTTAAGGACTCATAATTAATATTCTAAAGCTATTTCATACGAAAAGCTTCTAGAAACTCATATTTTGCAACTTTTGCAATTTAGTCCTTTTTTATCATTCCATGTCAATTTCACAAAATTTCTACATGGAACTTTAGTACTATGATGCAAACATGTCATAAACCTTAAGAACTCAATTTTACTGACTCGGGTTTGTGGTCTCGCACCACTATTCCGACTAGGCCCTGAATCAGGATGTTACAGTAAAAATTTAGGTGATTTTGGTGCACACGGTAATAGGTAGTTGCACGATCTAGGGACACGGTCGTGTGGCCTATCTCGCATGGGTTGAGCTCTTGCACACAATTAGTGACACGGCTGTGTGATTCATCACAAACGGGTTAAGCTTTCACACATGGCTAAGGGACACGGCCGTGTGACCCTTGTATGCAAATTTTTCCTACCTTTTTAAATTTGTTTCAGTTTGATTCCTATTAATTGTCTGCTTAGTTTTAACCTTCCGTAAGCTCGATATTAAATCGAAATTGATTGAAATATATGTTATTTTGATTGTTCATGAATGGTATGATAATTAATTGAGATTTAAGTTATAATTTGTTTGAAAATGGTTTGTAATTTTTTGTAACATTTTATTACTCGGATTCGGTGATCGGACCAGGTAAAAGGTGTTACAGTCTACAATATATGAGTGCCTTGAAATTCATCATGCATCATATCATTAATTTAATTTATATATTTCTTTAAAAAATTAGTTATATGATTATATGGAAATTATAACAATAGTAGTTGGTAATGTATTGGTATCAGTCGATACATGTCGTTCTAGTCCTAAACCAATAGCAAGTAATCTATTTTGGCCTATTTCTTTCAATATTGGCTTGTACCTGCATGTAGCTATTGGTACAAAATTGTGATAATTTAAATAAATTTCTAATTTTTTTATCTTAACCATTTCAATTTTTCTACATTTAAATTTAAAATTAATAGTTATTAAATTCAATTATTGAACTTAATTAATAATTTTAAAACTTATATTAATATATAAATATTTTTATATGGATGTAATTGAGACATATTTGCATGTATAGAAAATATATAATTTTTTTTATCAAATTAACATATAACTTATTAAGAAATTAAAAATTAAATTAAAAATATATGTATAAAAATATTTAAAAATATTGATAAACTCAAAATAGTACACAAAAATATGCTAATACTATAACGTATCAATACCGAAAGAAAAATGATACATACGATAATGAATACCTTGATTATAACTCATCCCCATTTATAATCGGAAATCTTAGAATTATATTATGGGTTTACAACTCATTACATATAATTGATAACTAAGAATCAGTTGCACATTTAATTTTTCTAAGAATTGCTAACTATGAAATGTGAACAAATAATTTAATTATTGACAAATATGTGTTAACCATAAGTTAAATCAACCTTGTTTTTACGAAGAAAAAAAAAGTAAATGTTTTTTTATTAAAATATAATTATCCGGTTGGTCATTATGAAACTAATGTTGAAAGTAAGTTTTTAAATTTTTATATAAGTGTGAAATTTAAAACTATAGAAGTGAACGATGCCTTTAAATTTTAAATATTAATAATTTTTTCTTATCTAAACATATATTTTTAATATTTTATATAAAATTAAATTAACGATTATTTAATAATAGAGTTTACTTAATATTAATTCATATTAAAATTAATATTAATTTTTAAACCTATAATTTTAGGGTTAATTTTTGATACACGGGTAGTATACTTTTTTTTTTCATTTCACAAGTAGCACTAAAAAATTGACATGTGTCTTTTTCTAATATTTATTTTTTAATATTTTAATATATTCTTAAGACATTTGTTAACCTCTTAACTCTACTTGTGGAGTTTAAAAGCTCCACTAACTGTTTACCAAATATATTCTCATAATTTAAATAATATTTTAATGTTTACTAAAAGTGAACGATCTAAATATCTTTTATATTTTAAATTAAATAAATAAAAATCTCTTAAATGTATTTTTACTATTTTATTTAAACTACAAATAAATAAGTAATTAAAAATAGAGTTCACAAGAAATTAATTCACATTATAGTTACTAATAAAATATAAATATATAATATTATTAATTCATTTAAAATTAAAATTAATTAAACTCTTATTCAAGTATGTAATTTTTATTAATTTTTTTTAAATTTAAATGAACTATACATATAAAAAATAAAGTTTGTCATTTTAATTATAATATATTAGGTGAACTTAAAATTATAATAAATGGATAAATAATTGAATAAGTATATAATCTTAAAATTTTATGTAGAAATAAGGGCGTACTTGTCTTTGCAAACATAAACTATGGCTAAAATAGTGCTTGGAACTATGACCACAATTTCAACTACGACATCAAAAGTGAGAAAATATAAAGATGAATACCGAGATTGTTTATGCAGTTCAACCTTAACCTACGTCTGCGGGGTAGTGCTTAGAGCAATGATCCACTATCTTTATCACAATACAACCAATGATTTTAGTCTTAACATTGAGCTAACTCTCACCAATTTAGCAACCTCACTGTTTTACAAAGACTATATCACTCTCCCACTAAGCTTCCTTTTCGAAAGTTTAGTTATGGAATACAAGAGACTCTCTTGATTTCTTACAAAAACAATGCACACATAAAACATTTCTAGCTTGAACAAATTTTGTGCTCTCTCAATCTCTCTATTACTTTTTAACCTAGGCAAAACTTAAGTTTATATACTACTTAAGTTTTGCTTACATAAGAGTCATAGTCTAATCACTTTTCTATAAACTAAAACTGAAAATCAGCATAGGATAATAATTCCATAAGAGTCTTGGTGTAATCCAATATCTTCAATTATAGAAAGTGACTTGTTCCACAACTAACAAAACTTGATCCGCAAGTGGTTAAACTTCAAGTCTTCAATTTTAACTTATTGGTCTTCATGTTTTGGGCTCTAACTCATCCAAATATGTTCAAAACAAATAGTCCAATGCTTTTGTTCTAAAATTTCCCAACTCTGAAAATAGGCAAGTACGACAATGAAACAATGCATCAATTTGTGACCACTGTTTCAGCCACAAAAACAACCAAATAAATTTTCCTTACCTTCAAATGTGTCAAAAATCTCCCCCTTTGACAATTTTTGAACAAAAAATATAGAAGAAAAAAAATCATCACAATTACATATTCTCCCATTAAGAATCTTTCCCTTAATCAAATAATCACAACTTATTTATCTCAAACCATTAAAGTAGCTATTAACACAATAAAGACAAAACTAAAGGCTTGTTAATATGATCCAAAACATGTAAGGGAAGGAGTACACGATTACTGGACTGAGTGAACCACCACACTGGATTAATAAGAACTGAGATCCTAAGTTTGTGGTTATTGTTGCCCAAAAGCATCATACCGCATAATACTGCACACTACTCACTCACTACTCCCTTTTTTTGTTCAATGATTGAAAGGATTCACTAGAGCTATCTGGCTTAGATATTCAACTTCATGGCTAATAGGTTACTGTTGTGAGCTTTGAAGTCCTTGATTTGCCTCTCAATGGCAGCAATCTCACCAAAATACAACTTGAGGAGCCTTTGATTAATAATAGCTTATGTGCTTAAGGAACTAGGAACTGTGCCAAAATCTATGCCAATAGTTTCAAGCACTATTGTGTCTTTAGTAGGGGTTTTTTCATCTTGCACATTACCAGGGTTCAGGGGAGCATGCTTGCCTTATAATCACTTGTGAGAGAACTTCAGTTCTAGAGGCATTTTCTCATACTTCTCAATAGAATCGAAAATTTTGTCACTTTGTTTAAACAAGATTTGAAATATGAGAGATGGATAGGGGAGACTAAGCTTACTATAAAAATTTTTAGCATTAAGATATATCTTTGTGAAGATCAAGTCTCCATTATCAAATTGGATTCCTACTGCCACCTTCCTTAGCAAAACAACCATCTTCTTGATTACATTGTGCCTTTGGTTATTGGGAAGTCAATTCCTTGTGGCTATGGCCTAAAGTGCGGCGTAAGTTGGTTTCAGGGTTGATGAGTGAAGTTCTGAACCAATAAGCCACGTGAGGTGAACTTCGTTTGTAATATGGATAACAACAATGCCTTCAAATTCCAAAAATTTCACATCCTTGGTGTAAAGATGGTAGATCAAGTGTAACAACCCTTACCCGTATTCAACGCCGGAACAGGGTACGAGGCATTACCGGACATAAACACAAGCAAACAAACATTTCCAAGTCATAAATTTCCATTCAAATTAAAAATTTTCATACACATTCATATCGTCCCTAAAACGAGCCTACGAGGCTCAATACATGCTTTGGAAGTGGTTCGGGACTAAACTGAGAACTTTAGAAAATTTTACAAAACTTAGAAAAAAATTCATGTTACAGGGCTCACACGCCCGTGTGGTCCAAGGGACATGCCCGTGTGACCCTTAGACACGCCCGTGCTACAGGCCGTGATCAAAATAGGGTGCTCTCTGACTTGTGCCACACAGCCGTGCCACACGTGTAACACCCCTTACCCGAGTTCTACGCCGGGAACCAGGCCCGAGGCGTTACCGAACTCAAACCACTTAATCGCCACTTAGGCTCAACGTCATTACTCACTATAACCTCGTTCTCGACTTATGAGGCCTCACTCATACACACGAGGGCTCTCGAGACTAATCCGGAACTTTTACGATCCTTAAAATTTTTCTCTTTTATACAAGTCTCACACGCCTGTGCAAGATTAGACACGCCCGTGCATGAGCACACACGCCCATGTCCCCAGACCGTGCCTAAAAACCCAAGCATTCTACAAAATGCCCCACGGCCATGGCACGCCCGTGCTCCCCAACCGTGGTGAACACTGACTTCCCTCGCACGGCCTAGAGTCTAGATACACGCCCGTGTGGCTAGCCCATGGCCAACACTGATTAATCCCACACGCCCTAGGCACACGCCCGTGTGACTAGTTCGTGGTCTGTTCTGTTTTCAAATATTAACATGCAGGGGATGTACGGCCACAAAGACACACCCGGGCTGACTGAGTGTGTCACACATGGTCTAGACACACGCCCGTGTGTGTCTACCCACATGGTCAAGAACAAGACTAAGTGTCAAGTTATTTTCACCCTTCTAACATACACAACATATACTCATCTAACACCATCATAATCAACTCAAATTGAAGTGCATTCTCACATAGAAAACTACATCTTTCTTTCATATAATGTAATAGCCAACAACCATGGCATTATACAAAATAAGCTATCCATCTAAAGGCCAACACATCTTAGCCATTTACAACAAAATTTACTAACTTATCTAGCCCCTATACATGCCATATACAAAACATTAAGTTTCATGTACCAAAGTGTAATGATATGTGGGCTATCTTCTGATGATCCTCGTATCTCGATTCAACACTTTTAATCTATAAGACAAGAGAAAAGAAAGAGAGTAAGCTTTGAGCTTAGTAAGTTTACACATAAACAAATAAGCAACATAGTATAAGCTAAGCAACCATTAGCATTATACCAACAAGTAATTCACAACTATGCTTACTCTTTCTATCCCTTACCACACTTCCAACACATCATGAGTCACATACTCATAGCCATTGAAATGCACCCCTGCATTCAATATCACATTTACGTAATATACAACACATCATTATTTATCGTAATACATCCATACAGTCAATCCACATAACTTATCCACACAGCTCATCCACACAGCTAGTTTACATGACTAATCCACAAAGCTCATCCACACAGCCAATATCTCGGTGGTTTCGCACTTAGCACACCACATTTGATTAATAAGGTGGTATCGCACTTAGCCTACCACAATGGTATTCGTAGTGATTCAGCACATAGCTCACTAGATGATATACCTCACGATAGCATCGCACATAGCTAGATCATCGTCAATATGCATTAGGATGGTATCGCACTTAGCCTACCATCTAGCATTATCACAACACATGCACAAGTCTACTTAAACCACATAGATTCCCAATCATTCTCGATCATACATTCATTCACCATTTCTACTACATTCATTCTACTTGAACCACATAGGTTCTAAATCAATCTCGAATTAGCTACACACTAGCTATCATCAACACATTGTAAGTATGAATGCATTGTTTATGCATAGACTTACCTCGATACTCAAAAGTAGAGAAATATGCAATTTAGTCCACCACCTTGGTTTTGCCTCGGTTTCGATCCGGGCTTCATCTTTCTTGATCTATAATGAATAAATCAGCTTATTCAATACACACATTGACTAAATTGACCCACATCTCATACTTTAGCAAAATTACTATTTTGCCCCTAAACTTTCTCATATTTACACTTTAGTCCCGAAGGCTCGTAAAGTGATTTTTATTCAAATTTCTACTCTTTCATGCTTAGCCGAACCACTTACTCAACTAAAGCATTCATCAAATCTCACTAAATCACCCATGTATGACCAAACTTAAGATTTTCATAACTAAGTCCCTACATGCATTTTCATGGAAAATCACTTAGCAAAAGATGTTTCTACTACATCAAGCTTTCATATTCTTCCATAAAACATCAAAGTACATGCATGTCATACATATTTACATTTTTGAACATCCATAATAGCTCACCAAATAGCTATAAATAGCTTACTCATGCTACCGGGACTTTAAAAATACGAAGAATATCAAAAACTGGGCTTAGGAGCACTTACTAGCAAGCTTGAAAAATTGAAGGAGCCCTAACAATGGCTTCTCTATTTTTTGGCAGCTATGGGAAGAAGATGAATGAATTTCTATCATCTTTTCACCTATTTTAATCACTTAATTGATAAATGACCAAAATGCCCTTTTTGATAAACTTTTAATTTTAACTCATCCATGCCTATTTTTGTCCAAAAATTAGAATTTGGGTAAATTGCTATTTAAGGACCTCAAATTAATAGTCTAAAGCTATTTCACACAAATAGCTTCTAGAAACACACATTTTGCAACTTTTGCAATTTAGTCCATTTGGACAATTCAACCACAATTTCACAAAATTGTTTCATGAAACTTTCACACTAGCATGCATACATAATATAAGCCTCAAAAAATCATTCATGACCCTCGAATTTGTGGTCTCGAACCACTATTTCGACTAGGCCCTAAACCGGGATGTTACAACTCTCCCCTCTTTAGAGATTTTCGCCCCCGAAAATCTTACCAGAAAAGAGGTTTGGGTGTTGCTCTCTCACAGCTTCTTCCGTTTCCCACGTAGCCTCTTCCACGCCATGTTTCTGCCATAACACTTTCACTAGTGCTATGCTCTTATTTCTCAACTATTTCACTTCTCGGGCCAAGATCTTAATCGGCTCCTCTTCATAAGACATATCCGGTCTTATCTCAATTTCCGTTGAAGGAATCACATGTGAAGGATCAGAGCGATACCATCGCAACATCGAAACATGTAACACGTTATGAATCTTTTCCAACTCTACCGGCAAAGCCAACCGGTAAGCTACAGGCCCAATTCTATCTGTAATCTCATATGGCCCTATAAACCTTAGACTCAATTTCCCTTTTCGTCCAAATCTCAAGATTTTCTTTCATGGGGACACTTTTAAAAACACTTTGTCACCCACTTCAAACTCAATCTCTTTTCTTTTCAAATCCGCAGCACGACTTCCGCGGTCAAAGCGACTTCGGACTATAACGGATTACTTTCACTTTCTCTTCAGTCTCTTTTACTAGATCGACCCCATGGATCCGCTTCTCATTAAGCTCGGTCCAATTCAAAGGAGTCTGAAACTTACGACCATACAAAGCCTCATACGGTGCCATCTGTATACTCGACTGATAACTATTGTTATAGGCGACTTCGACCAAAGGTAGATATCTCTCCCAACTACATTCGAATTCCAAAGACACAAAGATCGAAGCATATCTTCAAGAACTTGAATTACTCTTTCGATCGACCATCGGATTGCGGATGGAACGCAGCGATCTTGAAATTCAATCTCGCACCCATGGCTTCTTGCAACTTCTTCCAAAACCTCAAGTAAACCTCGGATCTCTATCCGATATAATAGACACAGTACACCATGCAATCTCACTATCTCTCGCCACGCACAACTCAAACCTAACTTATCCAAAGAATAATCAACGCTGCATCGAATAAAGTGAGCCGACTTCGTCAATCTATCCACAACAACCCACACAACATCTCTCTTTCTGAGTCATCGCAACCCCGCCACAAAATCCATGGTAACCCGATCCCGCTTCCATTCGGAACCATCACCGGGTCAAGCAATCCCAAGGCACTTGATGCTCAAATTTTCACTTGTTTGCAAATCGGACACTTTGCCACAAACTCAAATATCTCTTCTCATACCCGCCACCAATACAACTTCCTTAAATCGTTGTACATTTTCATATGCGCCTGGATGTACTTGACAAGCATCCACCGTGGGCCTCATACAAAACCTTTCGAATCAACTCCTCATTTTTAGGAACACAAATTCGTCACGATACATCGTGAGAACCATTCAAATTCACTCGAAAATCGTAATCACTTTCTCGATCCGCACTTAGCTATCTTAGCTTGCATCTCATTATTTCTTTCTCTGAGCTTCACATATTTGTTGAACAAATAGTGGCTTAGCTCTCAACTCGCCAAAATAGCACCATCATCGACAATGCTAAACTCGCTCTCATAACTCTTAGAGCGCATGTGGATTTCCTACTCAAGGCATCCACAACCACATTCGCTTTTCCGGGTGGTAATCAATGACTAACTCATAGTCTTTCAACAATTCAAGCCACCGTCTCTGTCTCAAATTCAGATCCTTCTGATCCATCAAATACTTTAAACTCTTGTGATCCGTAAAGATTCGGCACTTTTCGCCATACAAATAATGTCGCCAAATCTTTAACGCAAACACAATCGCAGCCAACTCCAAATCGTGAGTCGGATAATTCTTCTCGTGCGGTTTTAACTGCCTCGAGGCGTAAGCGACTACCTTACCCTCTTGCATCAACATGCAACTGAGACCATTAAACGATGCATCACTATATACCACGAACTCTTTCCCCGATTCTAGTTGAACCAAAATCGTGCATCACCAACATTGTTTTCGGTCTCTCAAGCTCGTTGACATGTCTCACCATTCAAACTTGACATCTTTATGCAATAGCTTCGTCATCGGGGTAGCAATCACAGAGAACCCCTTTACGAAACGTTCGGTAATATCCCGCTAATCCCAAGAAACTTTTGATTTCGACATGTTCCTCGGCAGTTTCCAATCCATAACAAATGATATCTTACTCTGGTCAACTCGACACCATCACCGACACCATGTGTCCTAGGAATCCGACCTCTGAGCCAAAACTCACTCTTGCTAAACTTAGCATACAACCGCTTATCTCTCAAAGTTTGCAAGACAATTCTCAAGTGCTCTTCATGATCGTTTCATCCCGAGAATAGACCAATATGTCGTCAATAAAGACAACCACAAACTTGTCCACATATGGTCTAAAAATATGGTTCATCAGATCCATAAAAATCGCAGGTGCATTCGTCAAACCAAATGGCATAACCAAAAACTCATAATGGCCATACCTTGTCCGAAATGTAGTTTTCAACACATCTTTCTCTTTCACTCTGAAATGATAATAACTGGACCTCAAGTCTATCTTGAGAACATCTTTGTAGCTCCCTTCAGCTTGATCGAAAGATCATCAATCCTTGGTAAAGGATACTTATTCTTAACCGTCACCTTGTTCAGCTTGTCTATAGTCTATACACAACCTCATAGACCCATCTTTCTTCTTCACAAACAATACCAGAGCACCCACGGCGAGTAGCTCGGTCTTGCAAAACCCTTATCTCACAACTCTTGTAATCGAACTTTTAGTTCTTTCAACTCTACAAAGCCATTCATGCGGAGCAATCGAAATAGGTGCCGCTCCGGAACCAACTCAATTCCAAACTCGACCTCTCTCACCGGAGGTAATCCGGGTAACTCTTCCAAAACACATCTGGTACTCACATACCACCGCACTGTTTCAAACTCTACTCCAACCTCTTAAGTATTCAACACAAATGCAAGATAGGACTCACACCCTTTTCTTAAACATTTATTAGCCACCAAGGAAGAAATCATCACGGGTAGATTGTCCGATCCACCTGATTCAACCCGAACTACATCTCCACTCTCACATTTCAATTCAATGTACTTACTACCAAAGTTCACTAAAACACTATGGGTAGTCAACCAATCCATGCCTAGGATTAAATCGAACTCATCAAACGGCAACAACATAAGGTTTGCCAGAAAACAATGATTCTCAATCAACAAAGGACAATTTTTACACACTTTGTCCACTAACACATACTTTCCTAACGGGTTTGACACCTTAATCACAATGTCTGTAGACTCAACGGTCATACTCAAACTAGATGCTAATCTCATGCAAATATAAGAGTGAGTAGACCCTGGATCTATTAAAGCAATAACAGAGGTGTCAAAGAGAGAAAAAGTACCCGTTATCACATCAGGGGAGGATGCCTCTTCGCGAGCGCGAATGACATACGTCCTCGCGGGTGCCCGACCCTCTAGTCTCACAGCAGAATCTCTGGGCGCACCTCTACCACTAGCCCCACCTCTTGGGTTCCTTGGTGGTCTACCCCTCGTAGACACATCACTAGGTCTCACTTCTTGCCTCTCTTCCTTATCATCCCTCTCGGGACAGTTACGAATAAAGTGGTCAGGGGAACCACATTTGTAACATTTCCGATTGTTTCCCCAACACTCTCCGGTGTGATACATACCACAACTTGGACACTCTGGTTTACTATTTGTATTGCCCACACTTTCCATCGAGGGGCTCGGACTCTCGAACCCTGACAAGTATTGTCCAAGTCTCGATGTGAATATCCCACTGAGGCTGACATCCGAGGATTCTCTTCCTTGGATCTTTTCGACTGGGCTTGATACGACTTGCCCATCGGTCTCTTTCTCGCATCTCGAGCTTCACTCACATGACCCTCCTCTTATCTCGAACTCAACTCTTCTACTTTACTTGCCCTCTCAACTAATACCACGAATTCTTTCAACTCCAAAATGCCAACTAGGAGTTTGATATCCTCATTCAACCCATCTTCGAACCTCTTGCACAAGATGGTATCTGTCGACACACATTCTTGAGCGTATTTGCTAAGCCTAACAAACTCACGCTCATATTCTCACATCGACATTCTTCCTTGCTTCAACTCAAGGAATTCTTTCCTCTTCCGATCAAGAAATCTTTGGCTTATATACTTCTTCCTTCCTAACTCTTCCGTAAAGAAGTCCCACGTTACCCGCTCTCTCTGTACCACTAATGTCAGCGTCTTCCACCAATGGTATGCCGAGTCTCTCAGCAAAGATACGGCACACTTCAAACTCTCCTCAGGTGTACATGAGATCTCATCGAACACCCTCATCGAGTTCTCTAACCAGAACTCCGCCCTCTCAGGGTTGTCATCTACTTTAGCTCTAAACTCCTCAGCCCCGTGTTTCCTAATCTTATCCACCGGGGGTTTCGATATCCTCACTACATCCATACCTTGAGGAGCCACTGGATTTGGCTGAGGTATAGGAGGAGGTGGAGGAGGTTGAGCGTTAGGGTTCGCTCGAATGTAGTCCGAGTACCAATCACTCATCATATGGAGAAAGGCTTCTCGTGCCTCTTCCCCTTGACCCCTCGCCTCGGGTCCACTTTGCACCGGTACGGTTCCTTGTGCAGGAGCCGGGGCATTACTAGCTGCTTCATCAGCAGTCAATGGATCAGAATCCATATTCTATATAAAACAAGATTTAAAATCATCAGAAACCACCACACTATCATCGTACACTTATGGCATGTATAGCTAGACTCTTACACCCGCTATAGTAGTCCTAGAACCGACTAAACCATAGCTCTGATACCACTAAATGTAACACCCCTTACCCGAGTTCTACGCCGGAAATTGGGCCCGAGGCATTACGGAACTCAAACCACTTAATCGCCACTTAGGCTCAACGTCATTACTCACTATAACCTCATTCTCGACTTACGAGGCCTCACTCATACACACGAGGGCTCTCGAGACTAATCCGGAACTTTTACGATCCTTAAAATTTTTCTCTTTTATATAGGTCTCACACGCCCGTGCAAGATTAGACACGCCCGTGCATGAGCACACACGCCCATGTCCCCAGACCGTGCCTAAAAACCCAAGTATCCTGCCAAATGCCCCACGGCCATGGCATGCCCGTGCTCCCCAACCGTGGTGAACACTGACTTCCCTCGCACGGCCTAGAGTCTAGACACACGCCTGTGTGTGGATAGCCCTTGCCAACACTGACATCCCACACGCCTAGGCACACGCCCGTGTGACTAGTTCGTGGTTTATTCTATTTTCAAATATTAACATGCGGGGCGACGGCCACAAAGACACGCCCGTGGGTCGACTGTGTGTTACACATGGTCTAGACACACGCCGTGTGTCTACCCACATGGTCAAGAACAAGACTAAGTGTCAAGTTCTTTTCACCCTTCTAACATACACAACATATACTAATCTAACACCATCATAATCAGCTCAAATTGAAGTGCATTCTCACATATAAAACTACATCTTTCTTTCATATAATGTAATAGCCAATAACCATGGCATTATACAAAATAAGCTATCGATCTAAAGGCCAACACATCTTAGCCATTTACAACAAAATTTACTAACTTATCTAGCCCCTATACATGCCATATACAAAACATTAAGTTTCATGTACCAAAGTGTGCTGATATGTGGGCTATCTTCTAATGATCCTCGTATCTCGATTCAACGCTTTTAATCTATAAGACAAGATAAAAGAAAGAGAGTAAGCTTTGAGCTTAGTAAGTTTACACATAAACAAATAAGCAACATAGTATAAGCTAAGCAACCATTAGCATTATACCAACAAGTAATTCACAACTATGCTTACTTTTTCTATCCCTTACCACACTTCCAACACATCATGAGTCACATACTCATAACCATTGAAATGCACCCCCGCATTCAATATCACATTTACGTAATATACAACACATCATTATTTATCGTAATACATCCACACAGTCAATCCACATAACTTATCCACACAGCTCATCCACACAGCTAGTTTACATAACTAATCCACACAGCTTATCCACACAGCCAATATCTCGGTGGTTTCGCACTTAGCACACCACATTTGATTAATAAGGTGGTATCGCACTTAGCCTACCACAATGGTATTCGTAGTGATTCAAAGACATAGCTCACTAGATGATATACCTCACGATAGCATCGCACATAGCTAGCTCATCGTCAATATGCATTAGGATGGTATCGCACTTAGCCTACCATCTAGCATTATCACAACACATGCACAAGTCTACTTAAACCACATAGATTCCTAATCATTCTCGATCATACATTCATTCACCATTTCTACTACATTCATTCTACTTGAACCACATAGGTTCTAAATCAATCTCGAATTAGCTACACACTAGCTATCATCAACAAATTGTAAGTATGAATGCATTATTTATGCATAGACTTACCTCGATACTCAAAAGTACAGAAATATGCAATTTAGTCCACCACCTTGGTTTTGCCTCGATTTCGATCCGGGCTTCGTCTTTCTTGATCTATAATGAATAAATCAGCTTATTCAATACACACATTGACTAAATTAACCCACATCTCATACTTTAGTAAAATTACTATTTTGCCCCTAAACTTTCTCATATTTACACTTTAGTCCCGAAGGCTCGTAAAGTGATTTTTATTCAACTTTCTACTCTTTTATGCTTAGCCGAACCACTTACTCAACTAAAGCATTCATCAAATCTCACTAAATCACCCATGTATGACCAAACTTAAGATTTTCACAACTAAGTCCCTACATGCATTTTCATGGAAAATCACTTAGCAAAAGATATTTCTACTACATCAAGCTTTCATATTCTTCCATAAAACATCAAAGTACATGCATGTCATACATATGTACATTTTTGAACATCCATAATAGCTCACCAAATAGCTATAAATAGCTTACTCATGCTACCGGGACTTCAAAAATACGAAGAATATAAAAAACCGGGCTTAGGAGCACTTACTAGCAAGCTTGAAAAATTGAAGGAGCCCTAACAATGGCTTCTCTAATTTTTGGCAGCTATGGGAAGAAGATGAATGAATTTCTATCATCTTTTCACCTATTTTAATCACTTAATTGATAAATGACCAAAATGCCCTTTTTGATAAACTTTCAATTTTAACTCATCCATGCCCATTTTTGTCCAAAAATTAGAATTTGGGTAAATTGCTATTTAAGGACCTCAAATTAATAATCTAAAGCTATTTCACACAAATAGCTTCTAGAAACACATATTTTGCAACTTTTGCAATTTAGTCCTTTTGGACAATTCAACCACAATTTCACAAAATTGCTTAATCAAACTTTCACACTAGCATGCATACATAATATAAGCCTCAAAAACTCATTCATGACCCTCGAATTTGTGGTCTCGAATCATTATTCCGACTAGGCCCTAAATCGGGATGTTACAACACACCCGTGTACTAGGCCGTGTGGTCGATTTAATTTTCATAATTTTTCATAAAATAGGTGCAAACTTCACACGGCCGAGGCACACGCCCGTGTCCAAGGCCGTGTTGCACACACGACCGAGACACATGCTCGTATCTCTGCCTGTGTGCTATATTCTGGACATTCTGTTTCTCAAAATTAAGGTGCAGGGGACATACGGTCGGAACACATGCCCGTGGGGCAGACCGTGTGTCACACACGGCCTAGACACACGCCCGTGTGTCTACCCGTGTGGACAAAAATAAGGCTATTTACCAAGCCTTTTTGCCACTCTTTAATGTACACACCTACACAACATAACATAGCACCCAAACCAAGCATATACATACAACCAAATCAGCCACAACCAAGACAACAACACATCATTTACATGCTACCATCTATCATACACAAATATCACATACTTATCAACTCAAATCAAGTAGATTCCCACATCCATGAAAGGCATTATCATATGAATATACTTAACCAATAATAGAAAATTTCCAATGGCCTTATACAAAATGAGCTTTCAACCAATATAAGCCAATACATTTGGCCAAATCAATTATGACACATAGCAAAATGACCAAGTCCCCTATACATGCCATAACTCAAAATATTGAATTCATTGGTACCAAAATAATAGTTGATAGTGTGAATGGATCTCCGACGATCTCCAATCCCGAGCTAGCTTGGTGACACTATAAGACAAAGGAAAGAAAAGGGAGTAAGCTATATAGCTTAGTAAGTTCATATGCAAATAATAACCAACATTAACCATGCATTTCCATATGAATAACATAACATATATCAAACATAATGTTATTAAAACTTCATGAACATAACATACTCAATCACATTCTTACCAATAGTTTGTCATATATCGAATTCATTTCCTTTGAGTTTGTCGTACATACCTGTACCAACTCGTAATCTAATCACATACTTTCTCGTCTTTGACATACCCATTGAATTTCCCGTTGAACCATTTGGAATGCTAAAGGATACTCAGGAATCTCGTACACACAAGATCGCAGTACTAATGCCATATCCTGTATATGGTCTTACATGTAATCTCGTGATCGATGCCAATAGTCCAAATGGCGGTCTTACACGAAGTCTCATATCGATGCCATATCCCAGATATGGTCTTACACGAAGTCTCATATTGATGCCATATCCCAGATATGGTCTTAAACGTAATCTCAATAACCCTAATGTCATGACATTTGTATCCTATCTATTCCTACTGTTCAACCGGGATTTCTTTCTTGCCGAAACTTTGTCGAATATGCTCATGGAATCAATCATATATTTCATGCAATATCAAAACATTAAAATACAAATATAACATTGCATTATTTACATACGAACTTACCTCGATACAAAAATAGTGAAAATGGACCTAATCGTTAAACACTTTTGTTTTTCCCCCGATCTAGGTCTGGACTTCATTTTTCTTGATCTATAATAACAAATTCAGCTCATTTAATACACACATTATCCAATTCAGTCCAAAAATCACATTATGGAAAATTACATTTTTGCCCCTAACTTTTTAACTTTTTACATTTTGGTCCCTAGGCTCGTAAAATGAAACGTATTCAATTTCTTTAAAACCCAAGCCTAGCCGAACTTTATTCATGCTCATAACAGCCCACAATTTCTATTAAATCACACTTCTACTACATATTTTATAACCTTTACAAATGGGTCATTTTTAACATTTTTACCGAAAATCACTTAGTAAAAGTTGTTTATCCAACATCAAACTTGCATAATCTACCATTAAACATTAAAATACACAAATATTTAACATGGGTCAAACCCTAGACCTTGATTATTTCTTAAATTTGTGGTAGAAATAGATAGATCGGGTTACAACGATTTCAAAAATGTAAAGAGCATTAAAAACGGGGCATGAACAGACTTACAATTGAGCTTGAAATTGGCCAAACCCTAGCTACGGCTTCCTCCTCTAAATTTCGGCTAGCATGAAGAAGATGGACAAGAGTTTGGCTTGACTTTTTCTTTTTAATTCATTTAATTACCAAATGACCAAACTACAGCTAACTTAAAACATAAAAATTCTCTTACTCCATGTCCATTTTTGTGCACTAACTTAACAAATGGTCTAATTACCATCTAAGGACCTTCAATTTAAAATCTCATAGCAACCGGACACCTTAAACACATAGAACTCAAATTTTTTACTTTTTGCAATTTAGTCCTTTTAACTAAATTGAGTGCCCAAATGTCAAAATTTTCGAACAAAATTTTCACGAAATCATTCCATAAAACTGTAGACCATAGAAATATAATAAAAATAAATTTTACTGTGTCAAATTTGTGGTCCCGAAACCACTGTTCTGACTAGACCCAAAATCGGGCTATTACAACTCTCCCCTCTTAGGGATTTTCATCCCCGAAAATCTTTCCAGAAAATAGATTTGGGTACTGTTTTCGCATAGCTTCCTCAGGTTCCCACGTAGCCTCTTCGACCCCATGTCGTTGCCACAGAACTTTAACTAGGGCTACTTTTTTATTTCTCAACTGTTTAACTTCTCGAGTCAAAATCTTGATCGGTTCTTCACCATAAGTCATATCGGGTCGAATCTCGACCTATATCGGAGAAATCACATGTGAAGGGTCTGATTGATAACGACATAACATAGACAAATGAAACACGTTGTGGATCCTTTCCAACTCTATCAGTAAAGCTAACCGATATGCCACCGGCCCTATTCTTTCAATAACCTCATACGACCCAATGAAACGTGAACTTAACTTGCCTTTACAGCCAAATCTCAGAATCTTCTTCCACAGAGATACTTTCAGGAATACTTTATCACCAATCTGAAATTCGATCTCTTTTCTTTTCAAATCTGCGTACGACTTTTGTCGATCTGAAGCGGCTTTCAAGCAATCACGGATTACCTTTACTTTCTCTTCGATTTCTCTAACCAAGTCGACTCTGTGAATCTGTTCTCACTAAGCTCTATCCAATACAATGGAGTTTGACACTTGCGGCCATACAATGCCTCATACGGTGCCATCTTTATACTCGACTGAAAACTGTTGTTATAAGCAAATTCGACTAAAGGTAGATATTTTTCCCAACTACCTTTGAACTCCAAAACACAACAGCGAAGCATATCTTCGAGAACCTGAATTGTTCTCTCAGATTGGCCGTTGGTTTGCGGATGAAATGTGGTACTAAAGTTCAACTTTGTTCCCAAAGCTTCTTGAAACTTCTTCCAGAATCGTGAAGTAAACCTCAAATCTCTATCTAAAATAATAGAAATAGGTACTCCGTGCAATCTCACAATTTCAGCAATGTACAATTCAGCTAGCTTATCAAGTGAGTAATCGATACGTACCGGTATAAAATGAGCCGATTTTATCAACCTATCGACAATGACCCAAACGAAGTCTTTCTTTTTCGGAGTCAAAGGTAAACCCATCACGAAGTCCATCGTAATTCTATCCCATTTCCACTCGGGTACCATCACTGGCTGAAGTAAACCCAAAGGTACTTGGTGTTCGGCTTTCACTTGCTAACAAATCAAACATTTTGATACAAATTCAGAGATCTCTCGTTTCATACCTGACCACCAATACAGTTTCTTCAAATCATTATACATCTTCGTACTTCACGGATGAATAGACAGACAAGCATTATGTGCTTCATAAAGAATTTTCTGAATAATCTCATCATTTTTTGGTACACATACTCTATCTCAGAACATTAAGCAGTCATCATAACCAATCCGAAAGTCTGAATCACTACTCAACTCACACTGAGCTCTTTTGGCTTGTAATTCACTATCACTTTTCTGATCTTCACAAATTTGCTGAAGAAATACCGGTCTAGCTCTCAACTCAGCTAGAATCAAACTATCCTCAGATAAAGTCAACCTCGTATTCATAGCTCTCAAGGCAAACAAGGACTTTCTACTCAAAGCATCTAAGACTACGTTCGCCTTTCCGGGATGGTAGTCAATTACCAACTCATAATCTTTTAGTAACTTGAGCCATCTCTGTTGTCGCAAGTTTAAATCCTTTTGAGTCATCAAATACTTCAAGCTCTTGTGGTTGGTATAGATTCGGCACTTCTCACCGTACAAATGATGACGCCAAATTTTCAAAGCAAAAACAGTGGTGGCCAATTCCAAATCGTGCGTCGGATAATTCTTCTCGTGCGGTTTCAACTGTCTCGAGGCATAAGCTATCACTTTGCCCTCTTGCATCAACACACATCCTAATCCATTCAGTGACGCGTCACTATAAATTATGAACTCTGCCGGTTCAGGTTACACTAAAACCGGTGCTTCAGTCAATAATGTTTTCAACTTCTCAAAACTTTGCTGACATTTTTCTGAACAGTTGAACTTAACATCTTTTTGTAATAACTTAGTCATAGGAGTAGCAATCATCAAAAAACCCTTAATAAAATGTATATAATAGCCGGCTAAACCCAAAAAGCTTCGAACCTCTGATACATTTCTCGGCGGTTTCTAATCAACAATTGCTGAAATCTTACTCGGATTAACCCGAATACCATCTCTAGAAACAATGTGTCCCAAAAATCTGACTTCTCGGAGCCAAAACTCACTTTGCTGAACTTAGCAAACAATTTCTTATCTCTCAAAGTCTGCAACACAATTCTTAAATGTTCGGCATGCTCAGACTTATCCCGAGAATAAATCAAAATGTCATCGATGAACACAACCACAAAATTATCTAAGTACGGTTGGAAAATTCGATTCATCAAGTCCATAAAAATAGCAGGAGCATTAGTTAGCCCGAAAGGCATGACAAGAAATTCATAATGCCTGTACCTTGTCCTGAAAGCAGTTTTCGGCACATCCGACGCTTTAACTCTCAACTGATAGTAGCCGGATCTCAAATCAATCTTCGAGAATACCGTTGCTCCTTTCAACTGATCAAACAAGTCATCAATCTTCGGCAAATGATACTTGTTCTTTATAGTTACCTTGTTAAGCTGTCGATAATCGATACAAAGTCTCATAGATCCGTCTTTCTTCTTTACAAATAACATTGGAGCACCCCAGGGAGAAAAACTCAGTTTCGCAAAATCCTTATCTGTCAACTCTTGCAACTGAGCTTTCAATTCTTTCAATTCAGTCGGAGCCATTCTATATGGAGCGATCGATATCGATGAAGTCCCTAGTACTTAATCAATACCAAACTCAACCTCTCTGATCGGAGGTAACCTAGGTAACTCCTCTGGAAACACATCCGAATATTCACAAACTATCGGTACTGATTCAATCTTTATTTCAGACACTCTTATATTCAACACATAAGCTAGATAAGCTTCACAACCCTTTCTCACATATCTTTGCCCAGTCATTGAAGAAATCACAACAGGTAACTCACCCGACTCATCTGAATCAATTCGAAGAATTTCACCATTCTCACATTTCAATTCAACAACTTTTCGTCTACAATTCACTACAACATCATGCAGTGTCAACCAATCCATACCCAAAATGACATCAAACTCATCAAATGGAAACAACATTAGATCAATCGGAAAACAGTGACCTCGAATCATCAATGGATAATTCCTGTAAACTTTATCAACTAGCACATATTTGCCTAAGGGGTTTGACACTTTAATCACAAATTCAGTAAACTTAACAGGCAAGCTATTACTAGCTACCAATTTCATGCAAACATAAGAATGAGCCGATCCAGGATCAATCAATGCAACTACATTAGTATTATAGAGAGAAAAAGTACCAGTGATAACATCAGGAGATGTCGTTTCTTCGCGAGCACGGATAGCATAGGCTCTAGCAGGTACCCTGGCCTCAGATCTTACAGCTGTATCTTTTGTCACACCTTTACTACTAGCTCCATTTCTCGTGTTCCTTGGTGGTCTCCCTCTAGAGGCAGTGTTGCCCGATCTTGCAGTCTGAAACTTATCCTTTTCAACCATCTCTGGGCAATCTCGAATAAAGTGGTCTTGAGAGCCACACTTAAAACAAGCCTATTCATTCATTCTACATTAGCCGGGGTGTCGTTTGCCGCAGTGCTAACATTCAGGCCTACCGGACTTAGCGTTACTAACGCTCGCTACTGATGTAGTTTGGGCTTTAGAACCCGAGTATTGTTTCCCACGATCTCTGTTGGGATACCCAGCTGAAGCACTCGATCGAACATACAAATCTCTTGATTTCTTAGACTGAGATTGAAATGACTTACTCATCGGCCTTTTTCTTGCATCTTTAGCCTTAGACTCGGTTTTTCTCTTCACCTTGCTTAATTCTTCAGCTTTACAAGCTCGGTCGAATAGCACCAAAAATTCTTTCAGCTCAAGAACTCCAACTAACAATTGGATATCCTCATTCAACCCATCTTCGAACCTTTTGCACATGATAGCCTCGGTGGAAACGTATTCCTAAGCATACTTACTGAGCCTGACAAACTCTCGTTCATACTCGGTTACAGATATTCGGCCCTGTTTCAGCTCTAAAAACTCCTTACGTTTCTGATCAATGAACCGTTGGCTGATATACTTCTTCTGAAATTCATCTTGGAAGAATTCCAAATTAACCCTTTCTCTCGGTACTACTGAAACAAGAGTTTTCCACCACCGGTATGCTGAGTCTCTTAGAAGTGATACGGCACATTTCAGACATTTATCTTGTGTGCAAGACAGTTCATCGAATACCCTGATAGAATTCTCAAGCCAAAATTCTGCCCTCTTAGGATCATCATCAACATTTGCCCTGAAATCTTCAGCCCCATGCTTTCAGATCTTATCAACCGGAGGCTTACTCACTCTTACATAGTCCATACCTTGAGGAGCTACTGGAACAGGCTGAGGAATAGGTGGGGTAGAGGGGGTTGAGCATTTGGATTTTTTCGAACAAATTCCGTATACCACTCATTCATCATGTGGAGGAAGGCTTCCCTACCCCCTTCTGCTCCTCCCTGACTAATCGTGGGAGGCCTACTTTCAGACGATGCTGCCCCTTGAGCGGAGGCCGGTGCATTACTTTCTACGTCATCAGCTTCAGCTCGATTGGGATCCATTTACTATATATGAAAACACATTTTAAAATTGTCAGGAGTCATCACACTATCACAGTTCATTTATGGCATATATAGGTAGACTTTCACACACGCTACGTTAGTCCAAGAATTGACTAAACCGTAGCTCTGATACTACTAAATGTAACACCCTTTACCCGTATTCAACACCGGAACATGGTACGAGGCATTATCAGACATAAACACGAGCAAACATACATTTCTAAGTCATAAATTTCCATTCAAATTTAAACTTTTCATACATAGTCATATCGTCCCTGAAACGAGCCTACGAGGCTCAATACATGCTTTGGAAGTGGTTCGGGACTAAACCAAAATGTTTAGAAAATTTTACAAAACTTAGAAAAATTTTCATGTTACAGGGCTCAAACTCCCGTGTGGTCTAAGGGACATGCCTGTGTGACCCTTAGACACACTCGTGCTACAGGCCGTGTTCAAAATAGGGTTGTAACAGCCCGATTTTAGGCCTAGTCAGAATAGTGGTTTTGGGGCCACAAATCTGATGAATAAAACTCTTATTTTTATTATATTTTTATGGTCTACGATTTCACGAAAAGATTTCGTGAAAATTTCGTTCGAAAATTTTGACGCTTGGGCACTCAATTTAGTCAAAAGGACTAAATTGTAAAAAGTGCAAAAGTTGAGTTCCACATGTTAGAAGTGTCCAATTTCTATGAAATTTTAAATTGGAGGTCCTTAAATGGAAATTAGACCATTGGTTAAATTTTTGGACAAAAATGGACATTATATAAGTGAAATAGGATATTTTTAAGTTAGCGGCATTTTGGTAATTTGGTTATTAAATGGACTAAAAGACAAAATAAAAGCCAAAAACCTTTGTCCATCTTCTTCCTTGGACGAATTTAACATGGGGGAAGCCATGGCTAGGGTTTTCAAGCTTTCAAGCTCAATAGTAAGTGCATCCAAGCCCCGTTTTTAATGTTCTTTGCATTTTTGAGGTCCCCGTAACCCGGTTTAGCTATTTCTATCATTATTTTGAGCTAGGCTTTGTGTTTAAAAATTTACCCATGGATTAAATGCATGTGCTTTGATGTCTAATGGTAGAATATGAATGCTCGGTGTGTAGTAAACGACTTTTACTAAGTGATTTTCGATGAAATAGCATAAAAAGACTAATTTGTAAAAAGTTGAAAAATGTATGAAAAATGTGTGAATGAATGCAAATTTTGGACTGCTATAGTTATGAAAATGGTTCGGATAGGCCTAAAATATAAGAAAATTGAACAAAAATCATTTTACAAGCCTAGGGGCAAAAGTGTAAATATGACAAAATTTAGGGGCAAAAATGTAATTTTTCCATAGTATGATTTTTGGGTCACAATGAATAATGTGACTAATAAGTAAGCTAAATGTGATGTTATAGATCAAAGAAAATGAGGTTCGTTCTAGAACGGGGGGAGGGGGGGGAACGAGTAACTGATGGTTAGGTCCCTTCTTGCCATTTTGGTATCGAGGTATGTTTGTGTGAAATTAAAGCTATATAATGTTTTTTTTATATTTTTAATTGTTTGATATTATGAGAAATGAATATTATTTCTATGAAAATCGATTAATGATGCCTCGATGAGAATGTGATGAAAACATGTTAAGTTGAAGTCCCAGTTGAATATTCAGAATAGCAAGGATACTAATGTCACAACATGAGATAAGGAAGGTCCCGTATAAGACCATGTCTGGGACATGGCATCGGCACCGAATAGGGAAGGTCCCGTATAAGACCATGTCTGGGACATGGCCTCGGCACCAAAGGAAGATCTCGTGTAAGACCATGTCTAGGACATGGCATCGACATCTATGTACGATCTCGTATAAGACCATATCTGGGATATGGCATCGACATCGAGATATGAGATCCCGTGTAAGACCATATCTGGGATATGGCATCGGCATCGTAAGGTGATCCCATGTAAGACCATATCTAGGATATGGCATTGGAATCGTGATACAAGTATGTAACATCCCGATTTTGGGGCTAGTCGAAACAGTGGTCTCGGTATCACTAATCCGAGGTTGATAAAATTATTTTGGTATTATTTTATGTGTTATAACATGTTTATAATAATGCATGAGAATTTTGGTGCTTTAATTTTAATGATTGAATGCTTAATTGTGAAAAAGGACTAAATCGCATAAAGTGCGAAAGTTCTATTTTTCAAGGTAGAGGTGTCTAATGGCCATGGAATATTAAATTGAAAGTCCTTAAAGTGCAATTAGGCCACATAGAGTGTGTTGGCCGGCCATAGGAAGCAAGGGGACAAGAGCATTAATTTTAGTCAAAATTTGGTGACATTAGGTGATAAAAAAATGAATAAAATAAGATGAATAAAAGAATTGTCATCTTTTACTATTCACACTTCTTCTCCACCAAAAATTGAAGAGAGAATAGGGGTTTTTGAAGTTCAAATTTTCAGCTACATCTCTTCCTTGCAAGTAAGTCATCTTGATGATTATTTTTGATGATTTTTGTACTTTTGGAGTCCCCAAAGCTTAAGCTAGCTAATGATGGGACTAATTTGTTAAATGGTTTAAATTTTAGGGACTTGCCATGAGAGTGTTCATGTTGTTTGCTGAGTTTTTATGGAGGAAAATGAATGATAGTGAGTTACGGAACAACTTTTGTGAAATGTGTTAGCATGAAAACACTTAAATAGGACTTGAATGCAAAGATTGAAATTGTGTAATAAATGCATGAAATAAATGGTTTTGTGAGTTGTTGTAAGAGGAATAAATGTTCAGCTAGGCTTGTTTAATGAGAAAATGTGTTGAAAAATGATTTACGAGCCTAGGGGCAAAATCATAATTTTGCCATAGTACAAGGGCAAAATGGTCATTTTTGCCTAAGTAGAGATTATGATGTATTATGATTTATAAAGTGATTAAATGAGTGAATTTCACTATTATAGATCAAGAAGAGCGTGGAATCAACCTTGACCGAGGAAAAGGCAATTTTACGGAATAGACCGTTGATTAACACTTTTTGCACCGAGGTACGTTTATGTGTAAACGATGCATCTTAAATACATATGTTGTTGCTCATTGGTGCTGTAACACCCCATACCCGAGTCCGAGGATTAGGCCGGATACGAGAAGTTACTATGCTTTAACTTGCTTAATCAAGTACTTACAGGCTATAAAATTTCGTTTCGAATTAAGAACTTATCTTTCTTAATCAACTTGTACTTTTCATGGGCCTACGAGGCCTTAAACTCATGTCTGTAAACTTTCGGAACTCAATCGAAAACTTTTCATTGAAACAGGGGTCACACGCCCATGTGAGTTGGGACACGCCCGTGTAAACCTGAGACACGCCCATGTCTCCTAACCGTGCTTAAAAATCGAGCTTACTGCCAAATTTCACACGGCCATGGCACGCCCGTGGTCCTGGCCCGTGTGAAAAACCTTAGCATTCTGACTTATAACACACGGCCATGGAACGCCCGTGGACTTAGACCGTGTACTACAACTTGATATTCTGACTTAAGGTGCAATGGTGCAGGGTACACACTGCTTAGACACACGCCCGTGTGGGCACTTGGAGGCTATTTACCAAGCCAATTTCCACCCTGAAATCAAGAGCAAATTCATACTATCTCAACAACTCAAATCACTACAACTTTAACGAACAATATAACATGCTCCATTGATATCAATAACATACATACTTAGTCAATCTTGGCCAATCATTTAGCCATTTACAAAAGAATAATAATAAACTCGATAGCCCATGCTTTTCCCTTTTCTAAGACATATACTCAAAATGAAATGTTTCCTATACATGCCATACTTAAATAAACAACTTGGCTATACCAAAATAGCGTTTGATAGTGTGATTCGAGCTCCGACTTCAACGATCCACAAGTTAGCTTGGCGGGACTACAAAGAAAGAAATAATAAAAGACGCAAGCATTTAGCTTAGTAAGTTTGCATAATGCACATAGCAACGTACTTGCTTAATATAAACCATTTGACATAAACAATGGCATCGTAAATTTTAGCTATAAAGCTTACTTACTCATACTTGATTCTTACATAACTCATGAAACTTACTAGTCTCATACTTGATAGGCAAACAAAGTACATGCATCACTAGATCACTTTGATCAGCATACTTGAACATAATACTCATAATTTCTAATTCATCATTCATAACATGAATAATATTCTTTTTCACTTGATAATAACCTTACTTACTTAGCTTTCTTGTTATCTCTTTGGAGCTTAACTCGTTTGCCCGATGAATTTATATGAATAACCGAGGATACTAAATCTCATCTAAATTTCGAGGCCATGACTTAACATGGACTTATACGAAGTCTTTCTTGTTCTCACCAATGCCATGCCTTAACTTGGACTTATATGGGATCTCTTTCTCTTGATAACTTTTCAATGCCAAGCTTGCCTTGGTCTTACATTATAACTTGTTCAATGCCAAGCTTGCCTTGGACTTACATGATAATTTACTCAATGCCAAGCTTGCCTTGGACTTACATGATAACTTATTCAATGCCAAGCTTGCCTTGGACTTACATGATAGCTTATTCAATGCCAAGCTTGCCTTGGACTTACATGATAGCTTGCTTGCTTGCCGATGCCATGCCTCGGCTTGGTCTTATACGGACTTTCTTGTTTCATGTGGTAGATCGAGTATCCTAAGTTATTCAACTTTAATCGGGGCTTTCTCATGCTTGATCTCATTAATTTCTTTGTTTAACATAACATTGAACATTTTTCATAATAACATTATACATTATACTAAGCAATTTAACGATATAAATCATAAAGCTTAGAAATCATACAAACTTACCTCAATATACAAAATGTAGCTAGGTATGCAATTTAGTCCTCGACCTTGTTCTTGCCTCTGTTTTTCATCCGGCTTCTTTTTTCTTGATCTATAGTCATAAATAGATCATTTAATATTCACATTAACTAAATTGACCCTTTACTCATACTTGGGTAAAATTACTATTTTGCCCCTATACTTTCTCATATTTGCACTTTTGCCCCAAGGCTCGTAAAATAATTTTCATTCAACTTTATTAGACTACATGCTTAGCTGATTCATTTTCTCTACTATAGCAATCATCAATTCTCATTATTTCTAGTAGGTATGACTAATTTCATAACTATTACAAACTAGTCCACACTATCATATTTCATGAAATTCATTAAGGGAAAGATGTTTATCTAACATCAAACTCTCATAATCTTCCTTAAAACATCATTTAACAAGCATGTCATTCATAGATTAAATTTTTGAACATGCATCTTAGCTTATTTTATAGCTAAAAATAGCTAATTCATAATACGAGGACTTCAAAAACACGAAGAATATTAAAAACGGGGCTAAGATGAACTTACTAGCAAGCTTGAAAAAATGAAGAACCCTAGCTATGGAGTCTTCAAATTTTCTAACAACGGAAGGAAGAAGATGAATGAAATTTTATCATCTTTTTCCTATTTTAATCACTTATTAGACAAATGACCAAAATGCCCTTCTCTTTAAAAATTTCTATTTTACTAACTCATGTCCATTTTTGTCCAAAATTTATAATTTGGGAAAATTGATATTTAAGGACTCATAATTAATATTCTAAAGCTATTTCATACAAAATGCTTCTAGAAACTCACATTTTACAACTTTTGCAATTTGGTCCTTTTTGACCATTCAACTTCATTTTAGCAAAATTGCTTCATGAAACTTTCACACTAACATGAAAACATGGCATGAACCTTAAAAACTCATAAATTCACCTCGGATTCATGGTCTCGCACCACTATTCTGACTACGCCCTAAATCGGGTTGTTACAATTCTCCCCCCTTAGGGATTTTCGTTCCCGAAAATCTTACCAGTGAAAAGGTTTGGGTACTGGTTTCTCATACTCTCTTCTGGTTCCCATGTGGCTTCTTCTATTCCATGTCTTTTCCACAATACTTTCACTAAGGCAATACTTTTCTTTCTTAGCTGCTTCACTTCCCGAGCTACTATCTTGACTGGTTCTTCACCATAAGTCATGTCGGGATGAATCTCTACCTCTGACTGGGGAATTACATGAGAAGGGTCTGATCAGTAGCGTCTTAACATTGACACGTGAAATACATCATGTATCTTTTCTAACTCACTGTTGCAAAGCCAATCTGTAAGCTTCAGTGCCCAACTTTCTCGAAGAATCTCATACGGTTCAATAAAACGTGGACTCAACTTGCCTTTTCGGCCAAATTTGAGAACTTTTCTCCAAGGTGACACTCTCAAGAAAACTTTATCTCCAACTTGATACTCTATCTCTTTTCTTTTTAAATCCGAGTAGGATTGCCTGTCTGAAGCGACTTTTAAGCACTCTCGTATCACTCTTACTTTCTCTTGACTTCTCTAACCAAATCAACCCCGTGAATTTGGTTTTCTTTGAGTTCACCCAAAATAAAGGCGTTACGCATTTACGCCCATATAAAGCCTCATAAGGCGTCATCTTTAAACTCGACTGAAAACTATTATTGTAGGCAAACTCTACTAATGGGAGAAACTTTTCCCAACTGCCTCGGAATTCAAGAATACAACATCTGAGCATATCCTCGAGTACTTGAATTAACCTCTCGGATTGACCGTCAGTTTGAGGATGAAAAGCGGTACTAAAGTTCAACTTTGTACCTAGGGCCTCTTGCAACTTCTTCCAAAATCTGGATGTGAATCTCGAATCTCTATCCGATATGATTGACAAGGGAACTCCATGAAGTCTTACTATTTCTGAAACATACAAGTTTGCCAACTTGTCTAGTGAGTAATCAACTCGTACAGGTATAAAATGGGCTGATTTCGTGAGTCTATCAACTACAACCCATACGGCATCTTTCTTGCTCGGAGATAGTGGTAAACACGTTACAAAATCCATAGTAATACGGTCCCACTTCCACTCCGAAACTAAAATGGGTTGAAGCAAACCCGAAGGTACTTGGTGTTCCACCGAGTGCTTAGTATTACTAAGAATGGCTTATTGTGAAATTGTGATGTGTTGTTCATGTGATCATGTGGTGATAAGTGCAGGGATGTATGTTAAATAATACGAACATTTGGCTTGTGATATGGTTGGAATGTGGTAAGAGATGAAACGAGTAAGCATGATCTTGGAATGTGGAATATTCTTATTTATTATGAAATGCTATTTATTGATTGGCACATATTATGATGTTTATTGTTTACATGTAAACTTACTAAGCTTAAAGCTTACTCCCTTTCTTTTCCCTTGTCTTATAGTGTCAAAGAGCCGGGTCGGGATACGAAGATAATTGGAAGATCATCCACACTATCAGCTCAATCTCGGTATATCTAGACTTAGTATAATGAGTATGGCATGTATAGGGGCTAGACTAGGTGAATTGTTTTGTTGTTTTGGCCAAGTATGTATTGGCTCCTTTAAAGATGAACTTTTTTGTATATTGCCATAGTTGATGGCTCATTATTACTAATTCATGAAAAGAAGAAGTTATTCATAGAAGTGTATGTTGCAAATTTGGGTTATCTAGTGATTTGTTGAATGGGACTATGTTGTGTGAGCTAGGGTGATAAAAAGAGCTTGGCAAATAGCCTTGTTCTTGTCCACACGGGTAGGCACACGGGCGTGTGTCTAGGCCATGTGTGACACACGGTCAATTGCATGGGTGTGTGATCAGGCCGTGTGTCCCATTTCATGTTAGAATTGCAAGTTAGTAAGCTCAGTAGTAAACACACGGGTAGAGACACGGCCATGTGTCTCAGCCATGTGGGAGGCACGGCCACGGACATGGGCGTGTGCCCAGGCCATGTGAAGTCTGCACCTTGAAGTTGGAATTTAATTCGACACACGGTCTAAGGACACGGGCATGTGCCTTGGCCGTGTGACCATAGTGAGTGTAACACCCCAAACCCGGCCTAGACGCTAGGCCCGAATTTGACGTGTCACATTGAGGTGTTTTTCGAAAACCAAGATTTCATTGAAAACCCTTCTTGATATAAAAAAAAAACTAAAGTCTCAGTTTGCGTTTGTTTATTTTTAATCGATGTTTATTTAAAAGTTATTAATTTCAAAACCTTGTTATTGCGGAAGCTTAATTTAAACCAATGTTTTACGAAGACGTGTTATCCAAAAATTGAGTTGCGGAAACGTAGTGTTTTGAAAACAGTTATCGTTTTGGAAAAACCGTGTTCAACTTATAGTAGATTTAAAACATAATAAACTGAAAATCCCAAATTAAAAACCAGAATTTAAGAGAGGCCTTATTACAACCCAATAAGAATACAGTTTAAGTAAGTAAAATAGAATACTAAGATTCAAGCTGCTCGTAATGTGGCCACCTCTGAGTACTCCAGTACGTCGAACCGCCTACTGAGGATGACCTGAAAAAAAATATTAAAAAGAGAGGGGTGAGTTTACGAAAACTCAATGTGCACAACCCTCATCAGTAAAATCATGTATCACAATAATCCGGGCCTAAGCCCATTACAGTCATCAATGTGGGCCCAAGCCCAACACAGTAACGGTGGCAATTGGGCCTTAGCCCATGATGGCCTCGGTTGGGTCTTAGCCCATAACAAAAGTCACAGATCACATCTATCTGGGCCCAAGCCCATCTCAAATAACAGAACAAGTGAATGCAATGCATTAATGCCCATACCAACCCTGCACTCCATCTCCTGTCCAACCCTGTACTCCTGTGGGGATTTAATCGACCCACCCATCCCTACACTCCTTATGTAGCACCGGTTGCGGCACTAACCAATATTGCAGCAGAGCTGCCAATCATATAATCGGCTTAAAGCCATCGGTGGATCCACAGTCGTCCAGCAACCATGCGATCCTATCAGAACTTCCTCCATAACCAATATCCCAACCCCATGCAACATAATATCACATGAATGCAACATACCATAACTAACATACGATAACAATCATATAACATGTAGGGCATTTTAGTCATTCTGCCTTTAAGGTGCATAACGGTCATCTTACCCTCTAGGGGTATTTCGGTCATTTTACCCTTCGAGGGTATTTTAGTAATTTTACGCCCTTTCCAAGGGTATACAGTCGCCTCGAGCGGTAAGATAACATATTTAATCAAAACGGTGGATTTGGGCCCAAAGCCCAAAACTCGGCCCAGGTGGGACCACACTCTCGTGCGGCCTATTCGGCCCAAAACGGCCTTTGGCCATGTGATTGCCATGGCCGGCTCCTTATTTCCTATCCGTTCACAAAATTTACTCGCGTAGGGCCACGGGCCCACTCGGCCAATTTCAGCCAAACGAGGCCTAAAATGACCTAAGCCCATGAGAACGCTCATGGTGGCCTCAAGCGTCTTACGCCCACACTCGTGGGCTCGGTCCACCACACGTGCGACCGCACGCTCGTGTGGCATCGTTTGCCGATACCTAGGCTTTTCGGCATTTGCCGATCTACAGTTGGAATGGTGTGAGTACACACCTTGTTATGAGCGTAGGCTGAAGCTCCCAAGATTAAGCACCTATGAAATCAACAACTCCAAACCGTTAATCTTAATCCTTGATACAACATCTTCAAGAATTGAGATTGATTAACAATCTACACTACTTACCAACAACCAAGAGTTTCATTGCAAGGGAAGAGTGTATAATCGGTTCTTTGGTTTAAGCACGTCGAGTCCCTTGCAACGTTAACATAAAGAGGAGATGTTAGCCATAATACTTACATCCAAAATTAAAATCATAATAACCTTTTGGCTTGAGTAAGAACAAACCAATAAGAAAAACCCCATCACCTCTTTTTGGCCTTAGCCTTACTTACCAACCAACTTCCGAAATCCGAAGGCTAAAAGAATGATGAGGGGGTATGCTAACACTCCAACAGATTTGGCCCACACCAAAAGAACAAGAGGGATTCGAGATAGAAGAGAGTGAATCGATTCGGCCTTAGTAAAAAAGAAACAAGGTGAGAGATTCGGCTTTAGTGGAGAGAAAAGAAAGAAACTAGAGGAAGAGCAAACCATACCTTAGACCAAGGATGAGCCGAATGGGAAGAAGAGATTTGGCACAAGTAGCAAAACACAAGAACCAAAATTCGGCTATGGTGGTTAAACCGAAATGAAGATCAATCAGAGGACACAAGCCGAAATGTTGTGTAGGAAGGATTCGGCTAACAGATGTTTAGGCAACAAAATAATAAGGAAGAATGTTTGATGAAGATGAGAATAAGAGAATAGGGAAGTTGAGGTTTCGGAAAAAGAGAGTTGAAGCAAAAAGACCCAAAATGCTATAGCCAAAAAAAAAATGTACAATGTAAAAATTCTCTCAAAAGAACACTTCAGAAAATGGCACTCTACCTCACTCAAGACCGAATATGCTACAAAAGTGACCCCTCCCTTGATCGAAATTCTCATCCCCACACACTCCCAAATTTGGCCACTACTACCACTCACCCACTCCCTTGATTCTCTCCCTTTTTCTCTCCCCACTTTGCTCTCCACCTCCCATTCAAACTGTTTGACTCATTCCCCAACCTTCATGGCAGAGTTTGATCCCAACTCTGCTTCTTCCTCTCCTAAGCACAAAATAATAGCCACCAAAATACAGCTTTTGAGATTCGAACTCCTTCGCCCTTGCTCTCCCATTGACGCCACAACCATCCTACCACATGACCAACTTGTGTTAAAAACCACACCTTAATTATATAAGTCCTGCCTCCAACAACCCTCTCCACTAAAGAGCCCAAAAAATTTTTTTTTCCAGGGCTTGGCCTCGACCCCAGGCCTCCCTAGAACCCCTAAAAACACCCAAATAACAAGCTAGACAAGCTCAAAACATGCAATAATACAAAAATCACAAACCCCTAATTTTTGGGATGTTACAGTGAGATGATGACGTCATAAACAGAATGCCAAGGTTTTTGCACATGGGCTAAGACACGGGCGTGTCGAGGCCGTGTGAGGGACACGGGCTAAGGACACAGGCGTGTGTTCGGCCATGTAAAATAAGTCAGTGTCGACCATGGGTAGGGTTACATGGGCATGTCCCTTGAGCAGCACGGGCGTGTGACCTTCTAAGTGAGTAAAAGTTCCCGGATTGATTTAGAAACCTTCTGAAAGTATGTTTAAGGCCTCGTAGGCCCATTATAAATATGTTAGATATGTGAATGGAAAATTTTTAATTTGGAATGAAATTTGATAACCTAAAGTTGTTTGACCATGTGAGTTAAGTACGGTAACGCCTCGTACCCGATTCCGACGTAGAATACGGGTAAGGGGTGTTACAAAGTATGATGAGATTGAGTATCCTTCAATATTCCGAGTAGTTCGACGGGAAAAGAGCTAAGTTTATGCATCAATGACAAAGAGCTAAGTTTATGCATCAATGAAAAAGAGCTAAGTCCATGCTTATGATGTAAGAATATGTGGGAAATGTGGATTGTGATCATATGTGAGGCTTTTAAGCCAAATTAAATTGAGAATTGAAGTGTTCAAGTTTTTGTTGTTGATGTATAAGTTAAATTGGCCAATGAATGGCTTGTAAATATTGATGATGACTAGCTATTGGCATGGCTAACTATGGATATGCTTTAGTATTATAAGTGTGTAAATGAGAATTAATACAAAGAAAACATGATAGAGTAAAATTTAGCAATAAAACAGTTTGGACAGCAACAGTTGAATCATTTTGAAAATTCACAAAAAATGGTAGAAATTGAATTAGAAGTTGAATAAGATATGAAATTAATTCTTATTGAGTATATTTTTGCATAAAAGAGACAATGTAAGAAAAAGAATTTCAGATTATGAGATATTTGAATTTTTATAAGACAAGGTCAGAATAATTTTGGAATCCCCTATTCTGACTTGGGAAATTCATTAAAAATTGTAAAAAAGTAATCAAGGGATAAAATTTATATGCTTGAATTTCTAAACGAGTCTATTTTCAATAGAAACAAATGGAAATGTCTTTCGAGTTCTGTAAAACGAGAAAATAAATTTTTAGTGGAGATGGGTCAGAACTGTCGGACAGCGAAACAGGGGAGACTTTAAAGAATAAACTGTACTTATTAGCTAAACCAAAAATTCTGAAAATTTTATGGTAAGAATATATGTGAGTCTAGTTTCATGAAAAATTAGCGGATCTTAATTTGGAGTTCTTTATCTCAGTATAAAAATAATTTAGTGACTGTAACTCGAGTAAAAAGCCCAAGATGAACATAAGTGACTTGAGAAATTTTATGCAATAATGATGGCATTATCTTGAGAACTCAAAATAAGGATTGTTAAAAGCATGGTAATAAATTTTTTATTATTTACATACATACTTACTAAGCTTTATAGCTTACTCCCCTTCCTTTCTCATATCATGTAGGGTTTTATACTAGCTCGGGTTGGAGATCGCCGGAGATGCTATCACACTATCAAGCTATCATGTTGGGTATAAGTGAATGCAAAACCTTTTGAGTCTATGGCATGTATAGGTACTTAGTAGATTGTGTATGTGTCATTTGATTTCGCCAAATGTGTTGGTTCATATTGGTTAATGAGTTGTAATGCCTATTTATACGTGTGTGCTTATACTAAAGGTTTTATGTGCTATGGTTGTGTGTGTTTGGGATCGATGGATTGAAGTTGTGTTTAAGTATGTGCAAATGAGGGTGCCAAATGGTCTATAAATAGCCATTTTCTTGGCCACATGGGTATAGACACGGTCGTGTGTCTCAGCCGTGTTGAGAACACGACCCCAGGACGTGTGGAGTCTGCATTTACTTTTCAAAATTTAATTCGCCACATGGTCTAAGCACACGGGCATGTGACTTGGCCGTGCGACCCAATTTTGTTGATGATGTCATAAATAGAGAGTCACACGGGCTAAGGACATGGGCGTGTGTGACCACATGGCCTACCCACATGGGCGTGTCCCAAGCCACACAGACGTGTGACCCCTGTTTTGATGAAAAATTTTCTAAGTCCTCTTAAAGTTTCCTAAGTTCTCGGTTTAGTCTCGAATAGTTCCCAATGTATGTTTTGGGCCTTGTGGGCCCATATAAGGGGTGTTTTTCATGTGAATGAGGAATGTTAAATTGAATGAAATTTTATAGCTGGTTTTGTATAAAGGTTTTTGGTTTAAGTTCGATAATGCCTCGTATCCTGTCCCGACGTCGGATAGGGTAAGGGGTGTTACATTTAGTGGTATCAGAGCTATGGTTTAGTCGATTCTCGGACTAACCTAGCGCATGTGAGTCTAGCTATACATGCCATATTTCTACTCGTGATAGTGTGATATCTCCCGGCTCTAATGAAATTGTTTTGTTAAGATAGAGATGACTTCCAACCGAGTTATTTTTGATAATGCTGAAAAATAATATTGAGGTGATTGAAATGTGTTTGTGATGAGACGAAACTTAGAAAGGTATGAATAGAAGTTCATGATATGTATGTTTTAATATACGAAGTGAGATAACCATGAGTTGAGAAATGTGGAAACATGGAATAAGATGAAAGTTTATGTGGTGATAAGCCCATTCATGTTAGCTTGGCATGCATATGATGATATATACCCAACCTATTTGAATAAGTGAAAATGATAAGTAAACTTACCCAATGGACGGAATATGTGTGTATGTACACTTGTTTGAATAATGTATAATCAGTATGTCCACATAGTTGAATCTCATGTTTAATTTTTAAATTAGAGAATATATAATGTTTTGTTTTATGACTCTGTTATGAAACCACAAATATTATAATAGTATGGGAGTTGAATTAGAAGATCAAATTAAGTAGAACGCAGGAGATGAGTACGATCGTTCAATGATGAATTGACGGATAAGACCATGGTTGGACCATGGCAAAGTATGGAATGTAAGACCATAGCTGGGCTATGGCATTTCAGTGAAAAGACCATAACTGGGTTATGGCATTGTGGACGTAAGACCATGGTTGGACCATGGTAGTACATGTGTGTACGTGTAAGACCATAGTTGGACTATGGCATCAAGTAAACAACGTACTCGAACCCGTAAGGCGTTCTCTAATTTGACAAATGTTAGTAAGTAAATTCATTGTTTGAAATTGTGAATGGCAGAAAACATTCGTAAAATGAATAAGTATATTAAATTTTCTGAAGTGAATTATGTGATTATGATGATATTACGTTAATGATGAATGCTAAGTCATTTGTGTGTATTAATGAGAGTCAAGTTAGAGGCTTTACGACCTCACCCCATTACTATTGATACTTTATGACGAAATTTTACGAGAACCATGTTGAATAAGTTCATAAGTGTGAAACTAAAGAGTTCAGTGATGAAATGATTAGTAATGTATACATAGATGAGAATAGTTGGAAAGTGAAAACAACTTTAGAAAAAAAATATCAGAATGTTTTAAAGATTACACAGATTATGCAATGTCACAGATAAAGAAGAAGCTAGTCTCGGCTATTCGATTCAATTGAGTTATGTGTATTTAAAGTATCCTCAAGTATAGTAATGAATTTTGTACATTCACGAGTATATAGACGGATAGTCTGAGTGAAGAAATTATATTCTGGAAAGTATGAAACAGAGATATGCCTATTGGATTGTTCTAATCGAATGATGTTATTATGAGTTAAAGCTGTACCTATTGATAAAGTCATCACATTTATGAAAATTTGAATGATCTATGCATGTTAGCAAAGTTCTAAACAGTTGAAAGTATTATTAACCGAAGCTCTAGTTCTGAGTTCAGTTTGAATTGAGTAAGGAATTTGCGATTTTTTAATGATGTACTATTGACCAGATCGGAATATGTTTTAATACAAGCATGTAAAGAAGCAGTTTGCACTTTCAGATGGTTAAAGTCACATGAAAAAGAACTGTTCGACTAATGATTTAGAGACAACCACTTTTATATCTGTGTTGTGAACTGGATGATTTCGTATGTTCGGCAAAAAGTGTCATATGCTTCCTAATCCTAATGGGTTAAAGTATCTAATGTCCAGAAAGATCTGAAACTAAGACAACGTGAATGTTTTGAGATGTTAAAAGACTGTGAGTAATTATCGACTTACCCTTTGGAAAGCAAGTATGGTTACATATGCTTCAATGGAAAATTTTTGTTTACTTTTGTGAGTACTGGTTACTTGATTGATCTTATTTGATGATTACATACTCATTTTACCTCGTTATTAATATAAGGCATTTCCATTATTATTTCGGTTTCTTTTTATGTGTACATATATAAACTGATCAATAATGAAGTCCTAAAAATAATATGATTATTATTTAAAGGTCCTTAGTTAAATATTATTGTGGGCTTGGACAATAATAATCTTTTGAGACTAATGTGTAGTTGATTGATGACAAAGTGTTGTCATTGACATAGGGATGTCAAAATCAATACATTAATATGTGTTAGAGAACAACATACTAGACTGACCCGCCATGAGTACGTTTCATAGATTATTATGTAATAGTCACAAACATTACTCATAGTGAAAATATGTATATGATCCTCAAACTCGAGATCATCATTGTCCCAACATCGTGAGTCATATGTTTTGATGCAATCAAACATCTACCATAACAGGTTGTACTATAAAGACTGAATTTGGATATACCATAATCTATGTAGTGGGATATAATTGATCAAGATAGGAATTATCCGTCCTATATAATGGGAGTAATATCTTGGCCACTTGATATAGTGAGACTAGAAATGCATGACCATGCTCAAATAAGTTGAAATGAGATATCAAACTTATTTGTTTATTACAGTCTACTCAGAATATCAAGAAACATGTTATTAGACTATACAAGTGTGACTATACCATGAGTAGTGTCTAATCTAGATATAAAGGATAAAAGGATATGATACATGAAAAGTTTATCACAGAAAGGTTATGTCGAATCACAACTTCTTGTAACTTGGGTAGCAATGATGCATTGCTAGATCGCACTCATTACTTGCAGCATTAGAAATGTTCTAGTATTACTACCAATGTTACAAGAACCTATAGGGTCACACCTTATGCTTAAAGCGAACGGACTTTACGCTAATAGAATGGGTGTATACCCTCCTACATACAAGTATGGCGGATTCTTATCATTGGCAGATAAGTATCACCTAGCGGATAGTATCGCCCGACAGACAACATCACTTAGAGAACAATATCGCTTGGCGGACAATATTAAATGGAGGATATGATTCGCAACTTCTTTCTAGAGTTAATTTTTATGAAATTTAGTATTCTATTGGAAAGAATATAATTTCAGTATGTTCCATGACTTTCTCTAAAAACTAAATGGGGAATTATTTTGTTTTAATATATGATATTAATAAAAGGAAGATAATCCTTGATCATGTGGGAATAAAAATAAGTAAGAAAAATTTAAAGGGTCTAGCGACCGGATTTTGAATTCTCTCTAAAAGATTTCAAACAGACTTAGTTGTTAGTGTTTGACTGGGTGGACTACGTAGAGGCTGGGACATTTTTGTTGCGACTTGGATTGACATCACGAAAAGGGATCAAACCATAAGAGTTATTCGTCATTTTTCAATTTGAAAAAAAGTATATCCTCAACCCTATTTCTACCTGACTCATTCCTCGTACATGGATCCGTGGTTGATGATCATCGGTATATTTTTTTCGCTGCGCCATGAGGTGTACCGGCAATCCAACAATTCCCTAATGCTGAAGCAAGAAATTGTGTCAGACATCTTTACAAAAATTTCAAAAACATGGAAGGATTTAGAGGCCAAGCTATGCGTCTCACGTATTGGAAAGTTGCTAAAGCAAATTTTTCAAGACAAATTGAAGTAGAAATGTCTGAAATGAGGTCATTGTCAGAATCTATTAAGGCTTGGCTACATAAAAAGGATCCAAGGATATTGTTAAGAGCCCAGTTCTCAACCAGATGCAAGTCTAATTTGCTACTAAACAACAACAGTGAATGTTTCAACAAGGTTAAAATTTATTTTTTAATCTGATTTTTTATCACTTCATGTTGTATAAATGTTGTTGGAGTTATTTAAGGACCTGTTCTCCTTGCAAATCATTTTAGAAGCCAGAGATAAACCTATCTTAACGATGTTGGAAATAATTAGAAGGAAATTCTTGACTAGGTTGGTTTCTTTAAGGGAGGTTGCTGAGAAGTATTCTAGACCTTTTTGTCCAAGGATACAAAAAAAAAAGTTGTCTAATATTGTTAGTTAGTCCAATAAGTAAGTTCAGCTAGCTCTTCTTTACTTAGCTTGAATTCTGTTACTTGGATGTAAAAGTGTTAACTTTAAAATGTTACTTTTTTTTTGTAGTGTATGGCCAGTATATTCTGGAAATGAGAAGTATGAGGTAGAGTGTGGATTAGGCAATGAGCACGTGGTTGACCCCCTCAACTCCTCCTCTTTAGAACTCTTAAGAAGGTTCGTAATAAAAGATACTAGGTTCGCCAAAACATTAGCATGTGCGAACCTAGGATCGCTTGTATTTATTAATGAGTTATAATGTTCTTTGTCTATTAACGACTTGTGTATGTTTATGAAATTGTGAACCTAATAGAATCGTCAACAAGCAAAGTCTAGGGAAAGGCAAAGCTTGTTTAAAGCTTTCAGCAAATTGGTGAGTGTTCAGGGATCGCCACATGTATGTACGAACCATAGTGTTAATCAGGAGCTTCGGGTTTTTTCCTAAGTTTCGAGAGTAAGTCTTGTCTAAATTTTTTTTGTGAATATGTTAAATATGTGTGTTTTATGAACAGTGATATGCGAGCCCTATATTACAAGCTAGATATGAACAGTGATCTGCGAGCTCTATGTTTAAGTAAATGTTTTGACACTATAATCTTCTGAATCTGTTGGATATAATAAAATTTCATAGGATTGTGAGTACTCACCTTTATGTTTTGTGTTTTGAGTGAAAGGCTTTAGGACAGGTTGGAGAGATAAACGAATGTCGAGCTAAGCTCCATTCATTGGGACATGTTGGTGTGTTGGAGAGTGTTTAGCTTTATGCTACAATTATGGCACATGCTAAGACTCTTTGACTCAAAATGGGGAGTTATATAGAGGTCCACTTATCCAAAAGAAAATAATATGTGAATAAGATTTTGTTTTCCAAAATATTATGTTTTACCATTTTAAGCTAACTGACAGTGAGTAATTGCAAACCAGACTTCGCATAAGTATGGCGAACCTAGTGCACAGTTTAGTGACCTTGCCAAAGCTTTTGTTTAACTTATGTTTTGTGTGTGCTATGTGATTATTACTTCTTGTATGTTCATTGAGTTCGTAAGATCTAACACATTCCATTTTACACACTATAGATAGTTAGATCACACAGTATGTAGCAGCGAGGCGAGTGATCCAAGCGAAGCATAAACAATGGAAAGGTAGTACAAGTGAACTCTGGACATAAAGGCAATGTGGGATTCTTCTTGGGCTTAGAGATATATTTCTGTTAACTTCTTCGATTATCCTAAAACTTAGTTATTTTTATGTTTGATTATGTTTTTCTTTATGTTTTTAATTGCAAACCAATAATACCTTATAAACGCATCTGAATTTTAAATATATGAATATAGTCCAAGTTTGATTGATGTTTCCTTAATTTACAAGTTCAGTTCATACTTAAGTAATTAATTTCTACCCATAGTGATCGCCATAAGCAGTAGCTTGAAATATTCAAAACTGAAAAACTTTTATAAAGTTCACTAAGGTTGCTGCGAAGTGACAGGGTTGGCGAACTGTGCAAAGTGCGAACCCTAACAATTGATGAACTGTTATCTGTAAACCCTTAATAAATTTTGATATTCAAAACAGGAGAAACCCTATGAACTAAGTTCGCAATATCTAAATAATAAAGTGCAAATTAACAAAATAAATGAAAGATTATTTGTACTCTATAACCAGCAAACTAAACAAATCATCACAAGCACCACAGTTAGCTATTTCTTAATAGGAGTAAATTAGATTGATTTGACCTCCCCATGACTGGTCAACAGTGAGGTTAACCTTCATCGAATTTTCTTTTACCTACCTTAGATTTGGTAGGGAAATCAGGGGGTTCGAGAGTATATTTATAGGAGGGGACCATTTCAAATGGTTTTTATTTATGCTTAATGTTAAGGTTCTTCTTTCTAACCTCAACATTCTCTTCTTCTTCTTCTTCTTCTTCTTCTTATTCTTCTTTAAGATCGGACTAGGATCCCGTCTACTGGGTAGATGATTCTGCCCTATGGTAAGTCTTACAGCTTTACATGTAATGGTTAGAGAAGGGAAAGGTGTTATAGGAAGGCCCTTTATGGGGGTCGCATATAGTTTATATGTTAGTAAAATGTCTATAATGAGGATTTTAATGGAAATCTTATGATCTTTTAAGCAGTTACTACTACTAGTTGGGAAGAACATTTGAAATGGAAAATCCAGGCATACTCCAGACAGAGTAACCAACTGATGAATCCGCCTTAGTGATCTGTTATGACAGGAGCCTTATGTACTAGAGTATGAGGTAGTGTAAGTGCCCGCCAAACTTGAAACTTCTTAGGTCCTATATTCAAGTCATTTAAGATTCTGTTGATTTAATTAAAACGTTGTATTCTTCTAAGCAACTATGTCTATCTGGACTAATTTGAAGATGCAATGTAATCGATGTTCTAATAATAGCTAGGTCCTAAAAGGAATCCATCAAGAGTAGTATTTGCCGAATATCATTCTGAGAAGTGTATCTAACCACAACTACAAAGAAATTGTGTAATGGGATTTGAAGTATGGTGATAAGTCTTAGATCTACCAGTCGGATGAAATGTGTCTAAGATGGATAAGTGTAGGGATTGGTGTATGGTTATCTGCCAACCAAGAATTAGAAAAGTATTCGCCAAGGTCTAAGAAGGAATCCAAATCCTTGAGTCGAAGAATTTTACAACACCATTTAAAGGTAATAATGAGTGAGACTCAGTAAGTTTTTGTGAACTTACATGCATCTCTTGGTATGTAGGTCTGTGAATTGAACCAGAGCACCGAGAGGGACCAAGCCAGGGATGCACCATGGCGGTAATCGGGGGCGATATTATGTATACAGAGGGACATTTATAGAAACATGTTTTGCAAATGACAAATAGTAATATACGCTACGAATATGTCTATTTTATCAGACAATTTGATATAAGGTCTTATTTTACCTTTGAAAGTTTGTGACAGATGATAAATGTATTATTTCAAACTTAATGCCTTAGAAAGGATTTTAAATAAATAAGAGGTACATTCAATATGATTTTTCGCAGAATGAAAATTTTAGTTAAGTATGTAAGTATTGTGACATCTTATATTTGGATCCGGTAAATCGGGTCAGGTATAGGGTGTTACAATAGCTCCTTTATTGGAAACATTACCATTTACCTTGTCTGATACGACACAATTAGACTCGATCGACATAGTAAATCTATAAGAAAACAGATTCAGATCAAATCATATTGCATCACACTATCCCAAATTAATGTGGCATGTATTTCTAAACTCAACACACCCTACGTTCAGTCCTAGAATCGACTAAATTGTAGCTCTGATACCACTAAATGTAACACCTCTCACCCGGTCTGGTTGTCAGACCTGAGCTATAGGAAGTTATAACAATTAACGGAGCAACTACATAAAATTCCAGCTTTAAACATTCCATTAAACATTAAAAACAATTCATAATCCTTATTTCAATTAAACATGAAACTATTTCATAAATTCACAATTAACATTCAAATAAAACATGAGTCACACAATGATAGTCAATTTAATGCATAATCATCAAATATACCTTTTCCCGTCCTTATGTAGGCTTACATATGCCATAATATCAACCTAGAAATTAATTAGGACTAATTTGCAACATTTTCAAAGTTACAGATCGATTAAAGCATAAATAAATTCTTCAAATAATCAATCGTGTCATAAAAATTAAAATATTATTGTATACAATTAAATTCGAGTCTTATTCGAGCTTACGAAAGCTCTTAAGTTGACTCGAGTACAAATAAGGACTAACTTAAAAACTTTTCAAACAGTCAGGAAATTTTCAAAGCAGGGTCACACAATCGTGTGCCTAGGCCGTCCTACAATCGAAGACTGTGTGAAATTGGAGTCACACGAATGTGTATCCAGGCCGTGTAACTCACTAAAGTCATGTGGACCTATATGTAAAAATTCCATAAAAAGTCACGTGTCTTGTGGCTGGGCCGTGTAAAAAACTAAGACAGTTTGCAATATAGATGACTAAACCTACAGTACTCACACAGGTGTGTGGCCATCCTATGTGACCCACACGATTGTATGCCAGCTTGTGTGGTACAAATTAGGCCATTTGGTGCTTGTTCAAAATCAAACATTTAAGGTATCTCCAAATTGCATTTTTGTAACTCTTAAACCTGTTTAGAACAAATAAATACCAATCTAAAACATGTCATGCAACCACATCTTAAATCACTAACCATTATGCCTCCAAGGCACCATTTCACAAACAAGATTACATAAATCAATCATGTCATTCAAGATATGCACCAAAACCTATCATTTTACCATTTCAATACCATTTCAAGATGTCAAAATAAAATTATTTCCATATCACTTATCAAATTAAACAATATATTATCCCAAACACATTTTCAGAGCCTTAGAATCATTCCACGTTTATCCATTCATTTGCCACACAGAAGGCTTACCATAATGACCTTATTCATACATCTAAACATCATACTAAGACATCCAAAATCCAACATCAATATTGGTTCAAATTCATGAACCTACAAAGTAAACACAATCATGTTACAAGTTCTATATGCATATTATCAAAACATTCCAAGTAAGCATTACACATATTAACCATTCTTCCCAACATCCAAAAATAGACACCTTTACAAATTAAACCCAGATACATGCCACATTACCGAGTCTAGAACGATAAAGAAAAACCTATCAAGATTAAAGCTGGATAGTGTGAACCTTGGAATTGATCTGATAGACACGTTTTGCAAAATGCCAACTATAGGAAACAGAAAACAAAATAGAGTAAGCATTAAATATGCTTAGTAAGTGTAACACCCCAAACCCGGCCTAGAAGTTAGGCCCAAATCTGGCGTGTCACATTGAAGAGTCTTTTTGAAAACTACGCGTTCATTGAAAACCCATCTTACAATTTAAAACTTTCTGCCTTTAAAACCTCAAATTTCGTTTGCTTAGTTTCAAAACATGGTTTATTAAAAGTCATTCTCTTGTAAAACATTATTATCTTTAAAACCTTGCTTGTTGTGGAAACTTAATTTAAAACAGTTGCGAAAGTATGATATTTTGAAAAACAGTAGTTAATTTGGAAAACCATGTTCTACTTCTAGCAATTATAAAACCATAACAAAAAACCCACAACTTCACTTACAATGCCTTATTACAAAAATTGAAACCCAAACTAGATTCTCAAAAATATAGTCCAAAGTATAAAGAAACTGTAGATGTGTGGCCATCTCCGAGTCCCTCACAGCACCGATCCTCCTAAAGCTGGGGATTACCTGCACAGTTAAAAATGGGGTGAGTTTACTGAAAACTCGGTGTGTAATCCTGCACTACGGTCATGGTGCAGGCCCAAGCCCTATTCGGTGACAATCTGGGCCTAAGCCCTATTCGGTAACAATCTGGGCCTAAGCCCTATTCGGTAACAATCTGGGCCTAAGCCTTAAATCATATCAATGCAAAACATGCATGTACCCCAACCCTGTCCAGCCAACTCTCCACCCGTACCAACCATCTCTCCATGTGGGGACCACGTCGACCCACCCAGCCAATCTCTCCAATAATGCAGCCTAGCTGCTAGTATTTGTACGGCTTTAAGCCTTCAATAACGGTCTCATAATTGGCACATAGCCATCGATAGAATCGTAATAAGATCGACACATAGCCATCACCACGGTAATATAACCCAGACACACACAACCACGGTAAATATGATCGACACAAAGTCATCGGTATATATGTTAGGCACATAGCCACGGGTAAATACGATTGGCACAAAGACATAATCAAGATGGCACAGAGCCATATTTAGGTTGGCACAGAGCCATAATCGGATTACACGGCTTTAAGCAGCCTGTTGGTCCACAGTCGTCATGCGACCCGTGCGACCTTAACATATCAATACTGGATCCATAGTCGTCATGCGACCCGTGTGACCCTATCAGAACTTCCTCCGTATCAAAGTCCCAACCCCATACAATATGTCGTGTATGTCATGCTCAATCATTACACGTGTATGCAAAATGGCCATGCTCAGAAACAGTCATTTACACACATATTGAAAACATATCAGCCATATAATCATAGTCAAATTAGTTAAAACACAGTCATACATTCACAGTTAGATCAATCATAGTCCTAATCAGTCAGTTACCCGTAAGGGAAAAATAGTCATTTTACCTTATAAGGGTATTTCGGTAATCCTACCCTACAAAGGTATTTCAGTAATTCTACCCTACAGGGGTATTACGGTAATTCTACCTTATAGGGGTATTTCAGTAATTCTACCCTACAAGGGTATTTCACAAATCAGGGGTATTTTGGTAATTTTACAAATCGGGGGTGTTTCGATAATTTTACAAATCAGGGGTACTTTGGTAATTTTGCAAACTGAGGGTATTTTGGTGATTTTGCAAATCGGGGGTATTTTGGTAATTTTGCAAATCGGGGGTATTTCGGTAATTTTACAAATCGAGGGTATTTCGATAATTTTGCAAATTAGGGGTACTTTGGTAATCTCACAAATTGAGGGTATTTTAGTAATTTTACAAATCGAGGGTATTTTGGTAATTTTGTAAATTAGGGGTACTTTGGTAATTTTGCAAACTGAGGGTATTTCAGTCATTGTACAAATCGGGAGTACTTCGGTAATTTTACAAGTCGAGGGTGTTTCAGTAATTTTGTAAACCAAGGGTATTTCAGTAATTTTGTAAACCAAGGGTATTTCAGGAATTTTGCAAACTGAGGGTGTTTCAGTAATTTTGAAAACTGAGGGTGTTTCAGTAATTTTGCAAACCGAGGGTGTTTCAATAATTTTACAAACCAGTGGTATTTTAGTAATTTTACAAGTCGAGGGTATTTCAGTAATTTTGTAAACCAATGGTATTTCAATAATTTTGTAAACCAAGGGTATTTTAGTAATTTTGTAAACCAAAGGTATTTCAGTAATTTTGTAAACCAAGGTATTCTAAACAGAGATAACGATGCGAATGGGCCTAGGGCCCATTCTCGGCCCAAATGGGCCCACACGCTCGTGTGGCCCATTTAGCCCAAATCTAGCCAAAGATATGAGATTCACATAGACCAGTCCAAAATCTACTACACAATCATACAATTTATTCATATGGGCCCACGGGCCCATTAGGCCTACATGGCCCTTTCTATTAAAACAGACCTAAACCCACAAGAACACTCATGATGGCCTCAACTATCGCGTCGAAGCTCCCACACGTACGCTCGCACGCTCTTGTGGCTACCATCGCCGCAGTGACCGGCTTTTCGGCATTTGCCGCTCTACAGCTAGAGTAGTGCGAAATACACACTTGATAGGAATCTGAAGTTAATCCGCGCTTTGAACACTGTTCTGCGCAGAAGCCAACAATGATCGCACCCTTGACCCCCAAGGGGTGTGTCGATCAACTTCGGTCACCACCACCGCGACCCAACGGCATACAGATCAACGAATGATCCAACGCCTAACCCAAACGAGCACGCCACAAAGCGAAAGGGATAACCCAAGAAAGGTTTGCTTACTCTCCTCATGGTTTGCTCTATTTAAAGCCAGCTTCTTGCCTATCCTCATGCTAGCTTCCCGATGTGGGATCCCACTTTCAGCAGAGTTTAAATCCAACACAAACTCTGGCCGTCCAATCCGTAAAATAAACACTCCTTTGCTTGACATGAGATTCGAACCCTTGCCCTCTGCTATGCTCTAGATGCTACATGCCACCACAACACAAGCTCTTTTTGTGACTTAGAACATGAGCAACTAAATATAAGCCTATGGGCCAAAGTCTAAGTTCATTTAAAAGAAAAACAAAATGAATTGCAAGCGCCAAGACTTGAACCTTGGACCCCTTGCTTCCTCTATGGCATCACTTCCTTGTCTCCCCTGTGGCGCCATTTGCCACTAGACCACAACTCCTTTTGTGTGTTTTTTTTCCCACAATTTATTCTTAAAGCCTACTTACTTACCCCCAGGGCTTTATTCACCTAAAACCAAAATTTTTCCTAAAGCCCAGGTTTGAACCCGGGACTTCATGGAAGCCCCCTAACCTTCCAAAATCACTCGCCTAATAGGTCCAACTTGCACTAGTGCTGTTCTTTTATTCTCAAAAATTTTAAACGCTCCCGTTCCCAAGGCCCAATGGGCCCAATTCTACTAGGCCCAAATTCGGGGCATTACAATTCTACCCCCTTAAAGAAATTTCATCCTCAAAATTTCCAACTCTTAGAACAGCCGCACAACCCAACTACACAACCGCGCTTCCGCTGCGCACTCTATTTCCAAAACCTTACCTCTTACGCACACCCGAAATACCAATTCACTAGAGCAGATAGATATCATACAAATACAATTTCCATATCCACAACATCACACAGAATAAATAAAAAATCTAAATTTAAGCATCACAGTACAGTCTAATATCTAGGGAAATCACAGTGTTTCCTATTGCATAACAACAGACAACGGTTTTCAAAAAACTTACGGATTCAGCATCGGAGACTCGGTGAACCACACTTTAAGAAAAATATTCAGTAAAACATTTCACATACTTCAAATCTTTTGAAACAGTTCTTTCAGAAATTCAATTTTAAAAACCCAACCCACAGCCGAGTTTTGCAACTTGGCTCTTATACCATTAAATGTAACACCCCAAACCCGGCCTAGAAGTTATGCCCAATTCTAGCGTGTCACATTGAAGAGTCTTTTTGAAAACTACGCGTTCATTGAAAACCCTTCTTACAATTTAAAAGTTTTTGCCTTTAAAACCTCAGATTTCGTTTGCTTAGTTTCAAAATATGGTTTATTAAAAGTCATTCTCTTGTAAAACATTATTATCTTTAAAACCTTGCTTGTTGCGAAAACTTAATTTAAAATAGTTGCGGAAGCATTATATTTTTGGTATAATCTAACAATCTCCGACTAGCACTAAGACAATCGGTCATATATCTTATACCAAGTGACTTAGTGTGACAATCATGCTTCTTCTATGTCAGAGGCTTCATTAGTGGATCAATGACGTTGTCATCTGTTGATACTCTGCATATTTCCACATCTCCTTGGTCAATAATTTTTTGAGTGAGATGAAAGTGCCTATGTATGTTTTTGGATCGCTCGTGAGATATTGGTTCCTTTGCCTGTGTAATGGACCCGTTGTTGTCATAACGAAGTTCTATAACATCTAATATGTTATGCACAATCCCTAGCTTAGATATGAACTTTTTGATCCAAACAACCTCTTTTGCAGCCTCACTAGCTGCAATGTACTCGGCCTTAGTTGTAGAATCAACTACTGTATCTTTCTTTGAACTTTTCCGGCTCACATCACCACCATTAAGGCAAAACACAAAACCTGATTATGATTGTGAATCATCCTTGTCGGTTTGGAAGCTAGAATCAATGTAACCTTTTACACTTAGCTCTTCCTCACCTCCATATATAAGGAATGTAACTTTAGTCATTATCAAGTACTTAAGGATATTTTTAACTGTGACCTAATGGCCTTCATCAAGATCAACTTGGTACCGACACATCATGCTTAAAGCATACGGTACATTTGGACGAGTACATAACATGGCATACATGACAGATCGAATAGCCGAAGCATATGAAATCTTACTCATACATTCTCCCTCTTATGGAGTTGAAGGACACATTTCCTTTGAGAGTGAAATACTATTTCTCATAGGTAAGAATCCTCTCTTAGATTCTTCTATTCTGAACCTTTTCAGTACTTTATCTATGTATGCTCTTTGGCTTAAACCTAAGAGTCATCTTGATCTATCTCTATAGATTTTGACTCTTAATATGTATGTAGCCTCGCCCAAGTCCTCAATAGAAAAATAATTTCCTAACTAGGTCTTAGTAGATTGTAGGGTAGGTATGTCATTTTTTATGATAAGTATGTCATCTACATATAGTACCAAGAATGCTACAGTGCTCCCACTAACTTTCTTGTAAACACAAGGCTCGTCTTCATATTTCTTAAAACCAAAATCTTTAATTGCATCATTAAAATGAAGATTCCAACTTCGAGAAGCTTGATTCAATCCATATATGGATCTCTGTAGCTTGCATATCATTCCAACATCTTTCAGATTGACAAAACATTCAGGTTGTGTCATGTCCACTGTTGTAACACCCCTAACCCGTAACCATAGCCGGTTTAGGGTTATGAGGCATTACCGAACAATCGAAAACTTTTACAGACATTTCTTAACATATTTTGACACACCACATCAAAGTGTCCCTTAAATAGGTCTAGGAGACCTTAATCATGCTTTAGAAAGGGGCCGAAACTAAACCGAACACATACAGAAATTCTCGAAAATTTAAAAAATTTTCAAAGTTACAGAGGTCACACGCCTGTGTGGGCAGGCTGTGTGCCTCCCACGGCCTCAGACACGCCCGTGTGTCTAAGCCGTGTCAAAACAGGGCATACATACTGACTTGTCCACACGGCCGTAGACACACCTGTGTGCCTCACACGTGGTCGAGCCTGACTTGCACCACACGGCCATTCACACGCCGTGTTTTGAAATACAACCACGAGGGACACGGTCGAGCCACAAGCCCGTGTGCTCAACCGTATGGGCAGTTATAGGCCATTTTCAAGGCCAAAATGCCACCCACACTTAGGCCATTCCTACAAGCATTCATACCAATACAATTCATGTAAAAAACAACCAATTTTCCAAGCATACAAAGGCATCTCAAGCACAACATCTTATACAACAATAGGCTCATTCTATTCACAATCATTTTCAAGTGTAATTCATCACAAACATATCATTTCCTTATAACAACCATTCATCATATATATGCTTACCATGCATAAATGATCTTACCAATATTTTGACCGTTTCTTAACCATAAAACCATACCAAAACCAAGCATCATATAGCATGACTCATCATTCATAAAACATTTATCTAGCCATATCACATGGCTATTACATATCTCAAACATATTCCAAAACAACTAGCCTATACATGCCATATTTAGTATATACACTTTCAAAAGGTACCAAAAATAAGATTGAGTAGTGTGATGACGATCCTCGATGATCCCCGAGCCTTTTGTAGCTTTGACGATCTATAAAACATAACAAACACACACAAAGTAAGCTTTCAAAAGCTTAGTAAGCCATATACAAATAAACTTAACTTATAAGCATTCATTATTCATCTAGAATATAAGATCACAAATAGCTCATTTGCACATTCATAATTCTCCTTGGCTCATTTGATTAGCCATTTGCTTACCAACATATATGCATCACCTTGTACTTCATTAGATCATAGCTCATTCACACATATAACACATTTTACCTTATCAAATCTATTCACATATCTCATCTAGGTAAGTTCATATAAACACTTACCTTTCATACACTTGCTTAGTGTACAATTCAAACATACCTGATTCGTTTATACATTTCATGTAGACGTTCATTTCTCAAATTTTCCCGTTGAACCATTCGGAATAAAATAGGATACTCAGAATGCTCGGAATAGTCGTACAATGCCAACGTCCCAGACGTGGTCTTACATGTAACCAGATATCGATGCCACTGTCCCAGACAGGGTCTTACACGAATCAATACGATGCCAATGTCCCAAACATGGTCTTACACGTAAATCTCAAATCAATGCCAATGTCCCAGACGTGGTCTTACACGATATTACATATCGGAAACCTATGTCATGACATATGTAATCCTATCTATTCCTAGGTTCGTACGGGCTTTTTCGGATGTTGACACCATGTCGATACTATCTCGGATTTCATGTACTCATCATCTCATATACATTCATCATTATAAATTTTCATATGAACATACATATATCAATGTAAATACATTTATTTGTATATAGACTTACCTCGGATTCGGATAAATGGAAACGAACTCGGCTACTCAATTACTTTCGATTTCCCACGATCTAAGTCCGTTTTCTTCAGTTCTTGATCTATACATATTCAAATTTAACTCATTTATTCACTAATTCATTCAATTCAAACCAAAAACACATATTTAGGACAATTTACAAATTAACCCCCACATTTTCACATTTTGACATTTTAGTCCTTATTTCACAAAATCACAAAATACACATAATTTGCTTATACCCATGCTTAGCCGAATGTTCACTAATATCATACAAATCCACACATTTCATTTATTTCACATTTTAGTCCCTCAAAATATTATTTTCTCAATTAAGTCCAAATTACTCAAAATCATCAAAAATTCAAAGACAAACTATGTTAATCTATCACATATCTTTCATAATTCATCATCAAACATCACAAAACTCATGAATTCATCAATGGCACTTTTCAAAATCTTCATCAATTCACAAAATTGAAGCATGGGTTTTGAAGAACACGAAGCAACGATCACAGAAACGTAGAAATTATCAAAAACTGAAACAAAACATACCTTGAATCAAAGAACATCAATGGCCGAATGTAACCTAAGCTTAAACTCTCTCTCTTCTTTTCTTATTTCGGTTCCAAAAAGATGAACATCCACTAACATTTTCATTTGGTTTTATTTATTCCTTGTTAATAGATTATTTACTATATTAACCTTTAAATTTTAATATGAAAATCATATATATCAAGCCCATAACCGTCCATCCCATGGTTAAATGGCCAAATTTCAACATAAGGATTCCATCTTTAATAAAACAAAGCAATTAAGCACTTTAACCATTAAGAGGCCACTTTTACATTTTCTGCAATTAAGTCCTTTTATCAAATTAAGCACACAAACCGATAAATTAATTCACAGAAATTTCACACATACTAATTCACATACCATAAGAACAAAAAATAATATTAAATTATTTTTTTGACTCGGATTTGTGGTCCCGAAACCACTATTCTGACTAGGGTCTAAACCGGACTGTTACAACTGTAACAACCCAGACTCGGCCTAGACGATATTGCCGAATCCGGAAACATCACAAGGAATAGGTTTTGAAAATTGAGTTGTTTCGATAAACCATACAACTTTTATAACTCATATTATTCATGATTATTACAGAAAACGTTATGTAATTAGTTCATTTTCCAGAACTCATATTACAGTGGAGGTTTAATAAAATCAATACATGTTGGAAATTTGGTTCGTATTTTTAGAAAAAACCTTTATTTGCGTAAAACCGTCATTTTCATAAAACATTTTATCGAAGCATGCAAATTATCAATCAAACCAAAAACCAATAGCAAAAAAAAAACCATACAGTACAGAGAGTCCCAAAAATCACAAATTCCCAATTGAATCCAGAATTTTGATTAAACCATAAATTACTAAGTTTAACCAGTTTACGGTCGAGTGGTCACCGCTGAGTCTCCGTCGCACGAATCCGCCTAAGTCTGAGGATTACCTGAATAGAATAGACAAACAGATGTGAGTTTTTGTAAACTCAGTGTGTAATCCAATAGACATAGACATGCTATACATACAGAAATCACATGCACAGTCAGATTCAGATTCGGACTCATGTCCATTTCAAATACAGATATGCAGAATCCTACCCCCATCCTCTACACACCAACTCCGACCATTCCATCACACCATATGGGGTTAAAAACACCCACCCATCCCTACACACCATATCGTGCCGTTACGACACATATCAGATAAAGTGCAGCCAAGCTGCCAAAATATAGGCAAAGGTTGCCGTTCATAACACTTCCTCCATATATACAAACCCACCCCAAAAACAGATACAGATTACAAATACAGATACATATATAACATGCTTATCATGCTTGTGTACAGATATCAGATATACATATAGCAGAATAGTCAGACATGCATAAAAGTGTCCTACTTAGAGCATACTATCAGATGACATAATCTAGGGTTTGGTTAGCCCTTACCAACCCTATGGTATGCCCACAGTCTATCGGAACGAACGGTGCGACCTTAGGGAAAATTTTAGAAATTTGGCCTCACATGCCCGTGTGGCCCACACGGTCTGGCCCAAAACTCACACACCCGTGTGGTAAGCCCGTGTGGCTCACACGGCCACACTCACCATCACACGACTGTGTCTTGCACATGGCCATACCCTCGTCGATCACACGGCCGTTTCTAGCATATGGCCAACCACACGGGCGTGTGAACGCCCGTGTGGCGTCGACAGAACAGTTTTTTTGGCTTTTGCCGAAGTTAATTTTTCTGTGTTTCGGGAACACACCTAGTACCGCTTTGATGTGAAACCACTCTTGAGACCACCAGCACCTAAAATAGATTACCCAACCATTTTAGCACTCGAAATACGAATCGATAACACAACCTGAAACAACGCACACACTTACCGATGTCACGAACAAATACTATCACAATTTAAACCATTAGAGTGAAAATCACAGGTCCACTGCCTACTCCTGCGCAATACGCACACAGAAAATCAAATTTTCCAATTCGCACCATTACGGAAATTCAAGTAAAAAGAAGAGGAAACTAACCGATCACACTTACCCACATGCACGAAAAGAACAATGATTAAATGAATTCCCCTAGAAAAGGTCAAAGGATTGTTTGATCAGAAATAGAGAGAAAAGACGAAGCAAAAGAAAGTATAGAGAAAAGAAGAGAAGGGAAACTAGTGTCAGAAAGTTTGAAAGAAAGAGAAAAAGAATTAATTCAACCTAATTTGAAATACTCCCACTACATCACAACTCCCACAACCCACTAACCACCAAATCCCCTTCAAAACTGACCACTATCAGTATTTCAATTTCATTCAAATACCACCACACGATAGATACACCTAGAAGAAAAAATGACATTCGTCACTCGTACAGGGATTCGAACACAGGACCTCCAACATACTAACTCCTTACCACTCGAACCAGCAGGCTCATTCTGATATGGATTGACAAACAATTTTATATAAACCCACTTCACAAGGGTAAGGCTTGGATTTAAAATAACAAAATTTGGCAACAAGGAGACTTGAACGCAAGACCTCATACACACCTACATTTAACCACTAAAGCAGACAGATACTTGTGTCAGATATTTATAGAAACAAAAATAAATTTATTGGGGCGTCACATCCACATCCTCTTCCAGTTTCCCACTAAGGAAAATTATTTTGACATCCATCTGCCAGATATCATAATCATGAAATGTAGCTATTACAAGTAAGACCCAGATGGATTTAAACATAGAAATAGGAGAAAAGGTTTTGTCAAAGTTGACACCATGAAATGTTTTTACATTACCATCCATGTCAATTTTCATTTTGAAAACCCATTTGTACCCTATGGGTTTAACCCTTTTAGGTGGGTCAACCAAGATCAATATTTGCTTTTCTAACATGGAATCCATCTCAGAACGCATGGCCTCAAGCCATTTCTCAGAATCTGGGCTCGCCACCGCTTCTTGATAAGTTCTACGCTCATTTTGATCCATAAGTACAATATCACCATGTGCTGTAATGAGAAATTCATATATCTTAGGTACATGGCGTTCTCTTAAAGATCTACGCGGTAGTTGTGTTTCTAGAACAGTTGATTATTCTACAACAATTTTGGAACTTGTTGTTGTTGAATCTTTGGTTCAATGATTTACTGTTGTTCTTGAATTTCTCCGAGTCCAATTTTTCTGCCACTTCCTTTTCTAGAGACGAATTCTCTCTCAAGGAAGATTATTGTTTGAGCAACAAGCACTTTGTTCTCGATAGGATTAATGAAATAATGTTCTTTAATTTCCTTAATATATCCCAAAAAGATGCACATTTGAGATTTGGGTTCGAGCTTTGTAGACGTCTGATGTTTAACATAAGCTTCACAACCCCAAATCTTCATAAAAGACATACTAGGACGGTTCCCAGCCCACATCTCATATGGTGTATTTTGAACGAATTTTGATGAAACACGATTTATGTGAAGACAACTATCTCAAGTGAATGTCCACAAAAGGAAGTAGGAAGATCAACATGACTCATCATTGATCAAACCATGTCCAACAGTGTTCGATTTCTCCTATCAAAAACTCCATTCCATTGTGGAGTCCCAAGAGGTGTAAGTTGGGAGATAATCCTACATTTCTTTAAAAGCTCATCATACTTTTCAAGGGCTTCAGATTTATGGCGCATAAGATAAATATACCTATATTTACTGAAGTAATCAGTGAAAGTGATCGTATTTCAGAGTTTTAAAAATTTAAATAATGAGAATGATCGAACCTGGAAACTAACTATGACAACGATTAAGGCAAGTGCACCTATCGAATAGTAGTATAGCTTAGGCAAGACCGGATTGTCGAACCCAAAGGAACTAAAAGTACTAATACTAACTTTCTTTTTATTATTTAGCCTAAGAATTAAGCGAATGGTTGTTTAATCTAAATTACTAAACTTAAAGACTCTAAGACAAAGAAGAATGAATTTGGGAGAATACTTGAGGAAAAACCAATTGATTAAAATGACACCCAAGGAAGAATCCACCTAGACTTCACTTGTTATCTAACCCTGAACCAGACGATGTACTCATTTGATTTGATCCGTAAGATTCCCTAATTTATATTAAACCCTCTCTCGAGGCGAATAACGTCTAACCCTAGGTTGATTAATTGAAATCTCTTTCTAATTAAAACCCATAGAATTGCATTAACTCGATCTATGGACTCTTATATTAGGTTTCACCCTAATCCGGCAATGCCTCGTCACCCTATCTCTAGGCACGCGATCAACTCCGCTTAACTATGCTAGATCTACTCTTAGGCAGGGACTTTTGCTCCTCCACCTAAGCACATCAAACTTGAATTAATATTCGTGAAATATCAACACAAGAATTAAGAACACATAATTAAGAACAAATCAAATATTTATCATATAGTATAGTAAATGATAACAAGATTCATCTAAGTTTCATCCCCTCGTGTATCGAGGTTTAGTTCATAACAATAAAGAAAACATCTCGAGAAGAAAAGATAAAACAAAACATAAGAAATCCCTAAAACCCCTGAAGGAATTGAAGAGGAGATCCTCTGTCTTGAGTATAATTCCGGCTTCTTGAGATGGATCAACTGCTATCCTCGAGCGATTCCCCACAAATCGCCCCTCTCGGCCTAGCAAGATGCCCCTAAACGATAGCTTTGGGCTCCCCTTTCGAGTCATACTTAGGGTGTATTTATAGGCTTTTGGAATGTGTTTCCTTGCCCTAAGTATCCAAATCGATTGAAATTGCTCTTTTACAGGTAGGGACACGGCCATGGCACACGCCCGTGTGAATCGTCTTTAGGCCGTGTTCGGACTTTTAATGAGGTGATACGCCCGTGTATCTCGTGGCTATACCGTGTTTGAGATTATTGAGGAGGCACGGCCGTATGGTCTTGGGCCCAGGCCGTGTTGATTTCGTGTTTTGGCCCATTTGGCCCGTTTTAAGCCCGTTTCTTGTTCTTTTCATCCTCCGGTGCTTTCCTGAGTATATAACATGAAAATAAAGGATTAAGAGCACCTTTTTACATAAAATAAGGGATAATTCATCCAAAAGCATACTAAATGTGGGATTAAAATATGTTACTTTTACAGTTTATCAAATACCCCCACACTTAAGCTTTTGCTTGTCCTCAAGCAAAATTCTCAACTTAGAACTAAAACGAACTTTCCATAATTCTTAATATTCATTAATAGTGTTTCATCATAATTCAAGGATAATTTATACATGGATAGTTAATCCCAAAAGATTCAAACAGTCTAAGTCATACATTTGCAGCACAAAAACATAGGTGTTTCCCTTCATCTAAATAATTACCTCTGGTTCAAAACCTACAAGGATTGACATCCTCACAAAAGATTCACTCAAATCACTCGAAGTGTTTAAGGTTCAGAATTAAGCACTCAAATTTCAAACCTGAAAAGTTAATCCCATAGGCTTGCATGAAAATCAAATCTCCACCACTGTAATATGAGATGATGCACACATCAAAAGGTCTTTATCAGGGTTGTATCGTGGCTTGGGTTAAGGTGTGGATAAAGGCTGAATTAGAGGGTTAGAATCGAGATCGACCTGAAAAATTACCTAACTAGAAACAACGAACTGAAAAATAAATAATTACATGAATTGAAACTTTGAAACTAATAATACGAGCTTCTTCTTTAATAAATAGACTTTTAACTATACAAGCTCGCTTTTCATCATACTAATACTGAATATACTTCGATTTTTTTAGGGACAAATAATATGTTTACAATAATAAGAAAGTAATTTAACAACTAAAATATAGAACATAGTTAGGCAACTGCTCAAAATCAAATCTCGACAAAAAGGGTAGTCAAGAAGAATGGTGATAACAAATACAAAGGGTTTTGGGTTAATATTAGTGGGTGAGTCAATAAAAAGGGTTGTTAGGATCAAAAGGGGTTCACTAGGGGTTAATTATGAAGGTAGGCTTTTTATGGAGTAAGTGGGTTAAATCCTAGGTGCCTTTATCATTTCTGTATATCAAATCAAAGGTGTGGTCTCAACATGTATAATCGATGCAAGTTCTAGAATAACAAATCAATGTTGACACACTCATAATCAAAAAGTGAGCATGAAAAAGGATATATGCTCTTATAAGGCTCAAAATCTCACAAAAAATTATGGGTAATTTGATGTCAACCTCGTAAATTTCAAACTTCAAAGTAATATTCAAATTCAGGTAGACAACCTAGAAAAAAAATTTATTTTCTCTAAATATAGACTTATCATGCTTGATTCTCTAGTATTCTTAGAATTCAGTCATCAATGCACAATTATCAATGACTTAATCTAAAACATATCAATAAAAATCATAAATCATGGAAATTTCATCCTAATTAGTAATATGAGAAAATTACTTAAAAACAAGACTAAATTCAGGGATTTGAGAATAATGCAAAAAGTTTGGCACCTAATTTTAAAAATTTGAGAATAATAAAAAAAATTAGGCACCTTTTTAGGTTGTTCACCCCCCACACTTAAGATGTACATTGCCCTCAATGTACAAAGATATATATATAGACAATTAAGTATAAATTCAAAAGATATGGAGAGAAGTGAAACCCCCTGAATGATGGATGAAATCCTTGCGTTGGAGGTAAAAGATAAGTTGGAGGGTTCGTTCTTTATGACGATCCTGCGCTAGATAAAGAAATTGGGTAGCTCATGGAGGATTAGCCATGATATAATAATCATAATTAAAACTATACTAATTAAATAATTAAAGAAAAATAAGCTAAAGTGAAGAAAAATAAAAAGTAAACTAAAATTAAAAGAAAAGTCACATGGACTGTAGAGTCCTTATTGTTGGGTGTGATTTCTCAAGCTGTGGATATGGTGGTGGTCGTGGTGTGATTCCCAAGCAGCCTGAAGAACTAAAAACCAAGAAACTAAAATAAAATGAGTTAAATTAAGCAGAAGAGAAGTAAAGATACGGAAATTGAAGCAAAAGAGAAAAACGAAATAAGAACTAAATGGCCTCAAATATCCTTGGCTCGTCGAATGATTGAAGCGGCCGGCATGAACTTATATAGATCGGTCTCCCTCTGGGAGACTATGCTGGGATCCTTCCGTTTCTTCGACATGGCCAAAAGATTGAGAAGAATGCTAAGAATGTATGGTGTAAGGGTGTAAAGGAGGAAGAATGGTGAAAGTTAGGTGAGAAGAGGGAGGGGTGGGTGGTTTAAATAGAATTCTCAAATCAGGTACAACCCCACGCCCGTGTCTAGTAGGTGTGTTGTTTTACACGGCTGCCTCGCACGGCCGTGTGTGTAGGCGTGTTGATTCTCTCACGCCCATTTTTTGATAAGTCAGTGTCGTCCACGGCTGCATCGCACGGCCGTGGCTTTTTTTTGTGCCTGTGGGGGTGGTTGGAGTCCGTGAATCGAAGATTTGATTCTTTCTAACTTGTACCTCTTCTGCCATTGTCAGTACAGAGATTCTGTGCTTCCACATGGCCACGGACACGATCGTGTGTAAGGCCGTGTGGCCTGGAAATCTGCACTTTTGGTTAGTTTAAAGCTAGGTGTTTAAGACTAAGATAAGCGAAGAAAGTAAAATAAAAACAAATACGAAAGTTAGTGCTCGGGTTGCCTCCCGAGAAGCGCTCGTTTAAAGTCTTAAGCTAGACTTTCCTCGTATTTGCAACAAATCAGGGTGGTTTAAAAATTTGAATATCTTCCCTCATGCTATCAGTTTTATTATCATGATAGAGTTTAAGTCGAGAAGCGTTTATATTGAAAGTACCGAAAATAGGATTACTTACCTCGATTGTTCCGTATGGAAAAACACTGATTACC